>CM068882.1:12355203-12795203 GCA_035149815.1 Branchiostoma lanceolatum | reverse complement strand
TATATTGCTCTGTCAGAGTAGAGATCAGGTGACAGAATCAGTAGAGATTGTGATCACTAGTGGTAAAACTACGATAAAACTGCCAGAGACTACGATGTAGGTAGCCTCACCATAAAGCCCTTATATCACGGGTCGTGCGGCACGTTGGCGACCTCACTGCGACCTCACTGCGACCGAGCAATTTGACAGAGCTCTCAACAAATTTCATTAATAAAAAGACGCTTTGTGTATTTTGTTGTCTTCTTATTTCAGTCATACTTGTACGTTTTTGTATGATATTCCCATTATAAAGTCAATGGTAAAACGAATCCAATTTAGGAAGCAGCTAGGCCGCCAACGTGCAATGGGTCCAGTGAGATAGGGGCTTTACTAGATTTCAAATTACCATTATAGAATGGTAATAGAAACTACAATTCTACCAGTCATGAACTCCGGTCGTAACCTCTGCTACCACTAGCTATATATGTAGAGACTTGTATATGTAGAGATTGCAATTAAGATTTCTCTCAACAAAGGCTATGACCCCGATCATTACCAGTACGCAATCATTTATACACATATTGGTCAGTTGCCTTGAAGCTCAAGTTGACGTTCATTGAATAATGCATCAAATTGTACAGAGAGGCGCCCATTCGATATAACCTTCTTCTTCCCCAACGGTGTCTTCATACCATGTCAGGAGAGAACCCCTTGGCTCTTGATGTTCGAGGTCCATTATCGCTTTGAAGTCACTAAAAACACTCATCATGAGAAAGCCTGTATACCTGGCAGTGATTTTACAGCTTGAATGATCGCTGGCGAGCACATGCATTATGTGCTTAAACTGCACACACTCGAATGTGTCACTGTCACTATTCCCCTTATGCAAAATAAGCAAGACACTGTTATCAGCAGAACAGTTTGCTTTCCTTGGGTAGCAGTTTTCATCTTGGGGGAAACATCTTTCGCTGGTGGAGCACGAAACCCTCACACTGCGAAAACACGGCAACCATCACTGCGGCAACAGGATAAACAGTGCGATGAGAAGGTTCTTCTGAACATGACCTACGAGGAAACAAAAATAAATCATGACTGTGAGCTGCTTCAGTCGGTTAAACTTGGTCAGATACTGTAGATGCAGAAATGTTGTGGTTTTATGCTCGCGGTTTTCGCGGCCACCGTTTCACCGCAAACTTAAAACCACCGCGAACATTTTTGTCCAATACTGTGGCAGTATGTGACCATAGCGCTGCTGCAAACTTAAAACCACCGCGAACACCCCATGTTCACCTTTGCGCGAAATAAAAACCCTGCATTTACAGTATATAAAATAGCTTGCAGTAGCCCTCCAGAGGAAAGTGTGAAAGCTCGCCCAAGCCGGCGTGACATGACTGCGTATCTTCTTCTCTATGAGCCTTCAGTGAGCGATCGTTTGGTCAGAGCGTTCTTCCCGGTCCATGGGAACACATCTATCAACCTTGCCGCGTGTATTCGTCATGGCAAAAGCTACGAAATCAGACAAAAGCGACCATACAAATATATTGCAATATGAATCTGACTTAAGTTGAATATTTCGACCAAATGCTCACAAGGTATTGTCCAGAGGTTTACCTCTAGTAGGTTACTTGCATTTCTAGCAAACCATGGATTGTGCGTAATTGGGTATTTGATCGTATCCAATCATCGCAACGTAGAACGTCAAAGTCAATAATTTAAATTGGTTACTTACTCATATTTGTCTTGTTTCATTCTTAATGAAGCCAATAACTATTATGTTGACAGATGCCTTTGCGATCAACGACACTAATGTTAATATGTAAGAAATATATTTTAGAATATAGTCACAAATATTGATTGACGTTAAACGAGGATATACAGTTGAGAGCACATCGCGCGACGTCCTGATGACGTAGTATAAGGGCTGCCGACTAAAAGAGTGAAATCGGACGCCTCGATTTATTAAATGATTATATCATATTCTCATAAGGTATGGTCTAGAAGTCTAAACCTCTAGAGGGTTTCCAGCATTTCTAGTAAAAGATGGATTCTATGTAATTAGGAATTTGATGGTACAAATTCATCGCAACGCAGAAGCTCAAAGTCGATTAATCAAACCGATGGTTGACTGATTTACTTCACGTTTATGTCAACCTTAATGAATCTAAGGCAATAACTATCATTTTAGATTGTATTCATTACTT
Source organism: Branchiostoma lanceolatum (assembly GCA_035149815.1). Classification (NCBI taxonomy): domain Eukaryota; kingdom Metazoa; phylum Chordata; class Leptocardii; order Amphioxiformes; family Branchiostomatidae; genus Branchiostoma; species Branchiostoma lanceolatum. Next base: position 12,793,023 of record CM068882.1, on the reverse strand, counting down.
TGTTTGTGACTTGTAGTCTGTGCAATATATGTTTTTCTACGTGTTCTGTAATGTTTTATATGTGGGTCACGAAACCAGCAATAGCTGCTTGTGTCCCACGTGTATTGTACCGTTGCGATTCTAATAAAATCAAAATCAAATCAAAATCATGCTGACAGATACCTATGAAGTCAACAAAACTAATGTCCATACGCATAAGTGGTAGTTCTAGAATACAAATGCAAGTACAAATATTCAATTTGATTGACGTTAAACAAGGATATGCAGTTGAGAGCACATCGCGCACCGTCCTGATGATTTTTTATAAGGGCTGCTGACTTAATCCTTTTATTGGGTAGGCTCAGAGGTAAAGACGGATTAAGCAGAACCACTGGAGCATGGTCTTCTAAGGTTTTCACGATTCTGTAAGGCGCCATCTTGGCGGGCTGAAGCCTGAGTTCGTGTGATTCTTTAGCTGCCTTTCTTAGAATATCTCGCAACGTTGTTACATGTGAGAATTCAACTGGCCAGCATGTGCAAATGTGTAAACTAAATGAATATCATGAACTACGTAGGCAAGGTCTTCTATGAGTTAATCTATTACGAAATGTTACAAATGTGGTTGCTTCATAACAATGTAGTATTTTAGAAAATAGATTTTTTAGAAATCTAAAAATTTTGGCGGACTGAAATCTGAGTTCGTGTGATTCGTAAGCTGCCTTTTTAAACTATCTCGCAACGTTGTTACATGTGAGAATTCAACTGGCCAGAATTTGCAAATGTATGATAAACTAACTGAATACTGTAAGTGTTCGTGGGCATTCAATTTCGCGGTAGGGAGAAAATGGAGTGCTCGTGCTGGTTTTGAAACAATAGTAGCGCTACAGTCACACAATGGAACGGCATTTCGTGGTTGTCAACCACGCGAACATTTACAGTATTATGAACAGCGTAGACAAGCTGTACTAAGAGATACTCTGTGACGAAATTTTACAAACGGTAGTTGATTTGTATTCACAACAGTGGGGTCTTTTAGAAGATAGATTTCAAGAAAAACTAGAGTTCCCCGAACACATTATCTTCGCCACATAATCAAGGCTTATTGTGGAGAGTGATTAATATTTACATGCTTATCACCCCCTGCAAACTTGATCATACACCATACCGTTTGAAAGTTATGATGGGGGGGGGGGGGAGAATGAGTCCAGTCTAGATAGGGATAAAACTCATTTGGTGGTACAGGACTAGTATATGTGTATAGTGTGCTGATATATGTTATAACTGATCATCAAAAAAATTGAAAGTTATAATTAGATGGTACAGTCAATATATATGAATAAAATAAATCTTTATTCCATATCATACACATTTTGCAAGACATAGTACGTACATGTTACTTTTCCATACGGTGCTAGGTAATACCTAGCAGTGTACTCTCTGAGCAGAGGAGTTGGTCCGGCTGGTTATTCACATGTTTTCAGGTGTTTTGTAAGGCTTTCTATTTTGTTCCCTTTCCGTTATGTCTCCAACCGTGTGTTTGACAAAAATGCAGAAACTGAACACTTTAAAAAAAACCGGACCCACACATCTGTTTGAATTGTAGTGAGACTGCCCCATTTGTTTATTTATGAACACCATATGTTTATTTACACTTCTAGGCAAGGCCTTCTGCTGGCCTGTTTCGGGAACACTGTCACATGTCCCATTATGGAATGTAATGGATTTACAATTATCCTTACTAATTATGCAGATTAGCTCCTGTTTTCTATAATTAGACATCGATTGTGTAAAGCACCATCTGAGCTCTCTACATACAAAACTTCACGACAATCTCTTCACCCCTTCTCAAGTAATACGTGTCCGAATGTAAAAACAAAAACACCCACTGCAGTTCTAAACAAGCCGCTAGGGGGCCCAAATTTACAGAACTTACTTCTTGTGGCATGAACTGTCTACCACACAAATATCATGACCATAGCACTTTCAGAAAATATGACACTAAATTTTGAAGCTCCGCTGCAGTACCTTAGGTACTCGCTAGAAGGCCCATTATCGAACTTGACCTTCCTTTCCGTAAACCCTACCCATCCACTAAATATCATACAGATCCATCAACAGCTTCTTGAGTTATGTTGTCCACAAGAATTACACATCCACACAAAGCCCGCTGCAGTACCAACGGAAAATACCAGGGGAACCATTTTTTTAACTTGACCCCCGTTTCCACAACATCTACACACCTGCAAAATATCATGAAGATCCATCAACGTTTCCGTCACTTTTTTCGCCTACATACAAACGCACAAAAATTAAAAGTCCGCTGCAGTACTGTTGAAAAACGCAAGGTAAACCATTTTTGAACTTGACCTTCCTTTGCACAACCACTACACACCTACCAAAAATCATAAAGATTCATCAAAGGTTTCTTGAGTTATGCTCTTGACATACATACAGACCCACCAAACAGCTGGCTCAACCGAAAACATAATCTACCCCGAGTACTATAGTACTCGGCGAAGATAATGATACACTGAATCCTTAATTTCTCCTTCCCATTGATGTTTTAAAAAGACGTTTACGGAGAACTTATTTGTATACGTGTATGATGAAATGCAATGTAGTAGAAATAATGGTACGATTGCGTTTTTGCGAGCAAATTTTAAATGTTATGGAGCCAACAAATGTAAATACAACAAAATTCAGGCTTAAAGCCTGCCAGTTGTGTAATAAAGATCAATTCAATTTCTAGATGTAACGAGATCTCCCTCCATACCTTTAATGGTCTATAAATGTCATCTCTCCATAGATATACAAGATTAAACCCACCCGAATTAATATAGCTGATGAGTGATGTTGAAATGAGAATGTGTTATGTAATTACACGTAATGAATAGATAGGAAGCAAATATAATCAACTGTAAGATACTTCAAATCAACATGTGATCATATAAATCAGAGAAACGATGCACCACGCATGTAGGTGGGCGTCGTATGAATGGATCAATCTATTTATCTATTAAGGTTTACCGCATTGTTGGAGGGATTGACATAACTATCACACTGCACGAAATGGCCTCGGATCCCGGCGGATACGTACAGGGATTCCTCCGGAAATATGCCAAAGCCCGTGCGCCGATTTAGTCGGATCCGTTAGTTACGTTGGATCCGTCAGTATCCGTCAGTATCCACCAAAAATGCAGAAAAATCCCTGTACGTATCCACCGGGATCCGAGGCCATTTCATGCAGTGTTACCTTTTCAAGATGTCAATCCATCGACCAGGCTGAAAGGTTTGTAAAGTGCCTTTCCCAAAGGGCACAACACTGATGCCTGCGAGATTCGAAAGCAGAACTTTTGATCCTAAGTCAACGACCCTAACCTGCGGCCACCTCGTCACCTTGGACTCGATGTAAATTTGGTATTTTTAGCTCAAAAGTAAGTAACAGGAGGTTTCTAGAGGTTTCTTCTGATCACGTAGGTCGATGTAGAGGGCGGTAACGATTTTACGTCGTGACTTACTCGGTGCACACGTACGCCGTCGTGAGTTCATGTGCAGGTACCCGGGTAACGATACCCGGTAATGCTTCGGTCACATTTCCAATCCGGGGCCCAGCCGGGCAGTCTTTGGGAACGAAACGTATGATATAAAAGACAACAAAAGCACAACACGTACCCAAAATTATTTAAGAGCATAGCTTGTCCAAATTTATTGACATACACTTTGATTTTTCGTTTCTGCAAACAGCCCGGCCGGGCCCCGGTTAGGAAATGTGACCCTAGCATTATGCCACGTTATCCATTGGAAAAAGGGGCCCCGCCGGGTAGTTGACGGGCTGTTTCTTTTGCACTTTCGGACGTGACTCCTACGTGACCCCATGGGTTACCCTGCGGCTGGCGGGATATTTTGGGGCCCGGTCGGGACCCTGAATCATTTTAGCCCGGACTTAAAATCAACGCGGGAGCCGGTTACAATTAGACGCCGTAAGCTAATCGTGCGAACACCGGGAGGTTCCTCCGTACCCGGCAGTCAACCGGAACAAATTTGTGTCTACGGGGCCCGACCGGGACTACAGACCCTACGGGCACCGGTGTAAATGGGACCGTGGCTAGCATAACAATGCGTACAATCAGATATACGTGACGTCAAAGGTGAACATGATGGTTACACACCCAAATAATAAGGTACAGAAGATGACAGTAACTCAAGCACCTCCGGATGGATTTAAATGTGTAAACGGTCGGGCGTTTCAGGTAGCATTCATTATCTTCGTCAGTGACACCGAACAAGATTTGTAGTGCAACATGTATTTAACCCAAAGCTATGATTTGAGGTGAAGATAAATTTGAGAAAGTCCAACTCCGGATAGATTTTAATTTCTAAAAGGTCGGGCGTTTCAGGTAGCATTCATTGCCCTCGTCAGTGACTGAGCAAGATCTGTAGTGCAACATGTATCTAACCCAAAGCTATGAATTGAGGTGAAGACAAATTTGAGAAAGCTCAACCGATAACAGAAATTGAGACAAAGTCAAGACAAGGTTGTATGCTAATAAGTCAATTACCTCCGGTTGTTTGCAGTACAGGAGCTAATATTGTCTCCCGGGGATGTAATATTGTTCCGCTGTTTGCAATGAGTAACTGTTATCGTGTGTACCTTATCATCTAGGTGTCTAACCATCGACGTATAGAGCTAATAGCTGCTTGTCAATGCCTGCGATGTCTCCAAACATCTTTATCATTCATAGCACGTTATACTGTGTCTCGAACGTCTATGCTGACTGCGTCACTGATCGAGAATTAAGGTACTATTATATCTGTGCTATGCAGGTGGGCAAAAATGAAGCAGAAGAACGTTTGTCAACTCTTTTTAATTACATCATGGCCACTACCTAAAACGTTTAGAAACACACACTGTTAAACGCTGTTTGTGTCAGTGATTGAGAATTAACTTTTAAAGGAATATTTGTATATGCAGGAAGATGGAGATGAAATAGAATAATGTACATCGAAGATTTTTAGACTTTTTTCGTCATTTATATCACGTTAGCGCTTGTCCTCTGTCACAAACGTGGAGAAAGAAACGCAGTATATTTATGTATATTTTCGGCTACTTGTGTTACTTCTGTCTTAACAGTCCTCTGTTTCTTATGTTACAATTTTGTCTTAGGTTCATTTCATTGTTAAACTCTTGATTCTAATGTTTTCGTAATCTTAACCCCATTGAAAATCAATTTGCCAAAATTGAATAGACCATCCAGCTATCTGAAAATTCAATATATGATTAAATTAATAGTTCAGTGCCGTCTAGACTACTTAATCGAAGATGTACGGTTCGTAGAAATGAAGCAGAATAAGTTATCGAACGTTTCTCTATTTTGGTGGCCACATAATGAATATTTCAACCGATATTGACTGCTTCACGTAGCCTGAGCGTCATCCTGGTTACTTCCAGTTTAAATTGGTTGGTTAGTTGGTGAAGGGCAAGCCTGGAACTAAATAGGATGACACACTGGCTAAGTTTCAAGGAAGAATCATAATGGTTTTGAAATACCTTCAGTCGCCCTTTTGAAATATCTCTACGACTATGGCAGTGAAAGCCATCGTGACGTCACGTTCAGTTACGGATGAAGAATTGTGGACATTTAGAAATAGCGTCGGTTGGATTCACTTCCGTTGCCGCTAAGGCCCCGTTACGTAACTGATCTTAATTAAAAACATGTGGTTTAGACGAGATATGACATTACTGAACAAAAACAGAAGAGACGAAATATCAAAGAACCCCCTGGTACAGAGTGCCTGAATTGGAATACATTGTGTATATCATTTTTCATCGCTTTATGTTTCTTAGCAGTCTACAAATAATTTTCATTTTGTTTATTAACTCATCCAAGCCATGTTTATATCTCAACACTTGAATATTTCATATTACATTGTCTACAGACTAAAAACTAGACCCAATACTACCGGAATTAGAGCTAATGCTCGTTAATAGTATTGCCTTACTTATTTGTTTGCTTTACTTAGGTACTGTTGTACGACTGCAATTAGCCCTCTGGTATGGACTTCAATAAAGATGTTTTTACAATAATGGCACCGGCATGGATATATTGACAAAAAGCGGATGATTATGATGATTCATTTATATGAAGAAGATATACGGCAACCTGTTGAGTTTTATATTGCGAAGATTGCTATCATGCTAAATCGACTTGCGGTCGACTACACTGCATTAGCCCGATGATGACAATGACAATGATATACGGAAAGTGGACCGTTTTGTTGCCAACAAGTGTCATTCAGCCATGTGAAGGCTTACACGAAGGTCTATCAAGTGAAGAAGACATTACCTGGAGATTTGGCAATCCACAACGTGTGTTTAAATAATTTCCATTGCCATTGCCATGGTTCAATGTCCTTAACAGTATGATAAAGGTAAATGTAGCCCTTTAAAGCAGCTTTTGAGGCCGTAGGGGCAGTGGGTTGTTATACAACTCTATAGGGCTTTAATAGGGTATATGTCGAATTGATGATCAGACTAATTGCCTTAGGCCATAGCTCAATTATATGACCTTATTGTACATTCATGCTCTATCGGGCTAAGCACAGGAATACAAGAAACAGTTCAGTACATATAACTAGATAACCAGTAGGCTGGTGGAACATTGCCCGTTTCCTTGACCTCAACGACCTTACTCACAACTACGTAGGGCTGTAATAGGGTATTTGTAGACTTGGTGATTAGAGTAATTACTTTAGGCTCGATAGTACGTACATTGAGGTCCACTCAAGCGGAAGCCTACCTCCGGTCACAATTGCTTACGGGCTCAGATTAATGAGCGGAATGCAGCAAAATCAGAAGGGTCCGATTTTTCCTCACAGCAGAGGAATACAGGGTAAGTTATGATCAACTCTCCGAGTAGGAAATTAAAGGTCCTACTCAACTGTACTACAAAACACGACTGGACCAAGCATCTTCTTGACTAGTCTCTACCAGACTAACTACGCCGGCTATAGGGAGAATATTTGCCAGGGGTTCATTTGCAAGCTACGGGCTTCACCGTGGACTGTCTAATTATTCCTTTTTCTGCCGAATTTTACGAGCCATACGCCCGTAGGAGGGCCTGGCGGAGGCTAGAAAGGTCCTACCGCACTCGTGACACAGCATCCTTTAGGACTTCGGTTCATTGGTAAATTTAGGAAGTCATTATCTTACATAAGCCTTAACGAGCGTTAAGTTCGCCAAACCCGCGATTTTGTTCAAATAGGCGCAGTTTTTTCCAGCCTGAGGCCAAAAGGCAGACTAGGAGAGACGTGTCTTGAATAGGAAATACATTTTTCCTCGGAGTAAATGTGACTTGAATGTTTGTCCTGCCTGAATGCGCATTCGTAACTAATCTTGCTGTAGTTCACCTTACATGCTCGGTAGTGTTGTTAGATGACACTACGTGAAATAGAGTCGTCTCTCGTCTCTTTTATGGCTTCCAATCTTGATACAACGAGTCCTGCTAACCTTACAAAGTATTCTCGTAGTCTCTTTTATGGTCATGTCATCCCAATCATTATAGAGGGAGTCCTGCCAATCTCACAAAGTATTCTGAATGTTGTCATCATTCTCAACTAAGCTTACTGTAGTTCACCGTCACCCTACATGCCCGGTGGTGTTGGCATGTAACACTGCGTTAAGTAAAGTCGGTTCCCGTCTCTTTTATGGTCATTTCATACCAATCATCATAGAGTGAGTCCTGCCAATCTCACAAAGTATGAGAAGTATAATGTGCTCATCATTCGTAACAGATCTTGCTGTAGTTCAACTTACATGCCCAGTGGCGTTATCAGATAACACTGCGTAAAGTAGACACGGTTCTCGTAGTCTCTTTTATGGTCACTTTATTCCAATCATCATGGAGAGAGGCCCAACAGTCGTCTCACAAAGTATATTGAATGTGGTCATCTTTCGTAGCTTACTGTAGTTCACCTTACATGGTCGGTGGTGCTGTTAGATGACACTGCGTGACATAGAGCGGCTTCTCGTCTCTTTTATGGTCATGTCATTTCAATCGTGCGAGTCCTGCCAATCTCACAAAGTATACTGAATGTTCTCATCATTCTCAACTAAGCTTACTGTAGTTCACCTTCACCCTACATGCCTGGTGGTGTTGGCATGTAACACTGCGTTAAGTAAAGTCGGTTCTCGTCTCTTTTATGGTCATTTCATACCAATCATTACAGAGGGAGTCCTGCCAATCTCACAAAGTATACTGGATGTGCTCATCATTCTCAACTAAGCTTACTGCAGTTCACCTTCACCCCACATGCCCGGTGGTGTTGGCATGTAACACTGTACTGCGTTAAGTAAAGTCGGTTCTTGTCTCTTTTATGGTCATTTCATACCATCATAGAGGGAGTCCTGCCAATCTCACAAAGTATACTGGATGTGCTCATCACTCGTAACTAATCTTACTGTAGTTCACCTTACATGCCCGGTGGTGTCAAATAACACTGCGTAAAGTAGACACGGTTCTCGTAGTCTCTTTTATGGTCCCTTCATTCCAATCATCATAGAGAGAGGCCTGACAGTCGTCTCACAAAGGATACTGAATGTGCTCATCACTCGTAGCTAGCTTACTGTAGTTCACCTTCACCCTACATGCCCGGTGGTGTTGGCATGTAACACTGCGTTAAGCAAAGTCGGTTCTCGTCTCTTTTATGGTCATGTCATTCCAATCATCGTAGAGCAAGGCCTGCCAATCTCACAAAGTATACTGAAGTTGCTCATCACTCGTAACTAATCTTGCTGTAGATCCCTTTCCTTTCCTGTAGTTCACCTTACATGCCCTACGGTGTTGTAAAATAACACTGTGTGAAATACAGTCGTTTCTCGTCTCTTTTATGGTCACTTTATTCCAATCATCATAGAGGCAGTCCTGCCAATCTCACAAAGTTTACTGAATGTGCTCATCACTCGTAACTGATCTTGCTGTAGCTCACCTTACATGCTCGGTTGTGTTATCAGATAATACTGCGTAAAGTAGACACGGTTCTCGTAGTCTCTTTTATGGTCATGTCATTCCAATCATCAAAGAGAGAGGCCTGACAGTCGTCTCACAAAGTATACTGAATGTGCCCATCGTTCGTAGCTTACTGTAGTTAGCCTTACATGCTCGGTGTTGTTGTTAGATGACACTGCGTGAAATAGAGTCGCTTCTCGTCTCTTTTATGGTCATGTCATTCCAATCATCATAGAGAGAGGCCTGACAGTCGTCTCACAAAGTATACTGAATGTGCTCATCATTCTCAACTAAGCTTACTGTAGTTCACCTTCACCCTACATGCCCGGTGGTGTTGGCATGTAACACTGCGTTAAGCAAAGTCGGTTCTCGTCTCTTTTATGGACATGTCATTCCAATCATCGTAGAGCAAGGCCTGACAGTCGTCTCACAAAGTATACTGAATGTGCTCATCACTCGTAGCTAGCTTACTGTAGTTCACCTCACATGCCCGGTGGCGTTGTCAGATAACACTGCGTAAAGTAGACAGGGGTCTCGTAGTCTCTTTTATGGTCATTTTACCCGAATCATTACGAGTAAGTGTCTGGGCGGTTACCGATTCTAACCTACGACAGAGACGTGCATGGTTCATGGAGATAACACAAGTCTCAAAGCGGTACTATATACTTCACTTCAAGTCTATCTGTGTTGGTAGAAGTCATTCTGAATGGAGTTTAAACTGTAAAAGCCAGCACAATAAAGTGGACGTACTCAAATTTTCGACTGAACAGCTACAGTCTTTTTCAAGGAATGAACCATCCACTGCTTCTGTGACGTCACGTTATGCAGATGAGAATCGTGACTCGGTGAGCAGTGGATCATAGAAGCAGTGGATGGTTCATTCCTTGAAAAAGACTGTAGCTGTTCAGTCGAAAATTTGGGTACGTCCAATTTATTGTGTTGGCTTTTACAGTTTAAACTCCATTCGGTACTATATATATAGAGCTTTGAATTTCTCACAACCCCATTCCATTAGGGTGGCGACCTCGCTGCGACCTAAAATTATACAGAGCGTTCAACGAATTTCATAGATAAAAAACGAATCTCTTAACGTTCCGTGGTTTTTGTTGTCCTTTCAGTCATACTTTAACATTTTGCGTGATATTCTAATTATGAAGTCAAGGGTTGCGCAAATCAGATTTAGGACGCAGGCGTTATCGCTGTCTAGTTGAATGGAGGCCTTGCTACCTTTTCATCGCCCTGTCCTCAGGGGCTTGAGTAATAGGTGAACGTAAAGAAGTGTGCAGGGCTTTGAAGTGAAGCATTTGTGCTTTCATTGCTACTGAGGGATCACCTTGAACACAAATGTCGTGACATTGTTGACCCCTCTACGAGCGCTGCCGAGGAGTTTGAATCACTCACGGTATGTCTGTTTGAATATGTGGGAGGATGATTTGGAAAAGGCTCTTTGAAATTCAGCAAAGTTGAGGCTGAAACCCAGAACATCTATAGTTCTTTTTGTTTCAGGGGCTTTCTTTCAGAGATAGATATAATTTGTTTTATAACAGTATCAATGAAAGCTCTAGACTGGAGTTATTCCCAACACGAGCAAAGGACAGTTGAGGACACCGCTTTACCGTATCTCTGCACAGTCATTCAATTAAGCACGTGTAACAAGCAAGTGTCGAATAGAGTGTATCATTACCGTTGAGGCTCTTTTACATGAGATCTTCCCGAGCTTTGACCTTCGCTAACGGGAAAGTAGCACACTGTAAAGTACGATGAAGATTAGAACAGGGACGAGAAAATATCTGCGGGAACGACGAGGATTAATGCACTGCTGTGTCAATCTATTTGACGCTACTTTGGGCTCATCAACACCAAGGACAGGTCCATATTTCTATCAATGAGGATTCTGTTTTCCACACAAGAAAAAAAAAACGTCGGCCTATCCTCCAGGCGATAATAATCTAAACAAGAATTTGAAATCTCAAACCGAAGTATTGGGAAGATAAGGACGTCTAATGATACATTCTACTCGACCCATGTTTGTTACACGTGCTTGATTGTAAACTGTAAACGTACGGTAAAGTGGTGTCGTCAGATGTCCTTTGTTGGTGTTGAGAATAAATCCCGTCTAGAGCTTTATTAGTTTTAATCTAAATAATTTGACACTGTTATGAAACAAACAATCGTCTATCTATGAAAGAGAGCCCCTGAGAATTATGGATGTTCTGGGTTTCAGCCTCAACTTTGCTGAATTTCAAAGAGCCTTTTCCAAATTTCCCTCCCACATATTCAAACAGACCGACCGTGAATTTGATACAAAATCCTCAGCAGAACTCGAATAAACTGAGTCGCAGCAACAATTGTTTTAATCACGGTATAAAAGCGTATTAAAAGATTGCGGCCTGACCTAATAGTAAATTGCATAGATAGATTTCGTTCACATTAGTCTAGAAAATAAAATACCCTGTTAAACTTCGTGCTTTCTTAACGTTTACGCTGATTAATCCGTAGCTACGTCGATTAAGGTTAGACATCCAGGTAATACGATACGCCAAATAACAGTTACTCAAGCAACTGGATATGATATGATCCAAAATCAAATCCAGTTACTTGAGTAACTGCTTTTTGGCATAATCCATAGCTATTCGTGGACGTGAAAACCTGATACATGTATGTAGGACGTAAAACCAAATTCTGGGAGAAACAACCTCGTCTATCATGTTGTAAGCTCTAGGTATTGCGGTATCATCTGACCATAAGTGATGCGGGAATTCCTCCTGTGGGACTAATAAGCTTGTGACTGATGTCCTTCTGGCGCTGGACAAGCTAAACTGCTGTGGTTAGCTATAGAGATCATGGACATGTTTGCAAAATTTCGCAATACATTTCCATAACGTTAAGTGTGCATCAATATTTACATAGCCGGTATAACCGCCATTTGGTGTAACACACCAGCTTCGCAGGCACGCAGCGCAGCAGCAGCTGGTTATATTGCACGGAACAACCTGACACATGCACCTAGCATTTACACATCTAACTGCAAGTGTTGCTTAAAGCAATAGTTTATTTATCGCAAGTTCTTGCCCGTAGGCTAATTGCAAGTACATGTAACATGAAAGGACGGACAGACAATTGGTAACAATATAGCATGTTTAAAGCTATCTAGTGAGGACGCTTCCACAGTACTTGGTGGCAACGAGTTCCATTCCACTACAGTGCTAGGGAAAAAAACTAATTTTCTAACACATCAATTCTGGGTTGCTAACTGTGTGGTTTGATAGAGGACTTCGACGTGGAGGATGCTAGCTCCCAGGGATGATTGGCAGGCGTATCGCCCGATAGTTTGCCTGATCGGCACCTGTATAATTGGAAGAGACGTGTGAGGCCATTCAAGGTTACACGCGGTGCCTGAATTTCCATAACCTTCAATGCCACCGTCTCAATGGGCGCTATGGGGTATGTGAGACGGCAATGCGTGCAGTTTCCTATAGAATCGTATGGCATAAAGGGTTCGGAGCAGGCGTGCGAGAACACATGGCGTACCAGGTCTCTTGCCACAAGATCAGGGCGACTAGCAATACAACGTACAATTACAAATTTGTTTTGAGATCCCCGTGCGGTACGTTGTTGTTTCATATAATTACCTTCGCTGAGAAGGTTAATATGCAGAGGGTAGCGTTTGTGGGTTTGTGTGTAGAGGACCAGCTTAACTCGAGAATGCCTTGATGGATTGTCTTGGTATTTGATATGTTGGTAGCTTATGATGAGACCTAAAAACGATTAGATTTTGGGCCCCCTAGCGGCTTCTTACGGTACTGCAGTGGAACTTCCTGTTTTGATATCTCGTGTTCCGGACAAGCTATGGTCCTGATTTTTGAGTGGTAGATAGCTCTTTGGACAGAGAGTAAGTGGTGTGGGTTTGGGCCCCCTAGCGGCTTTTTTTGGAACTGCAGGAGCAGGTTTTGCGTCTGACTTTGAAAGCGTATAACTCAAGAAGGGCTTGATGGATGGTAATGAGTTTTGGTAAGTTGATAGCTTGAGTGATGATGTACATGATTAGATACTTCTTATGCAAATCACTATCTAATTTGCATAATTAATGAGGAAAGTTTATACATCCGCCAAATTCCATCATAGGACTCTGAAACATGTGACATATGTAACTCAGGAAGAGAGAAATATCAATTGATATGAACTATGCAAATGAAGACCTCATTTGCATAATTAATGAGAAAATACTATAACAAGATGGCCTTTATGGATGGTCATGATTTTTGGTATGTGGATAGCTTGTGTGATGCTTAGTATGATTGGACGATAATTATGCAAAACAGATCATAATTTGCATAATTAATGAGGAAACTTTAAAAATCCGCTTTGTTCCATGATATGACTATTCAAATTGTAACTGAGGAAGATAGGAATGTTGATGGATAGAAATATGCAAATGTGATATGAAATATGCTAATTTGCATACTTAATGAGTAACTTCTATAATTCCACACTTGTAAATGATGGCAATTTCATACATTTTCGTACTTTTTTTGTGGCACCGGGAAGTTATGTGAATGTGAACATCGTCGAATCAAATTATGCTAATAAGGGCCTCATTTGCATAATTGATGATAAATATTAGCATAACCTTCTTAGTTGAGCTCATCATTTGTTAAGCTCATACTTTGGACATGTTATATTTTAATACAATCAACTGGTATGATTTATTATTGATGAGAAACACTCCTAATACGTCAGTCATAAAGGTTAAAATCATTTGGCGAAGGTATGAGGTCGTGGAACTCTAGTTGTTCATGTCAACTTTCATTTTTCAGCTAGGTACCCTAAGACCCTTGATATTTTCCAGGCCAGGCTAAAAGCCTTAGCCCCCCCCCCCCCCCCCATCACACACACACTTTGCCCCTGACGGCCCGGGGCCATCTGGGGGTAAAGCCAAGTTGAAGTTGAAGCCTAAGACCGCTACATAAAAAACGATGTTATTGAGGTCTTATCAAAAATGTCTTGAACACCTGGTAATATGAAGTATTTATACCTCGGGAAGTATTGCTGATGCATTTAAGCAGATCTCCCTCAATTCAATATTCTTTATCTAGACGTGTTTCCAAGTTGTTTACCTTTGAGGGGCCTCAACCTCTGACCTTACTCACAATCCCCCGTGTCAATGGAACTGTTAGAATACCAGAATGTTTGTGAGGATATCGAGCTCCAAATTTGAATTTCAAAAAGGTTTGACTAACGTCAGCAACTAGGCCGTCAGATGTCTCCAAATTCTTAGAAAAACCGAACGTGATTCATAAGGATGACGTCTTCGCAGCGACGTGTGCGTCCTTCAATCGATCCTTGAGAATAAATCTCCCGTTCAGGCCGAGCAACTGAGTTGGAAAATTGAGCGGAGAGTCACCCAAAATGTCAGGGCTAACGTTATTAGAGACCCCTCCACGCAGGGGCCATCTACCTTCTTTGAGATGCAGAGGAGGTCATCGATGAAAGATTGCGGCTACTTGCGTTGATACATGGAATGATTATAGCGATTTCGTTTCGTTCCTTTACATTCCACGACCTATCCATTCTCAAGTTCAATATGAATTATTGAATAAGACTGTGACGATAGGAACATAAACAACACTGCTGACCTCTGACCCGTCCTGCCACATCGACTTTGATTTACGGTACATAGTTCTGATTGACTCTCGGATGTGAATATATTGTTATTTTGGAATGTTTTTTTTTATTATTGATTAGTTTCTCTTGTCATTTCTTTGCTTATATTATTCTGTACAGGGCATGCATGTGACGCAGTGTGTTAAGCACTGAGCGTGCCTACCCGTATAAAGAAAACAGAAACAAATTGATATATTGATACATATTTCTAATTATAGCTTTTACTTGGCTCAGTTATTAGCGTTTTCAGAACGTTCATATCCATATTCCACGAGCTAGCCATTCTAAAGTTCAATATGAATCGGTATTGAGACTAACATTTCAAAGGCAATGGTGACTTTGCGTTTTCTAAAATATATTTCGTTACTTTCTTCTAAATTCCACAAGCTAGTTATTCTCAAGTTCAATGTAAATTGTTAGATAAGATAGTACAGAAAGGTACATGCCAAAGGCAGTTTTGGCTTCGCCGAATCATTAGCGTTTGTATTAAGATTTCATATTCCACAACCTAGTCATTCTCAAGTCGAATACAAATTATTAACTGATGGTTCGATAGGCGCATACTAAAGACAATTCTAATTTACATTTTTGTTCATAACGATTCCGTTACGTTCATTCATATATCAAGACGTCATTCGCAAATTCAAGGTACATTATTGAGTAAGATGGTGACGATAGCAATATACTGAAGACTGTTTTGACGGCAAGACTATAGATAATCATATCTATAGTCTTATCGTCAAAACTGTCTTCAACTACATCAAATGCAGATGATGATAAATGCTTCTATTTCTATGCCTACGATCTTTTACATTTCAGGACATAGATGATCTGAAGTTGAATGTGAATTGTTTAATAAGAATGTGGCGATAGGAACATGCTTAAGATAGGTTTGAATTAACTAAATCATTAGCATTTCTATTACGATTTCGTTGTGTTCTTTTATATTCCAAGACCTAGCCATTCTCAAGCCCACTACAAATTATTAACTAAGATGGCAGCTCTAGGAATTTACTAAAGACAGTTTTTATTTAATTTCTTTTTCATTACGATTCCGTTACGTTCCTTTACATTCCACGACCTGGCACTAGTCATTCGTAAGTTCAATATAAATTGTTGAATGAGATGGAGAAGATAGGAATATGCTTACGACAGCTTTGACAGCAAGACTATAGATATCATATTTGCAGTCTTACTTTCACGTCAAAACTGTCTTAAATTACATCAGATACAGTGGATGATAGATGCTTTCATTTGTCTGCATACGACAGGGCGCATACGTTACGGCGAAGTGTATTTTGTTTCTTGTCAGATGATATCCATATCTCTATGCTGTATCATTTTAATAGATTAAGGTAGGCAGCAGCAGTGCAACATTTATTGCCTCTTATAAGCAGAATGAAAACAGATGAAAAGTTTAAACTGATGAAGGATCTTTCAAACCTTCCTAGTTTTACAAGTATTGACTCATGTCTGCATTATTTCAACCTATTTGTATCCATTGATTATCCTATGAATGAAGTTTTATCCCGCTTCCTAGAAATACATTTAGAAAAGTGACATTTAACCACAATTCAATCGACGCAATGAAGCAAAAAAAGACTTTCAAAAATGCCAACGGCCTTTTTAATTACAGACGTTTTTAAAAGTATCTGGTTAAAGAATATGAACTCAGAGACCTGACCAAGAAAACGACACATTTACCAAACGACCAAACAATATACTAATTTACTATTCGACTAATTAGAGTATAAAGTACGAAGTCTATCTTGTTCCTTGTCATATGATATCCATATCTCTATATGCTGTATCATTCTAATAGATTAACGCAAGCAGCTGCAGCAGCAATGCAAATTGCAACATTTATTGTCTCTGATCAGTAGAATGAAAACAGATGAATGTTTTAAACTTATGAATTATATTTTGAACTATTGACGCAAGTTTCCGTTTATTAACACCTATTAGTATATATTGGTTCTATTCCATATGGAGTTTTAGTTTTATTCCGCTTCATAGAAATAACTTAAAGAAAGTGACGCCAAATGAAAGTTTATCCAGTTGCTTGAGTAACTGTCACTTGGCGTATGTTATTACTAGTACCTGGATATCTAACCTTCATCGACGCATAAAGAAAGTGACATTCAATTACAATTCAATCTACACAATTAAGAAGCAAAAAGATTCCAAAAAAATTTCTACAGCTTTAACACATCGGTATATATACATGTTCTAAAAGTATCCGGTTAAAAAATATCAACTCCATCACCTGACCAAGAAAACAGCACATTTACCAAACGACCAATCAACACATACTAATTTACTATTCGACTAATAAGAGTATAAACTATAAGTAGAGCCTGCTAATCCAAACTCGGCCGCTAGTTAGTGCTGTTGATTTGTACACGTCACTGACAAGCCGGAATTGAATCTCTATCGCCATACATTTATAAGGTATGTAACTACAGTGCAGTTTCAATTGACTGCAAAAAAAACACTACCTTGTCAGATCAATGCCTAAGAAGAACAAATTTCCGAAACATAGGAAAATCATCATATAGCCAGTTGCGATTGACCAATCAGGAGTCCGCAGTTGATGTCGATTATAAAACCCTTAAACCATCGGCCATCCAACGCTCACTACCCTCGGTGGTTAAATGAACCAACTAAGCATTATGCGATGGGGTCTGCTTGTACATCGGTTGGGTCTGCTTGTACGGTGGGGTCTGTTTGTAGATCGGTGGGGTCTGCTTGTAGATCGGTGAGGTCTGCTTGTAGATCGGTGGATTCTGCTTCTAGATCGGTGGGGTCTGCTTGTAGATCGGTAGGGTCTGTTTGTAGATCGGTGGGGTCTGCTTGTAGATCGGTGGGGTCTGTTTGTAGATCGGCGGGGTCTGCTTTTAGATCGGTGAGGTCTGCTTGTAGATCGGTGGGATCTGCTTGTAGATCGGTGGGCTCTGCTTGTAGATCGCTGGGGTCTGCTTGTAAATCGGCGGGGCCCGGGTCTGCTTGTAGATCGGTTGAATCTGCTTGTAGATCGGTGGGCTCTGCTTGTAGATCGCCGGGGTCTGCTTGTATATCGGCGGGGTCTGCTTGTATATCGGTGGGGTCTGTTTGTACGGTGGGGTCTGCTTGTATATCGGTGGGGTCTGTTTGTACGGTGGGGTCTGCTTGTATATCGGTGGGGTCTGCTTGTAGATCGGTGGGGCCTGCTTGTAGATCGGTGGGGTCGGCTGGTAGATCGGCGTGGTCTGCTTGTAGATCGGCGTGGTCTGCTTGTAGATAGGTGGGGTCTGCTTGTAGATCGGTGGGATCTGCTTGTAGATCGGTGGCGTCTGCTTGTAGGCCTGTGAGGTCTGCCTGTAGATAGGTGAGGTCTGCTCGTGAATCGGTGGTTACTGTTTGTATATCGGTGGGGTCTGGTTGTAGATCGTTGGAGTCTGGTTGTAGATCGTTGGGGTTTGCTTGTAGATCGTTGGGGTCTGCTTGTAGATCGGCGGAGCCCGCTTTTGAATCGGCGTTGTCTGCTTGTAGGCTAATGAGGTCGACTTTTATATCGATGGGACCTGCTTGCAGATCTATGTATCCAGCTCGCAGATCGTTGGGGTTGGCTGGAGCTGCATACGGAGAAGAGGATGGAGATACTAGCCACACGGTACAGATGATGAAGAGTATGATGGCTACTGACGTGAACAAACCAAAGCCGGCTCCAATCAGAATATGGATGACGCGGTTTTCTGGGCTGTGAAATCCTACCGTATCGTCTTCTTTCTCCTGAGATTCATGTGCGCCAGGACCAGATGGATCTACGCGATCGGTCGGGCTGATCGCCTTCTCTGAAGCCGCAGTGTGTTTTCTGTTTATGTCGGTAGAGGTCGCTTTTACCATGGAAGCGTCTGTTCCGTCAGAAGTCTCAGATTTAGTTGGTGGAAGCTCCAAGAAGTCGGCTTGTGTCGCAGTTTCATCGGTGAAAACACCGGTTCTGTCAGGAATTTTCGTTGGCAATTTTACCAGAGGGGTTTCCTCTGTTGCAGTATCGGATGGAGGAGCGATTTTCATGTAGTCAGTGACCTGGGGTTCGATTATTGCAGGTGGTGTTGGTGCAGGCAAGATGACATTGGTGACGGTAGTCAGTATCATTAGACACCGTGCTGACCAAAACGACCCACTAACAACCATGCTTGATTTTGGCTTTCCAGGTTATCCGATCACCCGCCGCATTTAAAGATTTTTCTGAAAGAAAAAAAAAATATATGAATAAAAGGTAAAATGCATGAAACAAATCTAAAGGAAATGTGACTTTCTACGACACCTCACTAATTATAGCATTTATCAAAACAGAAGTAACAACCATTATTCAAAGCGAGAAAGCTAAAAATCCGAGTGATACTCCTAGAACATTATGTTAGCTTTCTTGCTTAGAATGATATTATTGCACATGCAGGCCCTCAAAATGTGAATGTAGTGAAAACGCTTGCCACACCGTGTCTATTTCACACGATATGTTTACTAAAAAGCTACTAATCTATTGATATCGTTCATACACGCCATCTAGCGATCTAAATCGATACTTCAAGGTTTTGGCTGTTCTCGTTCCCGGGATATCCCAGGATACACAGTGCACGAGTTCCGCGATGACGTCACTCGTAAACATGGCGGAAGTGGATTTACTTTGTTAGGACTCCTCTAGCTTCTAGCTCTGATTTCTCCCTTCTCAGCGACGCGATGGCGGAAAAACAATGGCTAAAAGCTTCAGTCGGGGCTTTGCTGGGACTGATGGTGTTCGGACTCATGACCTATCAGTATCTGTGCCCGGGGAACTCGTGTGTGTCGCGGCCGGACCGCTACGTAACCTACGGAGGGGGCAACAGCAGGCCCGACTACGCCGGGGCGGTGGACCGCTTGCTCCAAGAACCGCGACGAAAAAAGTACACGTTCCGACCGTCCACGCTAGACAGGGACGTCGACTTCAACATCTCAGAGAACGACGTGATCGTCTTCTTACACATGCAGAAGACTGGAGGCACGACGTTCGGCAGACACTTGGTAAAGAACATGGACCTAGAGAGACCGTGCCAGTGTCGGCGGGGGCAGAAGAGGTGCCAGTGTCTCCGGCCAGGCACCGACCGGGACATCTGGCTGTTCTCCCGCTTCTCCACCGGCTGGTCGTGCGGGCTGCACGCCGACTGGACCGAGCTGAAGGACTGCGTGCCCGACATGATGGACAAGAAGGAGAAACAGCCCAAGAAACGAAGGTGAGTTTCAAAAATAGGAACCTGGAAAATGACTTCCTGTTCTGTCCTTGTGTCATTTTTTTGGGGCGCAGGAAAAATACCAAATAATATTGCCTTTATAACAGTGTTGTATAACGATATAAGATGATATCAGAAGATGCACATGTAGAATAAAGACACACGAAACCCCACAACAAGCATTGAAGAGTGTTTTCAAAAACTGACCTACAGGTCATGCTACGGCCGCGTGGCGCGTTGGATACACCCGATCCCTCGATCTCGGAAGTTAAGCAACGCGCGGTCCGGACAGTGCTTGGATGGGAGACCAACCAAGGACGTCCGGATTGCTGTAGCCTCACGAAGCTTTCCACGAAATCGTCTTCCGGGAGGGACGTAAAACGGGGGTCCCGTGCTCGAGGAGGTGCCTCGAACACGTTAAACAGCCTCATTACCCTACACATTGGGTACCTGCCTGTGGCACTGGCTGCAAATACACCCGATATTATTATTATTATTATATAAGGGTCTCATTCAGTCATTGTCATGCGTGCTGGATTACAAACATTTCCACGTGTTGCTTACTTTTGAGGTGACACATTTCACACCTGGCTTCATTTGACACTGTTTTGTTCCTTGTCACTCCCTACCAATGAATGTATTTTATGCAGTCATTCCAACCCCCCTACACTTAGAATCTACACAAAAGAAACTTGTACATTTTGTCAGATATCTTCTATAATCTTTACAATTATAATATTATTAGTAAGGTTTCCAGTGTGAAAATGTTAAAACTACTAGTACAGTTTTAAATGAAGACAATAAACAATTCCACTAGCCTTATAGAGAAAAAATTAATCAAAAGATTTAACGTTAGTACAGAGCTAAGATTTTCTTCAACTTCTACCTCAAATACCCCCAGATAACTCCACAAGGGGTAAATTTTGTTCCAGGACGAAAAGTTGGTGCTTCAAATTTTCGGCTGCTGTACTGAGTCCTCCACAGAATTCAAGTGACCTAATTATGGACGCGTATTTTGCATACTTCATTTTCAAGACAGCTTTGACGTTTGACTACTAATTGGATGTCTTCAGTTTATTAAGTTATTTTCTCTCCATACAGAGCTAAATAAGACCTACCCACATATGTATGACATACAAAATATCATCATAATCCATCCAGAGGCTCTTTAGTTATACTTACTACAAATGCATACACACAGACACAGACACACACACACACACAGAGACAGACATGCACAAAACAATACCGCCATTTTTCAAGGAGGTAACTAGTTCTAGGAAAGTGATGATGGCTTTTCCATCACAGGTCAGTGCTTGTTTATGTTGCGTGCCTGTGGTAGATGTAAGCTGTCCCCACTGGTAATGACTTGAAAGGTTTCCATATGCTGCATACATACACTAACCTCTGTGACCCAGCAATGACCTGAGGTCGATAGGGCGTAGGGAAAATAATCTTGTGTTTCCGGTAACCCAACTGACCCTAGGAAAAATCTGCCTACACTACTAGCCTTTTTTTGTCGACCGCTGCCAGGGGACACAAAACTTTTATCAATCCAACAGCTGAGTGGAAGAAATGTTGTACAGTACTATAACAGTAGTATCGTTTTCCAACATGTTCCTCTCATTTCTATAAAAACATTCCTACCTACTAAGCTTAATTTCTCAGGACTGTAATCAGAAATGCAACATTTATTTTCATATGCCTATAAAATGTAGGACAACCAATCAGCAACTGTAAACTCATTTAAGGTTCATGGCACTGAAAATCAAGAGTTGTCAGTACCTGAGTCAGCAGTTAGAACAACTACTGTAGTCACCTCCTTGCTGTAGTAATGCATTGAAAGACATTCAGCATAATGTTTAC
The DNA here is from genome assembly GCA_035149815.1 of Branchiostoma lanceolatum. Classification (NCBI taxonomy): domain Eukaryota; kingdom Metazoa; phylum Chordata; class Leptocardii; order Amphioxiformes; family Branchiostomatidae; genus Branchiostoma; species Branchiostoma lanceolatum. Next base: position 12,771,260 of record CM068882.1, on the reverse strand, counting down.
AGTGGGATGATCAAGTTTGTGGTGGAAATTAGGGCACTGTATAAACTGTGAACATAAAATCACTTGTGACCTCAAATATATAAAGATTTATTCTAATTTCAGGAAAGAGTTGGTAATCACTGTGTACATTCATCATTTCTGCATCTTAATTAATGCATGGGAGACAAAAAAATACTAGAAAAGACTTGTTCTGATGTCAAGCCTACATGTTAGTCTGTACTGCAACTGTTTATAATAATATATTTACTGCTGCAATTCAACACCTGTAACAACAAGAAGCACATCTTTTACAAAATAATGCCGTGGGTAACCAGCTAGGTTTATTGCTGTATGGCTGGAATCATCCCATCCTTGTTGTTTGTTCAGGAGGGAACCCTGCTAACCCACAAGTTGTAATCACAGGGTTGAGTTGATATGTAAACTTCAAGGGCCAACTTGCAGATGTGCATACTGTAGATTTGGAAATTTCTGCTGTGTTCTGAGTTCGTTGATTTGACCTCAAAATCAAGGCACTGCAAACAGTTGCTCTCAGTGTCTTCTATTGGTTCAACCATATGACCCCACAGCTACCACAAACTCTTGACTTTTGAAGTGCCGCAAAATCATGCGCTGCCAACTTGAATTTACAGACAGGCAGCCATCATTTTTTATGATAATCCGTAAGAATTTACCAATTGTTGTATGAGTGTTAGTTGTCACCATTATAAGTAAGTTATACATTGTATTTGTGTCTTCTTCCTGTATTTGTGTAGAATATTTATGTAACTATTTGATGAACTACCATTGTTAAAACAGCACCATTCATAGTAATCATGCAATTATTCTGCAAAGCCATTGGTTGCAACATGTCCTTACCAAAGAAATACATTATCATAGCACCTCTAGCTACATTATATGATTACCATATTAAAAAAGTTGAAAGTGTCTTCTTCTTCTACGATACTGCTGAGCCCGCCTTATCATTATCACAGCACCTCTAGCTACATTATATGATTACCATATTCCAAAAAAATGGAAAGTATGTCATCAATGTGTTTGTTCAAAATGGTATCATAGTATCATACCAAAGGATGCTGTTTTCTGATTTATCAAGACGTATACTCTCACCTCTCAAATAGAAGTACCCCCTGGAATATAAGTACCCCCCGGAAAAATCTTCAAAATCTAATATAAGTACCCCCTGAAATAAAAGTACCTCCCGGAAAATGTCAAAATTGACAGTCGAGGTAAACTGTGTCCACACAACTGTCCGAAGGAAATAAGATAATAAGCAGGTAGGTTGCATCTATTCAATTATGCCTGAGGACCATACCTATTAAGTATATGAATATTGAACAGAATAACTGTACGCTTGCTCAAATCATGATGATCTTCCTCGCCACTTAGATAAAATATAATAATAATGTTGAAAAATTAGGCATAGGTTCCCCGCTATGACCCCTAACCGGGGGCCATGGTGCTTCAAATTCAACAAGTGAAAATGTACATGATACAGTGTATATGCATTTTCTACTAGGAACTTGCAGCAAGTGATCAAGGAAAATTGTTGTAACATGAATTTCATTATCTTTTATCATTACTTTTATCATTACCGACATATAATCAAAATCATCAGATAGCTAAATTGTTCCTAATCATATTTTCTAAAGACATTATCCCCCTAAAAAAAAGATATGAACACCAAAAAAGGGTTATGTCCATGAACTTTTGCTCCATATATAGCGTTGAGAACAAAGTTTTTGTGAGGCGCTCGGATTTCGAGTTCCCGCGGTTGAGCCCACAATATTGAACAGAGCTCGACTGTAAAAGTAGCACAGCGTCTCAGGCCGCAAATACGAAGAAATTACCGATTGCATGTTGACAATAGAAACGGCCCTTTACCGCTAAATTTGGAAAATCTTAAGGTTATTCAAAAATCCAAACCCTCCTAAAATATAGATAGATTTCTGTGTCCATCGTTGCCGCAAAGTATGATATTTTTCACGCGTTTACGGTATCATTTTACAGATCGTAATCTGTATTGTGCAATATGCTGCTAGTTTTACTGTAAGCACGCCTGATGTTGCCGCCGCCATGTTTCGATGGCAAAACCTGCTGTTGTTAACTTCAACTTAACTTCAACTTACCGCTCGTTTTGTACCGTTCTTAGATTTTGCGGCCTCAAAATACATATGAAAAGGGAACTTAAGTTATAATTGTCGTTTTTACGTGTAATGTATCTTCTGTGAACGAATTATTCTTCCGCCGCGCTACCGATAGCGGTCATCGAATTCTTCCCTGTGCAAGTCTAACGTTTACTACTCGACACGTTTTTTGATCAGCATGCTTTGGTTTATGATGTAAACAGAGACTGTCAAAGTTATTTACATGACAATTGTATTTTGAAATGTCAGTGTTGCGTCTTATTTTCCCCCCAAAACAACGTTAACTTTGTAACGTCATAGCGAGATCGACCGATATATGACGAGTGCCGCAAGGATTTCACAAAGGCCGCCGCCGGTCATAGCGGTGGGGAAATCAACGCCGCTAGGCCGAAATATAGCGAATTACTAGCAAAAATACAGGGGAAATATGGGCAGAAAAAACAAAAATTTCGATTTTAGAGGGATTTCTGGTTAGCAAAATCCTGATTTTTGGAAAAATAATAAACGTACCGTCTAAAATAAGAAAGTACCGGGCGGATGTTTAGGCGAAAAAAAATAAACGTACCGGTACGTTTATTTGAGAGGTGAGAGTATGGGAGTGGCCATATTGTGACAAACCTCACTACAGCTTAATCTAAGTGATTGACAAGAACAGAGATGGAATTTGTCAATGCCTTATGGGCGGGTCCTTTCTGTTACAATCAGTCATAAAGTTATGGAAAATGGCATGGTCTTGCTGTATTACAAATGTCCGCAAAGCAACAAAATTGAAATGTTGATATGGGCTGGTTGGATATTCTTGGAGTTTCTGTTGAATTCATGATCTCTGAATCTGATGTCTGCAAAAAATGGCCACTGGATTGTGATTACCATTATGGCATAACACTATAACCAACTTGTATTCATCATGATCATCCCAGGGTGTATTACTTATCAAAAAAAAAAATTCAAAGGATTTTTGACAATACCGAGCACTGTACTTACTATCAGTATCACTGTTAGTTCTCATGGTATGATGAAAATCAACAGATTGTGGTGTCTTTGATTTCATGGGTGAAATGCATACATTGTATGTTTGCTCTGTAATTTCATACAGTATGAAGTGGAAGAAAATGAATACTCTCTCTGTGCTAGCCATTTACAAAGGGTGAATTGGATTATCCTAGTCTCCAATGTTATCCACTGAGTCATACATTTTCAAGAACATCTAGATAATTGCAAATTGGGATTTCATACAGTCACTGCCAAACTAGCCATTAAAACGTGGCCCTGGGGAAAGTAAAAATGAAGTGGTGTGCCAGATTGGTGCACAGATAGTGTCTCTGCCAAAGATGCGGCTCTAAGAGTTCTTAATTGTATTTTCTGCTGGTAGCTTTGATTCGCACAGATGACCTTCATTTTTGGAGCAACCATTTGGGAGTGAAGAGATAGGGAAGATACTGATTAATAAATAAATAAATAAATCATCCACACACCTGGTATCCTCTTGTGGAACTGCACTCTGTCTTGTATATAAGAATTTGTTAAAGGCCATTTATATTCATTGTGAAATAGCAATTTTGCTTCCAGACATTTTCCATAAACATGGAAAAATGAAAGTTTTTTTTATGGGACTATATATATATATATGGGAGCAATTGAATTTTGGCATTTCTTTCATTTATAGCTTTAGGCATTGGAATTCAGTGTCACACTACAGTACTCCTGAGTTTATCGTTTTTTGAAAATTGGCCTTGGTGTGACATACTTTATTAAAGGCCTTTTTGATTTGTCTGAAAGATAACAGCCTACCTGACAGTTACTTATCCTAAATGCCATCATCTTTATATTGCGGAGCAATCATCATGCTGGCGCCAGCAGCTAAACCGTTAGGCACCCGACAATGCCTGGAAATTGTCCAGATTTGTTCCACTGTAATATTTCATCTGACAGGCAGATTTTTCCCCGGTGTAGAATTTATTTCCAAGCAATGTTTTATTATACGGGCTACAAGAAAGGCTATAACAGTGTGTTATAATCTACTGGTAGCACATACTTGTTACTAGTGAGTTTAAGGTCTTATTTGAGTACATGCCAATAAAGGATGATACATTAGTGTCCCGTCTATAGTTTCCTTGTAGTTAAAAGAAATCACATGTAATGGACGGAATTCTGTTGCAACGTTGACCAAACATCCAACAGAAAACACGATGAATTCTTTTGTATCTATTTTAGACAATATGTGATGCTGAATAATGCTCTATTTTGGTACAGATCTGAGTTTACTATAAATGCATTTAAGTTTGCGTTGTTTTAATTTCGCGCTATTAAAGGGGAAAATGGGGTGTTTGCGATGGTTTTAGGTCTGCGGTAGCGCTATAGTCACATATATACAGCTACAGTATTGGACAAAAATGTTCGCGCCTATTTTAAGTTTGCAGTGAAATGGTCACCACAAAAAACGCAACTATAAAATCACCGCGAACATTTCTGCATTTACAGTATTACCTCCGGGAAGGAGGGTCACCTCCTGAAGGAGTATTGTGATTAGGATTGTCTGAACGTTCGCAGCTATAACTCACGATCCCTTTGCTGCATTGGTATGTAATTTTGCAATTCGTCTGCTAACTTATGCGCCAGATGAAGCACAAAGTTTTTTCACACCGTAGCAGTTTTTGTTTTTGATTAGAATCATTTTGCCACCGCACATTCTTGGTTATCTTCTTCAACAAAAGAGTTCAGCAACATTGGAAATCATTCATATGAAATATTGATTCTTCCAAGCATAAAGAGTCAAGAATCATCTATAGATGAAACCTGATCTGGGTGATATATGCAGCTGAAAAATGCGCCCAAAAGCAAAATTCAATACTCGTTGCATGTTGCCGTTATTCTTTTCCTAAGCCTGCTGCCTTTGGCAAGGAAATAATCCCTGACTTGCTTTGTGTTTCCTTTCGTGTGACCTGAATGCTTGTATGGGGCAGTTGTTGCATGTGAATTCACCTGAAAACCTTTAGCATGCGATGTACAAGTATGTATGAATGCTCGCTTATTCCACTGATTATCATATCATCTACACTGTTTTTCATTGCATATTCTCTCAATCACAAAAGTTTAATAGATTTAGCTGACAAGAATAGCCCTGAATTTACTGTGAGATTGCAGGGAATTAGTTTTATGCTTTTGCAGAAATTTAAGTCTGCTGTCAAAACATTAGGAACATACATGTACATGTAATCTTTTTATAATGAGTTTGCTCAGTGCATTGACCACTTCTGGGCACTAAATAATAATGCACGACAGAGCACATGCATGTTTGCTGTGTCCATGGTAAGAACTGCAAAACTATGAACACAAAACCATCAGGAATGTCTCATGAATAATGACATGACTTCATACCACCTAAACACATTGTCTTGGAAAAAAAGAGCAATTTTCGTCACGAAAATCATTGTTCTCTGAATACTTAGTGTTTAAAGTATTCATAATCCTGGCAGTACCTTCCAAGCAGAGGTAAGATCCGGGGTATTTTTTGACGTATTTTCACGGTATTTTATACGTCTTCTTAATTTTCCATTTTTTGTTGGGTCTTCTTTTTAGAGGAAGAGTAGCAAGACCCAACAACAAACGGAAAAGTTGAAAGACGTATGAAATACCGCGAAAATACGTCAAAAATACCCGGGATCTTGCCTCTGCTTGGAGAGTATATTGTCGGCACATTTTCTTCATCTAACCCATCAGCCGCAAGCCAGCCGAGGCTCAGCCAGTGTGGTAGACGGTTTATTGATTGGAATCTGGGGTGACATAAAATACTGTGCAGTCAATAAAGGAAAGTGTTAAGGGCGGACAAGTATGTAAATGGCCATCCCATGATGGTAATAAGCCCATTCACCTCATGTCAAGGTCCTGACATGCAAAGCTATACTTGAAAGAAGATATCCCATATCTACCCCGGGCAAGAAGACAATATAGTCGTAAATTCATGATGAAATATGGGCTTGAAAAGTGTTAAAAGCAGGTTTTTGTGAAACCGTCTCTTGAATGATTTATCAGTTTCTTTGGCAATTATGTCCTGAAATTCAATGTCAAATATCCATTCAGGGTGGTGATACTGGGTGCTTGTGCACTTTTGTGCAACTTAAATTGGAGCAAAATTGGAGCCGTGTGAATAGATTTAAAGACTGAATTTCAAAAGATCTCGGCTGTAGGTCTTTGAATTACATATTGCTGACATTCTACTTTATTTCAATGTTGTGCACCAAAATATTCTTTCTTCTTTTTCTTTATTTCTTTGTTTGAGTTCATCACAATGTGAAAGGGAGGGCAAGACAGATTAGGTTCACCAGTGCACCTATTCCAAAAAAAGGAATTTCCAGCCCTGCTAGTGGATGTCATGCTGTGTTCAACACCGTAACTTTTCACCTTTAACGTTTAACGTTTCTTCAGTGACTGCCTTGCATCGCACCTGTCAAACTTTATTACCAGAAGGGTATAAGGTGATGGAGTGGACCTGGGTCAATATTCGGAATATATGTGATCATTATCGACAAGCGTTATTGTCTGCAAATGGTTTAAGAATGCTTTTATGGGGCGAGACCTGTGTAGAATCGAAATGAGAAAATTACTGTTTTGTCGCAGCTGTGTGTGGAAGGTTTTGGGGGAGGGGGGCAAATTGTTTGAGCATATTTTGTATTTGTAATGAAAAGCATTGAAGTAGCACTTATTTCTGCCCGTTTTCTTAACCTATGTTAAGATAATAAGAATGAAGAAAATCAATCTTCTATTTACTGTAGGTTCATTTGAGGGGACTTAATCACTGAGTGGGGGAAAAGGAGAATTGTTTGCTGTGTGTAACTTTGCTGTGGGCACAAAGAATGCATTTAACTGATAGAAAATGTGTATTGTCCTAGGCATAATGATTTTGCTGTGCAGATATCATTGTAGAATGGTAAAAGTAAAACCCTACAAATATTTCAAGATTTGCATTATAAGTGGATGGTAATAGAATGTCAAATGACAGATTAATCAGAAGCTTTGCTGACTCTACTGAAAAAGTAATCTATGGAACTTGTTACTATAACTAATTTATCTAGCTGTCACAAGATTATGAAGTTTTCCCAGTTTTGTCAACTTAGAAGAAAAGCGTTTGCTGACATCACCGCTTCAGTCCACTGGGGAAAAGTCAATTTTACAGGACCGGGGGTCATTGACCCCTTCATTACTGTGGCCGAGATTCACTTGAAGAGGGCAGATCCAGGACTTGATGATCTGAAAATGGGCATTGTACGTATGTGTAGGCTGGAGGTCTCTGACATTAGTGCAAGGGTGTAATACAGTATGGAAATTTTGATGAATTTTAGCATGATAATCTGGAAATCAGGGAAAAAACACCCTAAATTTGGAAAGCAGTATAGCAGCATGGCACTGTTCTTCCACTGTCTGGGAAGAACCCTGAACTTGATACTATTCAACTGTCACAAAACTGATGAAGTTCTGCCAGGTTTGAAGAAAAGCAGTCAGTGACATCACCGCTTCAGTCCACAAGGGAAAAGTCAATTTTCCTGGACCGTCGGCCGTCGACCACCCTCATTACTCCAGCCAAAATTCACTTTAAGGGGGTTGATCCACGACTTGATGATCCAAAAATGGGCATTATGTGTCCAGGCCTGAGGTCAGTGACATCAGTGCAGGGGTCAGTGCAACAGAATAGCCACAGAAATTGAGGGGGACGCAGGTCAGTACTGATCCTGCGTTGAGAGATGGCGCCCCGCAACAAGCAGTTTAACTTCCAAGCATGTCGAAAGAAAGATGCATTGTCCTTTAGGTCATTTAACGTTCTACCTGCTAACTTTTATTGTAACCAGTAGAAATATGATACATGTGCATGAAGGATGGGACCACACTAGTCAGGTAGTTAAGAAACTGTTATATGCTGTTCTGTAGATTAGTTTGAATGTGAACGGACTTAAAGGCAGACTATACTTAATTTCGTAAAGCATACTGCAGTAGGTTAAATATACCACTTAGACCAGTTCTGACTTCTTTTACATGAGTCCATCATAGATTTAGCGTTTTTACAATATTTGAAATTTGCGGTGTGGTGATGTAATACTGGCGATGTCCAAAGACCTTTGACCTTTGTGATGTCAGATTCCGAGTCGGCCACACCTGCACCATAGGCATTGCTTCAGATGCCATTCCTACGACTCGGAATCTGACGTCACAAAGGTCAAAGGGCTTTGCACATCGCCAGTATTACATCACCACACCGCAAATTTCAAATGTTGTGACAACGCTAATCTATGATGGACTAGTGTAAAACAAGTCAGAACTGGTCTTAGTGGTATATTTAACCTACTGTAGTATGCTTTACGAAATTAAGTTTAGCCTGCCTTTAATTTTGCAATTATTTCCAGTACTTATGGTTGCTGTATTTTTTGCAACAAGGGGGAAAGGATATATTAACAGTGTTTATCAAGTTTGCAGTGAATCAAGTGGACGGGGGCAGCTAGATGATACAGTGTGATGGTTTTGCAATGGAGAGGTCACTTACAAAAACACAAACGAAAACTTGAAGACACCTGAAATGTTAACATGTTACTGTTTCAGAATTCTCATGAACATAAAAGTTTGTAGAAATAAAGACTGTGATAACTACAATTTAACTTTCAATCACAGCAGTTGAGACAGGAATTTTATATACAATATCAGCTACTTTCCAACAGCCGGGAACCTCACAGCTTGTTTTTAGAACTCCTTTCTGTTTCTTGCATGTGTCCTACGGATTACCACAGAATATAGGCACAGGAATTGAGGTGACTACAGTTCACTCCCGATGTGTTAGTGATAGATGGAGAAATGAAATGGCTGAGAACACTCTAGTTTAAGCATGATATTGGGAGAGGGATTTTCGTTCCGTTGTAGATCTCTCCAAAACCGGGATCTCCTTTATCTCTGACTCTTATCAAAATACATGTCCCAGAAATCTGCACAGGCCACCGCCACAGAATGTCTGGAGCAATTGGGGTGGACACAGTTCAACGCCAATGTCTTGGTGATAGATAGCACAATTGAAAGGCACAGAACTCTTGAGTTTGAGCATGTTATTGAGAGAAAGTTTTGGGACGAACATACATTTTGTAGTTGGCAGAGACAATGGCCTTGGACAATAGCCGTTGTTTGCACATTCATGTGCATAATGTAAAAGTTTGAACTTAAAAGTCTTTGTTTTAAAAGTCACTATTCATTGTGCAAAATGTCATCGGGTCCTAAAAACATTTTTTTCAAAAGATTAAGATACCACAATTGTCTGAATCCAAAAGGAATTAACCTTCTCCCTGCTGCCTTACTCTGTAACCAATAGGGAATTGGGTGCCAAACTTCAGTGTGGTAAAGTTTAGATAACAGCTGTCTTCTCAAGTAGCACTTTAGAACCATTATCATATTTTGAGGCATTTTGTTGATATTATCTACACATAAGAATCTACCTGCATACTTAATTGACAGTGGTGCTGTCCTTGGTGCTGAAGTTAAAGTCCTTGGTGCTAAAGCCCCTATCATACAGAACTGTAAATCATGAAATATTTGCTGCAGTTTTTGGTTTGTAAACATGCTCTGTCTTGCATTGCGTTACATTTTGTATTTTTGTTGTTTCAACCACGAATGTAAAACTCTGCAGACGCCTCTTAAGACGAAATTAAGCCCCTTGTTGTAAACAATTTACGTTGTACTATAAATGTTGATATATTGGCATGATTCAAGTCACATTTTCCATCTTTTCCAATCATCATAAATGATATACAATAAAAGAATTATGTTACAATAGATATTCTCCACGGTACTGTTAGTATGCGTAGATCATCCTCAGCAATAAATTCAATTATTATCATCTTGTTGAGGACAAAGTTTTATCTATAAAATAAATGCTTCTTTGCCAACAAATGCCACACCCTTGAACAGCCCACTTTTATACGTGATTGAACGTTCTAAACCTCCGAGGTCCTTCACATCCCGCGTTATTAATACTTCAAAGCCACCGCAGATCCTTCCAACTTGGCAATTAATTCATCTCTAAGCTGCTCACTTGGATTGGCCATCAATACCTCAGGCCCCAAAGAGTTTTTTCCTGGTAAGAAATGCGTCTTACATTATTCATCGCGCGCCGGCGCTCCCGAGACGCGTTCTCGATTACACGTACTGATGACGACTCTATACCAGCCCCTCCGTCCCAGCAAAAAGTCCTGATACATTATTGATTGTGAAGTAAGTGCTCGTTTGCTGGTATTCAGGAGCCATTAAAAGTCAGGTGCAAGGGTGCCCCACCTAGCAGCATATCTAATTTCCCGGTGCGGGAAAGATGGAGTGCGCTACTGGCTGTTTGAAGTTCTTTAAAGCGTCTCTCGGAGGGTGAAGTATCATCCGTCATTTGGGAACGTAGCTGTAGCCTCTCAACGTAATAGGTGTGAAGCCAATAATGAGCTGTAGTTCCAAGTTCACGTATTGCTGTCTAATTGCAATAATGCAAGAAGAATGTGGCCTCAAAAGTTACGGAAAATTACTGCTGCGTGCAATAATATGATAATTAAGTGCCGAAAACTGCACATTCATTTAAGTTTGCGTTACTTAGATTTTTTGACACGGCAAAAATCCTCAGGTTGCAGTAAATTTGCTTCAAATTTGAGTTTGCAGTTGAAACATTATGGAATGGAGCGAAGCAATGTGTTTGCTGTGGGACGAGTCCACAATGCAAGGTCACAGCAACAAAAATAAACTTTAGGAAAATTTCAAAATTTGCGATACTACTTTTGGATGGATGAACTCAACAAAATGACTTTAACAGCTGGAATGCAGGGATTTCAGAAACTGTACACAGCACAAGCTAGAACCTCATGATGGCCCCCTTTCTAGTCCAAAGATTTTAACGTGAGCCAAGATAAGATCTAGCGGCGCTGCTTGTTTCTTTAACTGTCACAGTTTGTAAATTTCCAACCAGAGATGCAGGTATACAGATTTCAGTACCAATCAGTTTTCAAACGGCTATAAAAACAGGTTTCTCCTGGTGTCCCTAAGGCTGGCCAATGACAGGGCTTGAAATTAATTTTTGGACGTACATGTAGGTGCACTGGTGCACCCAACTAAAAAAATTGGTGCACAGAAAGAATACTGGGTGCACCACAGAAAATAAAGTTTAATGTCAGCAAAACATGATTACAGTTTAAGTTTAACGCTACTGCCTCTCCTAAGAACTTCAATCTGTAATTCTATAGCAAGCTTCAAAATTTCAAATATATTAAGTAATACTTCAAGTAAAGTACAACAAAAGGTTAAATTGCTTTTTTGATGGTTACATTTCAAGAATAGTCTGTATACATTGTACTAGTGTACAAAAGTACCTTTACCCTATACATGTACTATAGCGTACCTTAACCCTATACTACTGTAAATGCAGAAATGTTTGCGGTGGTTTTATGTTCAAGGTTTGAAAACCACCGCAAGCATTTTTGTCCAATACTGTAGCATTATGTGACTATAGTGCTGCCGCAAACTTAAAACCGCAAACACTCCATTTTTGCTTTAGAGAACTTGCGAACTTAAATCATTTACAGTATAGCGTACAAAAATATTTATTAAGTGCACAAAGGTGCACAGTCATGCACCCCGTATTTCGAGCCCTGAATAATATTGAATGAAGCAAGACGAGGATAATGGCCGTTGATTAGATCAAAAGGAAAACAGCAACCATTACACTCAACAAGATTTGGGGATGAAATATTCATGCGGCCAGATGGAGGAGCTTTATCATTGATTTACAATTTCTTAGTCTCTGTTCCTTTATCAGCTATTCTAGGATGAAGTGGTCTTAAAGAATAGTACACAGTTATTGTGTACTATTCACAAGAGAGTATACACTGTCATGAAGCTCTTAAGGGTATATTAAAAGATAGTACTTTGAGGGTAAGAAATTTATTCTGTTGGTTCAAAATGAAACTAAATGCTGCTTACAAAGGTAGGGCAAGGGCTGATAAATGATGAATTGAACTTAACTATGTTATTGTATACTATTCACAAGAGAGTATGCACTGTCATGAAGCTCTTACTTATGGGTACATGCCTTAAAAGATACTACTTTGAGAGTAAGAAATTATTCTGTTGGTTCAAAATGAAACTTAGTCTGCTTACAAATGTAGGGCAAGAGCTGATAGATGATGAAATGGGCTTAAAGAATGATGTTATTGTGTACTATTTACAAGAGATAACACACTGTCTTGGAGGGGATATGTTACTTTGAAGTATACTCCTTTGAGATTAAGAAATTTATTATGTTGCTTATGAATTTAGGGCAGAAGCTTATACATAAGTGATACTATATATATGTAATAGTAGTTTTTGGCGACGCCTTAGGGGCGAGCCAAATTTTTACTATATTGTGTGCAGATTGCAAGAATTCTAGGAATTGTACAGGAATGTGAAAGTCCATGGGACGATAATTCAAGAATGCCTGGATGTATTGTCTTCATATTTTGTGGGTGGGTAGGTCTGTGGGAGACTTTGTAATGATTGGATTAGATTTGGACCCCCTAGTGGCTTTTTTTGGAACTGCAGGAGCTGATTTTGACTCAAACTTCGGAAGAGAATTACGCAAGAAGGGGATGACGGATCATCATAATTTTTGGTGTGTAGATAGCTTAAGTGATGATTAACATAATCATATGCCAATTATGTAAATCAATATCTGATTTGCATAATCAATGAGGACAGTTAATAAATCAGCAAAATTCTATTATAGGACTCTCAAACACATGACATATGTAACTGAGAAAGAGATAGATATCGATAGATATCAATTATGAAAATTGATACTTAATTTGCATAATTAATGACAAAATACTATAAATCCATAGTGGTAAATGATGGGGATTTCATTTTTGCACCATTTGGAAGTTAAGTGAATTAGACACAAATCTTGCATAGAGGGCCTTATTTACATAATTTATGAGGAAATGGTACGATATCTTTTTTTGTGAAAACAAGATTTTCATACATTGGACAACTTGTGTTATTTTGGTAGAGAAGGTGATCGACTGATATGATTTATGCGATGTCCTTATTTGAATGTGGGCTTAAAACGAAAACGTTAACAGAGGTCACCGTCGCCATGGCAACATCTTTTTATGTTGCCAATCTTGTTACTCTTTTATGATGATAATGATACTCTTTTGTTTTCTCCTGACTTGATAACATTAAACATTTAGATAAATACTTGTCTACTTTGAGAGACATATGGTGCAAAAACATCCCAATAAGAATATTTTGTCATTTTGTTATGAAGGTCATTACAATGTAGATTTATCAAAATAGAATATGTATATTTTACCCGTTTTCTATTTTTTATAAGTAAAACAAAAAAATCTTTGATTATTACTTACAATAATGACAAAGGTTCAAATTACAAGAAATCAGCACACAAAAATCACAGAAATCGTTTGTAAAGCAGTGGATCCGGACAGTCAGACTTTTTAGAATGGCTAAACTAGATGTGCTATACATGTTAACATTGCACCGGCAATACATACACGTACACGTACCATATCCTACACAATGCTTTCATGATGAAATGGGTTAACATACATAAGTAGTAGTCAGCATACCCTGGTCTATAGTGCACACAATCATACTCTTTGTGGTTTAAAGTAAACTGCGTGTTTGTTGTAAATATTCTTACCTGAGTCTACAGCTTCGGTTGCGACTCTAACTGAAAATTCACACAAGACTACAAGATTCATGACGTTTTTATATCCCATCCATGCCAAACGGATGTCAGTCCTGCCTTTGATCGTGTTTCTAGCCACCGGAACTGAAAGGGTACATGTGGGTTTGGCATTTTGGCTTACATCTTTATGTGAATTGTATATGCAGGGCTCGAAATAGTGGGTGCATGTGCACCTTTATGCACCCAACATTGGAGCTGTGCACCTAATTCTTAACTGTGGGTGCACTGGTGCACCTAGATATTTTTGTAGGCTATAGGGAAAAGGTACTATTATCTAGTAAGTATACAGACTATTTTTGAACTGTAAGTGTCAGAAATGGCAAATAAAATATAACCTTTTGTCGTACTTTATTTGACGTATTACTTGTTTGAAGTTAGGCATAGAATTACAGATTGAAGTTCTTAAGAGTAGCGTTAAACTTTGTAATTAATTTTGCTGACATTCAACTTAATCCTTTGCGGTGCACCCAGTATTCTTCCTCAGCACCTAATTTTTTTTTGTTGGGTGCACCAGTGCACCTATTTAAAATAAATGATTTCAAGCCCAGATAAGGCTGAGTCTACACCATCTGTGTTTGATGGATAATGTGGTCAGCAGGAGACCCAAAGGGCTTTTCATCCATGGACTCAAGTCTTTTAGATCGCTGTCCCAAGGAGATCTTATTCATCTTCAAAAGAAAGTGTAACGTCAATGGTCATATTCCTGCCTGGGGCCCTAAGACAGCCACGTCCAAGAAAACTGTGAACTTACCTGAAGAGAGATGTAAAAATGTGGCTTCAGCAATCTCCAAGGTATGCACACTTACTTTAGATAGCAAGGTATTCAAGACATTCTTGAAAAGGCGGTGGGAATGAATGTTCTTAGGATACCTGGGGGAAATCTGATAGTTGGTGTTATAGTTCAGTGAACTTTTCCTTTCTTATCAAAGGTTGTTTTTTGCTCCCATATTTGGTTGTGTTTGCATTTGTCTGACAGGAGGATAGTATTATTGACCAATCCTGAAAATGATAATAATCTAGAAAAAAGGTTTCTCTACTTAATTTGTTCAATCTGAATCCAGGTTCAACTAACTAATGATTAATTTAGTATACATTTGTGCATGTAGTTTTATTAAAGAAAACATCACAAGTCCAAGAACAAAGTCAAAAAGAACTTCCTAACGAAATTATAAAGTTTAAGTTGGAGAACAAAACTAGAATTATCATTAAAAGAAATCATACATAAGTTTTCTAATGATAGTTTGTATATGTTCTGGTCATGCCACTTGGAAGAAAATGAAGATTTCCAAACATGAGTTGTGTGTATAGCCATTTGATTTAAGTTACAGCTGAGTATGATTTATCATTCAAGTCTTTCAAGCGCTCCATACTTACTGTCAATTATAGTCATCGAGACCACCTTAATATTCTGTTGTCAAAACGTGTCAGATATACCCTCCCCCTATTCACATAATTCAGCTAGGCCTATAATCATAACGCCTGTACTTGAAGGGTGCTTTTAAACTTGGAAGAAC
The DNA here is from genome assembly GCA_035149815.1 of Branchiostoma lanceolatum. Taxonomy (NCBI): domain Eukaryota; kingdom Metazoa; phylum Chordata; class Leptocardii; order Amphioxiformes; family Branchiostomatidae; genus Branchiostoma; species Branchiostoma lanceolatum. Next base: position 12,755,853 of record CM068882.1, on the reverse strand, counting down.
CTGATGTAATATTTATAAGGTAAAGGAGGAAAACTTTCATGGCACCTGGGGGTATTTAGAACCAATTTGGAACATTTTTGCCTTGGTAAGTTTTTAAAGGGAAATTCAACTGCAGAACCAGGTGTTCTGTTTCTTCAGATTCTTTTCTTTAAATCCAAAAAAATGAATTGTATTGGTGACTTGACACTGAGTTTGAACTAGGCCACAGTTGCATTATAGTTAAAGAGCAACATCATATCCTGATAACCCCCAAGTATCTCCTTGATAGATGTATTATTTCGTATTTTCATAAAATCAGCTGAGGTCAATTCTAAGGGGTGCTTTGGCCAGGATCTTTAATCTGAAGGGCCTTCATGGGGGGCTACCATTCAGTTACTGGATTACGATGGTCCATTTCTTTGTTTGTCTGTGTTGAAATTTTACAAGTTTTGATTTTGTACTCCTGGCAATGTGGTCTTTTTGAAGATAAAACCTGCATGCATTTTTTTAAATCTGAAGTTGAGTTCTACTGAAATTGCACAGGGAATATATTCTAATGCAAGCCATGAAAAGAATTTTCTTGTATGGGTAATACACATCAGTTTTCTGAGGGAAGCTTTCCATTGATCCAGACGGTATTTATCTTCAAAGTAACTTTGATACTGTTAATGCTGGGCAATTATATTCTACACTCGGTCTCTGAAGATTGACTCTCGACAATCAAGTTTTTGCCAGTATTGAACCTCCGCTATCAAAGGCACTTGATGGGGGCCAATCCTTCCCTTTTGATGTATTGAGAAACCTGAGGCGGGGGTTATTTGAGCGCTACGATGAAAATCATGGCGCTATGAATATTTCAGCGGCGGTCTTAGGGACGTAACTGCCTCGTCAATACGTTCCCTGACAACACGGGAGGGAAAATTGTTCCTCGCACTCGGAATCAATTTTCCTGCAGGGTCGAGATACAATTGAACAGTTTATAGGCAGGAGTTCCCAATCAGACGGAGTGATCGTGATCTTTGGGGCTTCCGGAGTCATGCATTATGCAGGGTTGGGTGTGGTGCGAATTGATCGCCCTTCACAGAAACTACTGCTCTTGTCTGTTGGTTCTTTCTTGGGAAGCTTTTAGGGGTATCCAAGGCTATTTTGGAAAAGTTGGAAATCTTGATCTTTTCTTTTTTTAGATTGGGCTTCCGAAATCGTGCACATTATGCAAGCTTGGGTGTGGTGCGAATTGATCGCCCTTCACAAAAACTACTACGCCAACATCTGGGGGGGGGGGCAGCATGGGGGTAGCTTCTAGAGGTACAAAAAGTGTAATCCAAAGCTATTTCGGACAAGTTGGAAATCTTCATCTTTTGGGCTACCAAACTCATGCCTAAAGTATCTAAGGTTGGATGTGGTGCAAATTGATCGCCTTCACAATAACTACTACACCAACTTCTCTTTTTTAGGGGAGGATCGGGGAAGCTCCTACTAAGTTCTAGGGGTATCCAAAGCTAGAATCATGCAAATTATGCAACCTAGCTTGTGTGTGGTACAGATTGATCAAGACTTCACCAAAACTACCATACTCTACCAACGTCTCTTGTTGATCGGTTCTTTTTTCAGGGAGTATGGGGGAAGCTTCTAGGGGTATCCAAAGCTTCCTTAAAAACTTCAGATAATAAAAGGACACTTGTGCAACTTTTGAGTTACATTTCATCATTTTGAGCCAACTTTGCCATTAAAAATGTTGTGGACATTGCATGAACTATTTGTCTTGCACTTCCTTAAGCTTGTTTTAAACATTTCTATTTTTGAAAAGTTTAGCAAAAATTGCACAATGTACAGCTGTGAGTGTGTGTGTTAAGTAATTTGGATCTATCTGCTATTTTGTAATTCTATGTTTAACCATCTGTTTCAGAAGTGTAGATGCAAGCAGTATAATCAATGTCTTGAAGTTCTTATCAATTTTTCAACAGTTGAAAGTATTCCCTTAAGTTGTAATATTTTACGAGTACCGTAGTGCAAGGTAAGGCAATTTGGACCTAAGTGCTCCCAAGAGGAGGCAGCTATTAATTAACAGTAGGGGCACTAATTAAGCACTAATGATGCTTGTAATGTAAGGGATAAGCGTGAATCTGTTTTGAACAGATATGTGTCAAGCTGCAGGTGGTGACGAGTTAAAGTATTATGGGATATTGATCCGATTCTGTAATTTGAATGTGATATACTTTGAACGATACTGAACTCTATCCAGGAGTTGATTATCTCATGATCAAAAAAGTATTTCAAACTTTTACTCTTTAAAAAGACTTGTTAAAACTCTTGAATTTTTAATCTTTAGACAAATCTCTACCTCTGCCTATGGGGTAGATTGCTTGCTTTGCATTTAGATTACTGTAGGTAGCTGGTTCAAACACCAGTTGAGTCGTATCAAATACTTTTGTAAAAAATGGTGCAATCTTACTTTCTCTGGTTAGCACTCAGCACTTAGAAAGAGTATAGTACAAGTAGTTGAACACACACCACTACTAGTGGACTAGCCCAAGGGCTATAGGAAGAGAGATGGGCACTGCCATATACACCAAAAAGTAGCCTCCACAATATGTTTGCCAGCTCCTTTGGTACATTTGTAAGCATTTCAATATTGCCATCTTTTATCAGAAAGACATTCTTCTTGTGAGACACTCATTGTCACCACTAAATGTGTACCATAAGTTTGATCTGATAAGATGTCACTCAAGCAAGATGTAGAAGCAGTAGTTCCGGAACTAAGGGAGCACATTATGGTGGCATTATTAATTCATGTGTCAGGACAAGTTTGTAACAAGTAGAAAGGATATGCCGGTATCAGGGGACTGTTAAGGGAAATAGCTTCAGTCTTGTACATCTGTGACTGTTCTGAGTGGCTATGTTGTCTGTGAAAAGACAGTGGTTTTACATTTTGTTGGAAACTGCTCAGCTAGTCCTATAATATATAATGTTATGATACAGGAATTTATTATCATATAATTCTTGTAGTGCTAACTCATATCTATCCTACATGCAGCAATATTGGCAGAGACATTTAGCAATGAAATACATGTACATTTTGTACATGTCATATACATGTATGTTGCACAACTGCGTGGTCCTGGGGCTATTGAAATGGAGATGAGCACTGCCCTATACACAAAAAAGTAACCTACAGCTGCTTTATATAGAAGTGTTGTTGCAAAATATAGTCTTCTTCAAATGATATTACATGTGTTTTATGGTGAGAAAATGTCATGACCTTTAGGAAAACACTTGAGGGATGTACCTTAGTCTTTCTAAAAGTTGACCCATAAAAAATCTATAACTTTAATTCAGTGATACAGACCAGATGTCCTTTTGCCACACGATCGGTTTCTTACCAATTATTAGATTAAGTGCTAATTACTTCAGCAATTAAGAACAGCTATTTTACTGCAGCGCTAATCAAGCTCATTTCACACCTCCTTTGTCTTTGATAGACATGGTGTAATAGAATTAGAGCTTGTGTCTGTAACCTGTAAGCCACAGATCTATACATGTAGGAACACTAGGAACTGTAAGAAACTAAAAAACATCAAGTGCAGAACTTACAAGGACTCACCTACACCTTATCTAGTTCGCTTACTCAACAACAGATAATCACAGTGGGAACAGACTAGTTTGCTTCAAGTACCGTTTTAGAATCTTGTATTGGCACGGAGTTGTAGGTAATGTTGATTCAAGTTATGTCTAGCCTGATCTGTATTACACGGAACCTTTCAACCATAATGAATGTTTTTAATGTATGTCAAGACGTCGGTAGTATATTCCTTGTGTTTTTAAGATAATGTGATATTGCACAGTGTACCCAATTCAGCTTTTAGCTGCCATGTTACACAAACCATTCATTCATTCATTCATTCATTCATTCATATATACATGTAGATGCAGCTGGTGTTTTTTCCCAGCATGCAATCAGGAGATGAACATTCTACTGCAGTACCAAAGAAAGACGCTGGGATAATCTCCAAGCAGATCTACCAGTGGCAAAACAATATCCAAAGGGCCAAAATTGTATCCAGATGGCCAGTTTGGTACTGTTTTGGTCCTTTGGATACTGTCACTGTTAGATCTGCATGGAGATGAGCTAATGGACCAATAATCGAACTTGTCCTTCATTTTGCTGACTTCTATGGGCTGTCTCCAGGACCCGTCCTTCCGTCCCAGGACAGAAATTTGCTTGTTTGGACGGAAAAATTCAACTCTGTCTGTCCAAAATATATCAATTTCATGACCTAAAACTGATGAAAATGTATTTTTGTAAGCTTAGAATGACATATTTACATTGAAAATCAAAAACATGGGCTCCCAAACAATGAGGGGGACAGAAAAAAAATTTAAAGCTGGAGACAGCCCTGTTCTATCCACTTACCAAATATCATACAGATCCATCCATTGCTTCCTTAGTTATGCTGCCCACAAACCCACTAGCACACCCGCAAACTGCACCAAAGACATAACCTTCAGGCGAATGTATCATTGCCCGAAGCCGTCCTGTTTTGATTGACAGGCAGTTCGAGGGTGATCATTAAACAGTTATGGCACCTGGCTGGAAGAAACCACCCTACTGTACGGTCATGAATAATGAATGCATCACTCCGCTTTGGATTCACAGCTTTTGTTGGCAGAAGAGTGGAATGCCTAATAATAGACTACAACTCCCCGGCACTTTGCAATGTGACTGGGCAGTAGGAACTGCAGTTATTTCAATTTTGTTTTCAGGATGTAAAAGATATCTGAAAAATTCTGAATTTGAAAGTCTTTAATATTCATATTGACATTTGCAACTAATTTTCAACATATTCACATCACTTCTTCACATTGCCAGCATTGGTATAAGCATGTGGAAAAATGACCAAAAAAAAAAGTGACTTTGTTTTAATGGCTTTATCAATCATATTCTACAATACATACCTTTAAGGAAGGCTGATATCAGATATCTGCAATATGTGAGAATGCACTGATATACTGCCAGGCTTATAACTTATGCTAGTCTTGTCCCTAACATTAATCCTCATAATCCCGAGAGAACTACAGGCCATTCCTGAAGCTCTACTGGTGACAAAAACCCTGCGATTTATTGTCTGCTCCTACCGGCCCTCATTGTCTTTCATATTTTTGAAAATGTTGTTGAAAGTACTCTGACGAGTGTTATTGTAATTGTAGATATGTGTGTTAATAGGTTTTAAATTAATAATGTAATGTGTTTGTTATAATTACGACTCCAGGAAGATTAATGAAGTATGTATCATGTACTCACTAATGGGTATCTTACAAATAAACAAATAAACAAACAAACAAATAGATTGGAATGATGCTTGTTGCTTAGGTACATTGTAATCAGCCTAAGAAGAATTTAAAGATGAGAATGTGTTGTTTTGTGTTTCTTGCAGACATGTCAAGCTGTTCACAGGGGCCACTTTTATATCACTTATTGTGAAGGACTTTCCCTACAGCTACAGCAACCTCATTGCCATCAATTATTTAGCAAACAAAACAGATCGTAATGGAATGGTTGCAGCAGGAAATTTTCATCTGAAGGCAAACATACCTAAAGGTTGTATGAAGCTGAAAGAGGATACAATGTATGTCAAATCCTTTTCATTTGATGGTATAGGAAAAAATGTATGTCATTGAGATTTACCACAGTGACATTTGTGGAAGGACTGACATTACAGCTTGTTTGTTCCTTTGAACAGATAAATTAGCTCCAGTGTGAAAGTTATTCAGGAGTAGGTTTAATATCTTACTGTAAGCAGTGTTCTCGCAAGGCCTTTTCAGAATAGGAGCCCCCAATGCTGTGATCTGGACCCCGATGCTGTGATCTGGACCCCGATGCTGTGTTTCAATGAGCATAGGGATGTTTCTTTCTGGGAAGAACCTTCATAAATCTTATAAAAAGTTCATATTTGGCTTTAGAATGAGGATGTGACAGAGGAAAAACTTATCTTCCCAAAGTTTATTGTTATTAGTGTCTTATTTAGTTATAAATATTAAAATTTTGTGTGGGAATATGCCAGACTCCCAACCGTTATCATGTCTTAAGCACTCCACGAGTGACTTGCGCCGAGCAAAGTTGGCCTTCTGTACCTGACCCCTATGCTGTGAAAAAATCCTGGTGAGAACACTGCTGTAAGTAACAGATTCAGCACTAATTCCATGCAGAAATGATATTCAGTTCTATAACATTTACAATAATGGCAGTGTGGGTACCATTTGGGGATGCAATTCAGCAGTTATATATGACGAACACAGTGGTGACCGGATCAATATCATTTAGTAGTCTGGACATATTTGACAGACCAACTCATTATTCAGCACCAGGGACAGATACATTAGCCTGTATACACTAGCCTGTAGAGGCTCAAAGAGAGTTAAAATCATCTTTATTGTACTTAAACAAATATGCAATACATAAGATGAATACTCAGAAATTCCTTTGAAATTTAAGAAAATTTTACCGTTCTTATCTTGCTGTTGCAAAGTGAGATTACTTGCTGTTTTTGTCATACAAGTAGCTCTCATAGGTGCAGCTTTTTCATGTGCACATTTCAGATGGACTTTCAGTATCCAAAGTGTTTTATTAACTTTCTCAGGAAGTCTTTTCAGCAATTCTCCCTAGGTTTGGGGCATGGTGTCTGATGGATTTGCCAGCTTACAGAACCGGTAGCCCTAACGCTGATGTATATTTCTCCTGGAATATTGGAAACTTGTCTCCCGTCTTCTCTCCTGTTATCAATTTTGTTTATCCTTCTGAGATAGGAGTTGTAGCCCAGCCAGGGAAGGCCTCTATCTGTTACCTTCTTACGAGTGTCAGATTTCACGGAAGGGATAGTTTTTCTTGTAAACTGGAATAGGTCATTTCACTTGAAATTAAGTGTCAGCTCGTTCTGTGGGGTTCTCTCTGATGTCAGTCACAGTCAACAAGTATCAGGGATTTCTCTAGCTCTTATTGTTTGGCTGTCGTCTAAGGCTTCAGTTGGAGTTGTCAAGCTGCAAGTTGTGTAGGAGGTCCAGTAAGGCTTTTTTCATGCATTTTGAGGGTCAAAATATTGTGGACGTTTGAGGTACACTGTTGATGAGTTGATGAAAAGGTCAAAAAGGGTTGATTTTTGTCTATCAAGGGGGAAATTGTTAAATCTGAATTATGTCCAGAGCAGCAAAATTCCACCCATGGAAATTTTGGAATAAGTTTTGTCCATTTACAGAGATGCACCTTAATTTGGGTTTAAAATATGGAGTGTAATGATACACAATATATGTTTGCACCATACATGAAATGTACTGCTTATTTAGGTGTATTGTATACAGAACCTTAACCACATCAAGGCATTACACACCAGTTTTGTACAGTTACTACAAGCTGCATAAGACCAGACTGAAAGGTATAATGACCCACTTCACACTGGGGTGGAACCCTAATCTTTTTTATTGCTGTGTGCTGTGTTTTTTTTAATGTGCTCGAGGTGCAGCTCTTTTCAATCATGGAACCTCCAGGTTTACGTCTGTTCCAAGAGCAGGGGACATCCCCCCAAAAAGCTAGGGACTCATTTTTATCTCGAGCAAGGGATTAGTGTAACATGCCTTTCCAAGGGCACAGCAAATTGGAGCCTGCTCAGGATTCAAACCCAGAACCTTAAGATTCAAACAACCCTAACCACAAGACAACATTATGATATAGATACAGTTATTACAAGCCACATCTCAAACAGTGATACATCACATATACCTCACCTTGAAGAGGATTTTCAGCACTAGAGCAGTTTTCTAGATGCCTACTTTGAATGCAGACAGGTACCAGAAGGATGCTGCTTCAAAAAGTCAAATGCTCTGCAAAGATACACAGAAGGAATATGCACACACATGAACTGGTTAATTTTGCAGCAGTGGTATACTCCCAAAGGGATCACAAGACCGAATGCTGTCATCAACCGGTCTCCTAGCAACCATTGCCGTTAGCACCTGTCAGGTCTAATAGCTTATACATTTTCAGTCTTTGATTCAGAAAAGACGTTTCTTTTTTTCAAATTTGTTCTCTTAATGGGCACCAACCCTATTGCTGCCATCATGTCATCGCTGTGATGTCTTGCACAAAGGAGGCACCAGCTAATTGGCTCCGTGGAGTGGTCTGTGTAAATGGAGACAAACTTGCGAATTCAAAGTTTTCAATTCAAAATTGCCGAGATAAGAATGCAATTTGATGCTTCTGAGCTTAATAGAAAGCTAATCTATTAGAGCCAGTTTAGACCTAGCTACATTTTGACTTCTTTCAAAAATTTGCCAGTAAACGTTGTTTTCATTAAGATACAAGCTCACATCTTATATATGTTCAGTCTCTGAGAATAGACAAAGCAAAGGACACATGCATTTCTTTTCCAAATATGTTCTCTTAATGGGCACCAACCCTATGGCTGCCATCATCTCATCGCAGTGATGTCTTGCACAAAGGAGGCACCAGCTAATTGGCTCCGTGGAGTGGTCCGTGTAAATGGAGACAAACTTGCGAAAGTTTTCAATTCACAATTGCCAAGGTAGATAAGAATGCAATTTGATGCTTTTGAGCTTAATAGAAATCTTATCTATTAGAGCCAGTTTAGAACTAGCTACATTTTGACTTCCTTCAAAACTTTGCCAGTAAACATTTCTTCATCAAGATACAAACTCACATCTTATAAATATGTTCAGTCTTTGATTCAGAAAAGACAAAGGACATGTACATCTCTTTTTCGAGTTTGTGCCGGTAATGGGCACCAACCCTATTGCTGCCGCCATCTCTTCGCAGTGATGTCTTGCACAAAGGTGGCAGCACCTAATTGGCTCCGTGGAGTGGTCCGTGTAAATGGAGACGGGAGCTAATCAGCAGGGACAGGTCCCCTTTGTTGCGTAAGGGTCGACGCTGTGACATACAGGCGTCGTGGAGAGATGACCCCATTAGATGGAGACAGGAGCTCCATCAAGTTGGGCACGAGTGAATAAGAGGGCAGAGCTTCTGGGTATTAAAGCAGGGGACTCCAACCACCCAATGTCGTATTTTATAGGAAGGCGTCGGAAGTGCGGGCTCTCTAATGACACCTGAGTAGGATTGATGGCATTGTTATAAGTCAGGAGAGAACACAGAATGGAATTTGTCCTCGAGGTGACGTTATTAACTGGGTATACGTTCGGCTGTCAAGATACATGGATGCATACTTTCTCCTGATGAAATATAGGTGTCCCTCAGTGTAGCTACAGGTTTAACCTGATTTTTATCATTCTAAATGTACTCTCCACTGCTGGAAAGAGAGAATGAAACAGTCAAGAAATCTTAGCCCCTTAATCTGTCCTTGGTGCTGAATTGATAGTAATTGTGCTGGTTGATTTATTACATGGAAACAGCCTTTTTGTGTCATGATTTACTATTACATTTTAGTCAATAACTGATCTCTCTAGAGGACAATAGCACCTACAAAACCGATATAGGGCAAAATCCCTTGGAAATCCCTTTAAAGCAAAAGTAGATCCATTGGAAATCAGTTATTGTAACTTAAGGGACTACCCAAAAGATTAATAAGTATATAGAATAGAAAGATGGCTGTAAGTTGGACAAAAAAAGAATAGTAATGGGACTGTCTTCACATGGACCACACCACTTTACTTTGTTGGAGCTCGGATTTAGAAAAAGAAGGAAAATGAAAACTGATCATGAGTCTCAGTGAAAAGTCTGTACCTTACAGGGCTGTCTCCAGGACCCTACCTTCCGTCCCAGGACGGAAATTTGCTTCTTGGGACGGAAGAAAATTTAACCCTTTCTGTCCCATAGATATCAATTTCATGAGCTAAAACTGATGAAAATGTATTTTTTTAGCTTAAAATGAGAGATTCAACAATGAAAATTTAAGAAAATCGGCTCCTAAGGAATGAGTGGGACAGAAAAAAATTTAAAGCTGGAGACAGCCCTGGTACCTTGCTAGATTTCCGTTTGAAGTGGTGTTGCCCAAAGCCCACAGCGTTTCCAGTGATGTCAGTTCACAGCTGGACATTGTATACAGGTGTGGTAATGGAAACACTAGTCCTGATGGTTAAATTGAGTTGATGAAACTGTAAGGAGTGGGCCCTAGGGGACTCATGATTTACAGCTCCTGTACCAGTAAGTATCGGGTTTCAATTGACCCTCAGGTCATTATAGTACTTAATCAAAAGATAGGAACAGCATCTACACTTAGTCTAGCATTTTTACTGTGGCATAGATATGATTGGTTTTAGTAGGCTGTATATAAACAAGTACATGTAAGTAAGTATGTCAACATGCAGCCAGGGCTACCCAACTAATACGAGGGTCGCGTTGATGAAGGTTAGATATTCAGGTAAAAGAATATGCCCCAAAACAGTTACTCAAGCAGCTGGATAAAGTTTTGGCAACGGTCAGACGTTTCAGGTAGTATCCACTACATGTACCTTTTGTCAGTGTTCAGTTACCAGAACTTGACAGTGTCATTATAGCATTCCTCATATATCCATAAGCATTTCAAGTTGGAACAGTGAGTCACACAAATTCTGTGCAAACTAGATGCCTGAAAATAAAGGTTTTGGATCTTGCCCGAGGGCTCGTTGCTACATGAAAAAGTATATATAAACAGTGTAAATACAGACTGAGGTTATGGTGAGTGATTATTTCAATATAAAGAGAGAAAAATTTGATGTTGCTACAGAATACAATTCAAGTTTTTGGAAGCAGTGGAAGACAAAGTGTCCCCCTTTTTCTGCAGTAAGTGGGTTTTTGGGGAGTTAACAGGTTTGCAGTTTTCAAAACAGATCAGAAATCCCAAAAATGCTATTACCAACAACCGGGTTGCAACAGATAAGTGATAGATGGCAGTTGTTCCACTGCTGTGGTGCAGTAATCCTCCTAACACCCCGGCAATGTGAGGAATCTCGGCATTAAAATTCCATGCATAGATTTCTGATACCTCATTGACCTGAGGAAGGCATCATCTTGTCGAAAAGTAATCCTCAGACCTTAGCTTGCAAATGATCTAGTGGAAACTGGAGTTAGTGGTGGTCTCCTGTGGCTGGAAATAACGGGGATTATCACTCATAGAAGTAACCCTCGATTCCGATGTAAATGGAGGTTATAGGTGTTAGGTTACCACTCTGCCGTTATCTTTATTTATTTGTTTGTTTACTTATGTATCTTTAGGCTGGATCGGCTGGATTAGGTTAACTGAGTACAAGTGATTTTCAAGGAAGCCCTTACAAAATCAGGATACAAAAATGATAACTTGACATCAACTGAATCATTCAGTTTGTACATGAATGTCAATTTGTTTTATCTTTTAAAGAATTGCTTACCCCTAAAACCACAAGAAATTATGTCCAACAAGTAGCAAGTTATCTAAGAACTCCTTATTCGGTGAGATTTCAAGGTTAAGCCTTGAAATGATTGATGTCTGGATTTGTTGCCTTAATGCATTGCCTAGATGTCAACAGGGTGATGTAAATCATATTTCTCCTAGACATTTGATCCTTAAGACAAGAACACTGATTTTTCTTATTCTATAAAAGAGTTTCTGGAAAGATTTGTGTAATATAACTGTTCTGTTACGGACTCACCTTGTACTTGCTTGGTGCAGGGTTTCACCGTCGACCAGAGTGATTTTGTAAAACCTTCCTTCTAATTTTCTATTTCTAGTCATGTTTGCTAGAAGCAAAGCAAATTTCCGAGCTACATTTAGCTTGGCACTTAAATGTCTTACATTTGCCCGAAGGTACATTGTTCATATTTTAAGAACATGAAAAGAAAAAAATATTAGCATATTCCTTTAAGAAACATTCAGCATTTCTAGCACGTCCAACTCTTATATAACAGGAAAAAATGGAGTAATGTTATAATGTTTGGGGAGTGTGCCAACAGCTTCCTAATAAAAAAGATGTGAAGACCTTTGAAAAAAATCGTTGACATTAAGTTCAAATTCGATGCATGTCGTGTCTTGTTAAAACGTAGAATATGCAGTGTCAAGGTATATAAAATATTGTTAAGTAAAAATTGACCAAATTTAACTTCTTCTATTTTATTCCTTACCAGAAAGCCCAATTGCTAGTTCATTTCCCCAAAGCTCGCTGACATGGTAAAATAAAACTTTAGCAAAAGGTCAACATTAAAAAAAGGCTAGGAGGAAAATCTAAATCTGATTTTGACTTGTCTAGTACTCTTCCTAAAACTATACGAATGTACAGACATTCCTCTCGTACTCTACAAAATGTATAGATCTACCAAATAAATGAATAGTCAAGATACAAGAAACATTAACAAAGTATACAGACTAGACAGGACGACTTGAGGAGGAAGGGGTCTTCCAAGACCGAGAAGAATGGAGAAGGCAATGTTCTCAAATGACAGGCACTAAGGCCTACCTTGGGAAGATATAAGATGAAAGAAATGAATAGTCAGTAAATAAAGTGTGGCCTAGTCTCTTAAAGTATGTCTAGATTAATTTCTTTCTGTACAGTGTCTAAGGTTTATCGTCCCTTTCCTGATCCGCCACTGCGGATAAATTTATCTCTGATATGATCTATCATGTATATTACAAACCTCAGGCCCCGTGACCAATGTCAGCATGATAAGGAATGGCAGCAGCTTTCCGAGGGGTTCAGAGTCCTGCCGAGATGGAAGTCTGCACAAAATTGTGCTGTCAGAATCAATACGGGGCGGCTGATAACGAATGGCAGGTGCTGAAGCAGGCAGATTTACTCCCGATCTGGCAACGCGCTGAGCAAGCCGAAGCCCCCTGTGCAACCACCTGTCCAAATTACGCACCACACGCATGAGGGGCTGCCTACGCTTTTGTGTATACAGGATATGTGATTGATGGAGAATCTGATAGTCAGTATGCTGTGAAGGTGTTTGAGTTTGCAGTGGTTTAATGTTGACAGTTTTTGCTGTAATCTCTTCACCACAAACTTAAAACCACTGCAAAAATTCTCGTTCTGTCTTCTGCCCACCTACCACCTTGTTTCGATCATGAACTGAAAACCAAGCAAGTCGAAGCCCCCTGTGTAACCACCTGTCCAAATTACGCACCACACGCATGAGGGGCTGCCTACGCTTTTGTGTATAGAGGATACATGATTGACGATGAATCTGATAGTATACTGTAGATGCGTTTGAGTTTGCGGTGGTTTATAGTGTTCGCACTGTATTCTCTTCACCACAACAAAAATACTTGTTCTGTCTCCTGCCTGCCAACCATTTTGTTTCAATCGCAAACTAAAATCCACCATGAAAAATGCAACACTTTGTACCATCAGTGACAGAACAATGACAGTATTCCGAACCTTAGAGTGTAGATTTTTTATCTCTGAAGCATTGGACTGATGCACCCCGCTTGGATAGAACTCTGTCTTGCTTTGTGATCAAGCAATAATGTCTAGAGACAGAATTGCATTTGTCAGCATCCCAAAACTGACACATGGCTGCAAACCTGTGAAGTGAAAATATATTTCTGGGAAACATGCCAGTGCTTTGGCTGTTCATATAGTTATGAACATGCCTTTCCGAAGATTAGATTTAGCTTACACAGTCCTGCATATGCTGTGGGACTTAAGGTCATTGTGAAAAGGACTTTGCATGCATGGAATGCGATACACTGTGCCACATTGTGACCTGTTCTGGCCCAGTACACATTGCTCTTTATCAGCATGTCACCACAATATATATGATATAGTCAGCAAGATGTTTCAAGCCACTGTATTTCAGGGCTTGGCGTACGTTCAACTGTCTCTTGTTGTTCATAACTTCACTGGAACATTTCTTATCATGCCAACATACTGTAGATTTATCCAACTTTACAGGATGTACATGTAGACTTCAGTGTAAGGTGCAAACCGAGAGTTTGCATTGTCTTTGCATTTATGGTTGAAACAACAGGTACTGTGCAATTCAAGACAAAGCACAAGTCATGTTCTCAGTGTGAATACACAGCAAGAAAACATAGAAATACAACAAAGATTTAATGATTTACAGTACCCTACTGTTTTACTTGAATGTTCAAATTATGTAAAACACTGTTTTAACAAAGTTTATTTTTTTGTATTTTTCTTCCATGTCTCATATCTGATCCCCTCCCGTCTGATGGCTGCTTCACCCCAACTTCTGGGTCAACTATCTCTAAATCCAGGTAATTCTCTTACCTTTATTTTATTTCCATGCATGTTATATCATGATTGTGATATACTTCAGAGGGTGAGTGCCTGTGTTTTAGATGTTTTAAAATGTCTCTGCTAGGGTTAAGCCTTCACATGCTGCATTAAAGTTTTGCCTTATACAACCTACTCTTTTTACTTACTGCCTTTACTTACATTTTCACAACATGTAACTTTCAAACAAGACCAGTATAGTTTAATCACATGATGCTTAACTTGAAATTCAGAAGTGATGATATGCCATCTGCAAAACAGTAACAGTAACTGTACAGTTGATGTTGGAAGAACATGGTAGCACTTTGCTGTTGTTTAGGAATAGCAGAAATAGAAGTGGGCCCAGTATGCTTCCTTGTGGTACACCAGCTTGTGTACAACTTCATACAAATACAAAATATAAATTTTACTACTCATCAGCAATGACATCCCAGCTTGTCCTTGGCAAGTTTTAGTATGGAAAACAAACTTCTCAGCCATGAGGTGACAATGCCAGAAGGTATTGCAATGTTAACGTTAGGTAACATTCTGTGGGTGTCAGATTGATCACACAATTTTACAAGGACAAGCTTGACTGAAGACAAAGGAGCCGTGCAACACGTTCTGTTAGAGACATTCTTTATCAGCCCCATGAAACTTCAGGGGCCTTAAAGACCCATGTCTTACAGAGCCAGACGGACAGGCTCATCAGGCGTCGTCATCAGTCCATTCTGGTTCGTGTCACGCAGGTCACCCCCGTGTTTCTTTATCGCTCAACCGTGGTGCTGGAATCCGAGGCTGCGCACGTCCCTACAAGGTCTTTCTCCTCGACATCAAATAGGTTTCACGCCCCCACAGTAAAATCCACAGGGCCTGTAACTTGAAGTTGCGCACGGCGCTCTCTTATCTACAGTGTGCTGTAGCAACCTGCTGCACTACTCGATGAAAGGGCGACGTGGGGTGTTCGACCATAAGGCTGGATAATCAATGGAGTCTCCTCTTGTGCCGTATTGATAAGAAAGACAAACGGATCAGTGTGCGGGTTGGTGAAGCATGCCTTCTTAGTGGCGCTAATTCCTCCATGATGAATCCTGTGTTCCACCAGCTCAACATCGAGGCAATCTAAGTCTTTGGCTGAGTACAAGGGTGCATGTATAATGTAACCGTTGTGTCTATGTGAAGCCGTAGCTTAGTGGAACTAAAGAGAGGATTTTGTAGGATTGCGTGGACAGTTCTGCAGAATGATGAAACAACCGGCAACTCTTCAGAATAGCAAGATAAGAAGGTTTAGCAAACTTTTTTAGTGACTCTTCTTCCGGAGGGATACTTTCTTTTGAAAAGTTTTAAGTTAGCAAACTCTTTCTATGGCTCTCTTTTGCAAACAAAACTTTATTTCTAAAAAGTTTAGAAAACTTTTTCTGTCATTCTCATTTCCAAACATGAGTATTTCACCATTTCAGTTTATTGGACACTCCTTTAGCTATCTACATTGTACCTAGGACTAGTGATAGCCACTTTTCCAGGAGAGGACACAACAAGTACATGAATAACATATACTAATATTGATTTCTTCTGCCAGTTCTTTCTTAAAATGTATAAATAACAGTATTGATTGACACGTACTACTATCCTTTGGATGTTTACATCACTTAAAAGAATACCTAGTATCAAGCACCTTTTAGCTATCCATTAAGAAAAGACTAAGTACTTATTTGAAGTGAAGTACTTCCATGCACATACCAACCAAGTACAGGTATCAAAGCCATCAGATCCTCCCCACAGTAAGCCTGCTTGGGTGGGTTGCTGTCAGTCTTGCATCTACACCTGGGAACTTCATTGATCCATGAGGAGACCTTTATCAGAGGGAGAGACTGCCGCCGGGCAAGTTAGACCTGGCCTGCATACAGATGCAACAACCTGCATCTGCATTGCTGTGCTATGGTCTTGCTTTTGGAGGAAACGGTGGTAGAAGTTTAGGCTCCCTAGCAGCTTTCGTAAAAACTGCGGTGGCATTTGTATCGGAAAGTTTGAAACAGGACGATTCAATTGCTTTCTACAAGTTTTAGGAAGCAGGCATGCCCTATCTGCTGCATGTAGTAAATCAGGCACTGCATTTTTCTTAGTATCGGCCCTTAAGAGAGATGACATCTGGGCTGGCCATAGATGCATCCATGAACACATGACTAATGGGCTCTTCGAAGGGCCATCCTGATTCCTATTTAACCCACTTAGACCTAATACAGCAGTACTGTAGGCACACGAGCCACCATTACGACCCTATTTCATTTGCTAGCAAGGCGTCTTCAACTGTAGCTTAGTTGTGACACCTAACCTTGTGTAAAATCTTTTACACTCCACACGGGGAGTTGCAGTCCAATTCAAACATGCTCCGACCTTTTATCTGGCATTCATCTCTTTTAACGGTACCGTCATCCTTTAACTTATTCTATCGAGGCAATAAATTAGGAGGGAAAGTGCTGCCTAAGCGATAATGAGTTTGCCAATATTCAGCCAACTGCTGGACGACATAAAAGCTGCAATATGAGCCGCCGTAAGCTCCTGCTTTCCCAGCGCACATTTCTTAGCTCCTAAAAGGATGGTAAAGTTAATAAAACTGCAGTATAGGGTATGGAGGGAATGTAACTGTACTGCAAGTAATTCTAGTTGGCCTATACTGGCAATAGCAGGTTGTGTTTGTGTGTGTTTTGGCTATGTGATTTTAAGTAAATATGATTGTGATATCCTCTAATTGCTAGCATTGTAATTTCACATTCATCAAGTCACATTATTAGCAAAGACGTCAGATTAATTGTGGATTTACATGGAAGATATATTCGTTTAAAAGACGGACATTATCTTGATATGGGTATACATGTACATGCATGTCCCTAATAACTTGAAATTTTCACTGAAAATGTCTGTTGCAAAACAAGCTTGACGGAGTGTGATTTGTTACATTATGTTAACTGTATCTTTTAGGTAGCTATTTACATGTACCTGCAGAAAATAAATATTAGACATTCCTGTATTTGGTGAGAGCTATCTGTTAAATGTTGTAGCAACAAAGTTTATTATTGCATTAAGCAAGAAAGAAAAGGATTACTAATTTTGTGTGCATTGAGTGCTGTTTGAGCCTCAGGGCTGTCCACGGTGCTGAAGTATTAGTGCCTGTTAAAGTGTTGGTTTGTTTATCAAACAGAGCAGATAGATGATAGATAACTACTAAATACAGGTTACCTTAAAGCTTTAACAATACACTTTAAAGTTGTTCTATCTGTCATATCCATCTATTAGGCACTGATATTCATCAAAGTCGTCTTGAAACGGTTAAGGCTGCAGGACACAATTACAAAGGCAAATACTATCCCCCTTGATTTCACAGAGATAACAATATATCAAAATCAGTTCATTGGACAATTTCATACTTCCTCTAGGCAAATGACTGTTCTGACTCCTCCTAAAGCCGCAAAAAGCACACCTTTTGAGGATGTAATCCATCCTTCTTACAAGACACATTAAGGTGTTTGTAGCTGAAGGACATGAAATACATTTTTCTGCATAGTTACGTGCACTTATGTTTAAGAATTGTTGCCATACTTTGTACCGTGTACAATTGTTGTGCAATTGAATTCTGTCATGACTATGTGGGTGGTATTTCCAGCCCTAATATGCCTCAGCAGCAGGTTATGGTAGAATTTGTCACCTTGATGGATGATTTTACGTCTGTGATTGATCTCAGGAAAGGCAGCTCTCAATACCACATCCAGGCTCTTCTGGCTGACTTATTAAAGGATAAGACCCAGGCTTAAGGCTGTCATTGCAATATTGCAAATGTTTACATTCACTTATTGATTTGCCAACATATACCAATGCATTGTACTGTTGAGGATTCTGGAATCAGTGTCCCCTTAGCTCAGACCAAGAGGCTGTACAACTCCTTTCTCAACTACAATTTCCGTCTGTACAACAACGTACAGACAATTTCAGACTGTGTCATAGTGTTGTTTTGTTTAATGAGCTGGTACATGTATGAGTTTTTGTCTGTTTCATGATTTTGCATGTTTAACTCAACCAACCTTTTTGCTGGCATTGCTGCACTTCTTTTTGAGTTATAACTTATAGGGATGAATTATCGTTTAAAAGAATAATTTGGTTTTTACCCTCGATCCAGTGATTTACAAAGTCTGATTTGTTTCAAGTACGTATCAAGTTGTAAACGTGGTATGAGCCGGCCTTCCATCAGTAAGAGGTAATGAACATACCTCAACCCTTGATCTTCTCATTTCTCCCCTTCTCTCCCGTGTTGTTTTGTTTAATATCCATGTTCTTGCACTTTGTATATACATGTAGCTCTGATTTGTAAGATCAGCGCAATTCAGGAATACATGTGTAATGTACATGTGTATTTCTGCTACTGTAAATGCAGAAATGTTCGTGGGAATTTGATTTCGTGGTAGGGAGAAAATGGAGTGTTTGCGCTGGTTTTGAGTTAGTGTTTGAAACAATAGTATAGCGCTACTGTCACACAATGGAACGTCTTTTCGCGGTGGTTTTAAGTTTGAGGTAAAGAGTTCACCGCGAAAACCGCAAGCATAAAGCCACCGCAAAAAACATTTCTGCATTTACAGTATGTTGATTCAAATGAATAAAGATTGAAAAGACTGCATGATTGGAGGCAGTGGGTGCTACATTGTGCTATGTACATGTAAGCACCAAAATATTTCTACATGCAGACAGCATGTCTGCGCCATAACACCCTCGGGATCCTTCTTAATGTCAAGTGCAATCCATTAATTACAGGTTTTATGTTTATTTTAGAAGGATAGACATGGTAGGTCATGTGTAAGTAAGTTGATATCATGTAATACTATTTGCCCCAGTTTGAATAATGATAGAATTTTTGATGATGATAGTGGTAGGCATTTCAAGTGTATCAGCTGCTTTGCACAATTTGTACCTATTTGCATCATTTCGCCAATTTAAACCAAAAATTTTGATTTTTAATCGCTTTTTCAGGCGTCGAATTGGTGCCAATTTAAGCCATTTTGGAGATATCCTTGGATTTGTAATTTGACGCAAGTAACCACAGCCGAGACATACCCGCTTTTGGATTCTTTGATATTTTTCCTGACACTGAAAAAGAGATTTGTACCATTTTACCACCACTTGCACTATTTTCCTAATGTCTTTTATAATTTGGTATAGTTAGGTGCAGCCCAGTGCGGGATACCCACTTCAGCCTAGTGTGGGATTCCCTGACATTGGACAGAGAATAACTGTCAGACTCTCTTTCAGCACCAGTTGTGTCATTGCCCCCTGAAGTGCTGTTACAAACAGACCCAACACTGATAATCTATCATGATCAGTGAGTGGGAAGGATATCCTCTTCTGTTTCTTGGGAAGGATTTAAGTTGAAGTTAGTTTGTCAAGTTAGTTTTCTGTGTACAAGCAAACTTTATCTGAAGACATTTTTGTTTACTTCGTGATTTTGGGTTGTTCACGGCAAACTCTTGAATGAATCTTATTGCTACTGGATGTGGATTGTGGATTGCAAAGAATGCTGGGATGGGTGCATGGCCTCCTCTGGTAGACTGTTAGGATTCCCTGTCACCTTGACATTGGACAGAGAATGGCTACATGCCAGACACTATTATCAGCACCAGGTGTGACATTGTCCCCTGGTGTGCTGTAACAGCCTGACTCAACACTGGGACATGACATGATAATCTACACTGTAATTCACTTAATCTTCACGGTAGCAAAATTTCACGGTGTAAGGAAAATGGACATTTTTAGTGAACTTAAACTTCTCGGAGGCATCAAGCAATTCCCAGAACGGATGTGTGAAGGCCTATCTGCTTACGTGCTCAGGCCAGAAACTGGCCCCTTGCTTTCCAGGAGGATCCTCCAAGCAGTCCTGTCCCTTGCCCATGTGTGAAGGAATCATAAATAATTACAACAGGTTATTTCACGGTGATGATGTTTTCACGATACAGAGGTGACAGTGAAAACTCAGTGAACATAAAGTTACAACTAGAAAGGCAACATTTGCGAGCAAATACAGCATGTTTAGCCATGCTCCTCGCCATGCAAAAATGGACTCTCTCAAAATAACAATGGACCATTCTAAAAAACTTCCACTAAAAAAAATGGATCAAAATTGAGTTTAAAAACAATTATCAGTCTCTCCATACAGGAATGGAGTCTTCCAGTAGCACATCAACACAATATGGACCAGTCCAAAACCATATCCACTTATTAATTAACAAATACACTTCTGCTAACAAATGGACTTTTTCATAATCATTCCAGCTCAAAATTGAAAGAAATAATTACAGAATGCTCCCCTTGCAAGAATGGGATATTCCGTGCCATCTCCATGTAAATGACCAAAAACAACATATTTCAGTGATAGTATGGGTGAAATATAAAAATGTGACAACCCTTTGTTTGAATGCATGATTCAATAGTATATACACTTTGGGTTGAAAATAACGAAACCAAAAAATTCTTTGTTTAAAAAATCGTTTTGAAAGGCTGTATGGCAAACATTTGAATGAGGGCCTGTGTACATACCAAATTTCACATTATTTTGGTCTAATACATGTAGGAACTGGAGATGTGTATCTTTTTTCAAAAAAGAGTGAACAAAGCCATGTAATCACATGTCCTAGGGATTCCCATACCATATTTGGCATGAATTCTAGCTTACACCTGCGCCAGAAATGCAAGATAATTAGATTAACTCAATTGACCAATCAGGTGGTCGCAAGGCTCACAGGCATACAAGGCCAGGTGCAAGGCACTTGGGGTCACTGACCTTTAGGTCATATGTAGTATTGAAAGTGACAGAAGTGGCAAATATTGTCAAGAAAGCCCAAAATAAATCGTTTTGAAGATATGTATGCCAAAAATGGGAATGTAGTCCTTTAAATATTTGTTCAAGCCACATATACAGCAAATTTTAGGTCATTCGGTTGAAATACCAGGGCGTAGGAGGCCAAGATATGCTAAAAATAGCCTAAAAACCTCAATAAAATCACTTTCAAGGTCAATATCAAAAAAAGGAAAAAAACGCACATTGGTTTTTGCCTACATTACCTCTGTACCAAATTTCAGGTCATTTGGTCAAAAAATGACAGAGATGAATCGATTTGAAGATTTGACAGGAGGAGAAGAAGAAACATGAGTAAAAACAATATGTTTAGCCATACTAGGTATGGCTAAACATAATGAAAGAAACAAGAATTACAGTATCGTGATCAGTGAGTTGTCAGGAGATCCTTTGGCTCTGTCTTCTCTGATGTCAGTTTTTGTGAGAAGAGCATGTTCAGAAAATTAATAGGTCAAAACCAGAATATCTGCTGCAGAACCATAGAAAGTCGCTTGGGGGCCCAAAATCTAATCATTTTGAGTTCTCAAGAAGACCTACTCACATATACCAAGTATGAAGACAATCCATCCCGGCATTCTTATGTTATCATGTTAACTTGACAGAAGGACACACATACACACGAACGCTGTGCAAAACATAACCTTCTCGGTGAAGGTACTACAGAGCTATATGATTGTACAAATCCATCTTGGATTGTTTCTAAAAATATATGTCATTTAACACGCTCTCTGATCATTTCCCATTATCAAATGAGAAATTTCCTGTCAATAATTTCTTAAGGACAACTAATCATTCCGGCAGTGTCAAGTCCAAATAGGCAACCTAATATGCCAGGTCCCTTTAATTATTCATAAACTTTTGCAAAGGGGTGTGTGTCTGTTCATAACACTTAATGAAGCAATTGACTCAAGGACAGAATACTGTCTAGAGTTCTATTCTTCTGTGTTCTTGTTGCAATTTATCACTCTTAATATGGTCTAGAATTGTCTAACGTGGCCAGGGCTGTCTCCAGCTTTTAATTTTTTTCCGTCCCACTCATTGCTTGGGAACCAATGTGTTGAATTTTACTTGTTGAATTTGTCATTTTAAGCTTACGAAGATACATTTTCATCAATATTATGCCATAAAGTTCAGATTTTGGGACGGACAAGGTAAAAAATGTTTCTGTCCCAACCTGCAAATTTCCATCCCGGGACGGAGGGACGGGTCTTGGAGACAGCCCTAAATGTGTCATCAAATGGGAAAATGGCTAGTCTGGCGGACATTAGATTGAGAGGTCATGGGTTTGATTCCCGGCATTTCCGGCTCCAGACATTGTGTTCTTGGGAAAGACACACAAGTTTTTTCACTCCACCCAGATATAAATGGGTACCTGACTTTGGTTGGGGAGGTGAAAGGAGGTGGAAGGAGAGGGTGGGTTGTGCCTTCCAATACCGTGCCCAATACACAGTGGATAACAACAGCCCACTGTCCCTATGGCCTCAAAGGCTATGGCACTACCTTTGCTTTTTTGTGCGGTCTGCCTACTGCCTGCCCATGTCAGTATGTGCACAGGCCAGAAACTGGCCCCTTGCTTTCCAGATGGATCCTCCAAGAAATCCTGTCCCTTGCCCTAGCCTCTGAATGTTTAACCCAATGTCCATCATCCCAATAGGATACCAACTCTGTCCTATGGTCTATGGATGATAGTTTTTATTCAATGATGACAGAGCCAAGTCGTGCATTCTTAAAGTTCAATCTCTGCTTCAGACCTATTTCTACTAAGTAAACACAGATGAACTTTCAAGCAGTGAGATTTATACCTATTTCCTTGGAAACCTTTTCCCATGGTATATTTCCAGGTGCTGCATGCTGTGTAATTTATCGTAGTTGTTATCAGTGTACCCAGCTAAACCAATTAGAAATGTAATCAGTTTAGAGCTTGACCTGTGCCAGTTATGGCAGGACAAATTAAAACAAGTGGCCTCACACTTGTCAGCACAGAAAGCCGTTCCAAAACAATCAATACAAAACCGTTTCCTCTAACAATATTACCGTCCCTAGAGATTCTGAGTGAAGGAAATTGTGATATGTACGCTGTGAAAACCTCTTATTTTATTCATGACAAATGCCTCCCTTCCAAAGCCCAGGGAGCTTAAAGGAGTTAGCCTCCCTTTCTAACACACTTGAGTTATTTCTTTGCACATGCAGCTTTTACATGCAGGCTTTTAACGATAAGATCTCTTTGTACTCTGCGGAAAAAGTGTTTGGGAACAACCAGTATTTGTACTAGATGTTATCATAGACAGAGATCTGAATTCAACGATAGATTGTTTTGAAAACACTGTCATCCTCGGGGCTATTGTTACCATTGGTTAATGTCAACTATCATAATTCTGCGAGAATCCCTAATAAGACTGACTCATAAAAGACTGAGTGTTATTGAAGCCTTTTCAAGAATTCCAAAGGCTTGAACACATGTATAACAGTATTGTGTGCATATCTTGTGGATTAATCACACTCACTCACTCCGTGGATTAATGATGTTGTATTTCTACTTTATCCTTGATTAATTGTTTTGTTTTCATAATGTGGCGGTCTTAGAGAACCTGGCCGAATTATGAATATGGCAGTCCAAATACTGGTTGTTCTCAAACACTTTTTCCACAGAGTACAAAGAGATCTTATTGGTCAAAGCCTTCATGTAAAAGCTGTGTGTGAAAAAAAATATCTCAAGTGTGTTAGAAATTATTAGGAATCATGAAAGTTGACGTTACCTTTGATACACAAAAAGGCATGCCCATACTCATTTATATCCTCAGTATATTTGAGTGTTTGTCTTAGTGGTTGTTTCACGTTTTTGCATGCATTTCTCAACCAACCTTATTGCTAGCATTGCTGCACATCTTTCTGGGCTGGAATTTATCATCTAAAAGAAATAGTTTTTCTGTCTAGTGATTTACATGACTGTGCGAAAGATTTGTTTCAAGTACTACATATCAAGTTATAAACGCAGTAAGAGCTGGTATGAGTTTTTGTCTGTTTCATGCTTTCACATGCTTTTCTCAATCAACCTTGTTGCTGGCATTGCTGCACTTCTTTTTTAGTTATAGGGATGAATTATCGTTTAAAAGAATAATTTGGTTTTTACCCTCCAGTGATTTACAAAGTCTGATTTGTTTCAAGTACGTATCAAGTTATAAACGTGGTATGAGCCGGTCTTCCATCAGTAAGAGGTAATGAACATGCCTCAACCCTCGATCTTCTCATTTCTCCCCTTCCTTCGCCCAATCCTCCTACAATCGGTGCTGATTAAATACGTGTTACGTTACAGCAGGCATTGCGGGTTGAACCACGGAGCCATCCGCTAGCAGGGCTCAAAATTCATTTTTGGAAATAGGTGCACTGGTGCACCCAACCAAAAGAATTAGGTGCACAGAAAGAATTTTGGGTACACCGCATAAAATAAAGTTGAATGTTAGCAAAGCATCATTACAAAGTTTAGCGCTCTTGAATCTGTAATTCTAACTTCAAAATTTCAAACAAGTAAAACATCAAATAAAGTACAACTGTTACAAAAGGTTATATTGCTTTTTCTGATACTCATAACATAACATAACATAGTGTTCGGATGTTAACATAGTACTCACATATCAAAAATATTTTGTATACTAGTGTAAAATTTACCTTTACCATATATAGCCTACAAAAATATCTAGGTGCACTGGTGCACCCACAGTTAAAAATTAGGTGCACAGCTCCAATTTTGGGTGCACACGGGTGCTCATGCACCCACCATTTCGAGCCCTGGCTAGCAATAGATGGGTTCTATTTCTTCCGACCATGGAATGATACTCCTTTATGAGGTGATTGGGGGGTCTGCCAAAGGTTGCAATTATCCGGCAACTACATCAGGGGAAATTGCTGCTTCCATTCTCTATTGATCAATGCACAAGTGCGCGCAATCAGGCAGGATCGGGCAGGCAGGGGAACACTTAGATTAAATCAGATCTAAAGGAAGGCTACTCGAAAGAACAAACCATTCTACACGTACTGCAAAGTAATTTTTCTTCTAGTCATTACAGGAAAGATATACAACATGTACAGTTACTACGGTACATACAAGCTCATTGTACCTACCCCAGAAGTTCTGCTGCAGTTCCATACAAAGCTGATGGGAGGGGAGGGCATGATAGTAACTTTTTTCTGTTTTTTTTCCAAGTGCACGCAATCAGTCAGGATCGGGTAGGTAGGGGGACACTTAGATTAGATCAGATCTAAAGGAAGGCTACTCCAAAGAACAAACCATTCTACACGTACTAGTGCTGCGATGTAATTTTTCCAGCATGTCATAAAAGTGATATCAAACCAGTTTTGCTCACTGAAGAGCAATTCTTCAACTAGACACAACAGGAAAGATATACAATATGTACAGTACATGCAGGGTACTGTGGAAATTCTGCTGTAATACCATGCAAAGCTGCTAGTGGGGCCATAGTAGAAAGTTTCTTGTTAATTTTGCTAACACCTACTTATATGTACACCTACATTTGTACCTGTCTGTAAATTGTCTCCGTTGTTTTTTAATATGGGCCTTGGGCCCGAGTCAAAGAATAAATAAATAAATAGATAAACTATATTCCGAACATCAGAAAGATCCATTCACGACCTTTCCTTGAATAAGTAAGGACATGTGTTGTCATGTGGGACACTATCCTGTGGTCAAAATATAGCCAGAAGACATGCACATGAGGTATTTTTGCCGGGTGTGGTTAAAGTATAGCCAGAAGACACACACAAGAGACATTTTGCGGGGTGTAAAACCATCTCATTATGATGCAATGAGCCGTGGGCTGTCAAAAGGATTTTACTTCAGTCTTTGTATCCTGTATCTGAGCACGGAATTCAGCAATATCAGTGGGGTTGTCAGCACAAGAAGACCTAAAGTCTTCATG
The DNA here is from genome assembly GCA_035149815.1 of Branchiostoma lanceolatum. Taxonomy (NCBI): domain Eukaryota; kingdom Metazoa; phylum Chordata; class Leptocardii; order Amphioxiformes; family Branchiostomatidae; genus Branchiostoma; species Branchiostoma lanceolatum. The sequence continues at coordinate 12,729,855 of CM068882.1, read as the reverse complement.
CTGGGCCGCATCAGAATGTGAAAGAGTAGTTAGTAATACCTAGGATCAAGGGTATACATTATTTATTCTGTCAGTTTTCAGACATGTAACGTTACTTGTCAGTTGTATGTACTGTATAAATAGAGCAATACACTGTCCAAGTCGGCCATAAGATGTATTGAGTAAAATCGTCTTCACCTGATGATAGATAAAAATTGGATTATATATAGTAGAATTGGGATAGATAAAAATTAGAATCTTGTAGGAGTATCCAGTACATGAGTATTTGGTTACTTTGTAGGTCCTGACACACAGTCTTCACACTGCCTTTGCCGGGAGCTTTGTCAAGCAGGTTCACGCTGGTGAAGCCTGCATACTTTGATGTTCTTCCTAAACTCTGTTTGTTGAGTACACATGTACAGTGACTTAATTTCACTGCAGGGGGAAAAGGAGGGGTTCACTATGTATAAAGTTTGCGTTGGGTGAAAGGATTGCATTAACTGAAGAGATCTTTGTGGAGTGATGATTTCGATGTGAAGAAAACCATGGATATAACACCACCACAAATATTTCAAGACTACCTGTCCAATAGATTTTCCTGTAAGTGCTGTAACTAACAGAGTATAGACAGAATCTGATGGTTCACAATTGTATTGGATTATACAATCCAATTCCTTCTAGTTTTACATGTCGTTCATTTTGATATAATAAAACTGCTTGTTAGACTTGCCATATGTTACACCAACCAAGCATTTAATGTAGCTGATACGATGTCAACAAATTATGAACAACAAATTAGTTTGGGATGTTAACAAGTTCAGAAGTAATACTCGGCTGACTCCACATTGTCTCGAGTAATTTGAGACACACATTTAGATCATGAAGGCAGTATATCATTGCAAAGAACTATTCCTGTGTGTCAAAGTTACATTTAGGATACTGTTTCAGCAAATTGGATTTTCAAATTCTTTTGACAGTGCAATTAAAGAACACATTTTTCTCCGAAAAGAACACTATTGCTCTGTAATCAAAGTTACTTGTAAGCTAATGTTTCACCAAATTGGATTTTCAACTTCCTTCGACAGTGCAATTAAAGAACACATTTTCCTCTGTACAGAGTACTTTTCCTCTGTAATCAAAGTTACATGTAGGGTACTCTTTCAGCAAATTGGATTTCAAACTCTCCCTACAGGGCAATTAAAGAACACACTGCCTCTCAGCCTGGCATTGTAATGCCAGCGTAGTTCTTCAGTGGTGTTAGTGATGAGCACCCTCAGGTGTTGTGGGTGCAGTGGACCAAGTCAGTGACCTGCAGTGCACGTCCCTTGCGTCACACTCTACTTGTATAACAGGGATTCATGAACTCATCACTTGGAAGTGCACTGCCGAGGCTCCAATTTGTATTCAGTCCGTATCAACTGCTGTGTGTGTAGATGGAAGTTTGAACCAGTCAGGGATAGCCATTACTGTACCAAAGGGATACTTTGCTTTTGAACAACTCAGTTGACAGACCTCGCACTCTACTGATTTGTATAGGGTCGGCATGATTGCATGGGAGTCTGTTTTGTAGTTCAAGGGTGAGACCAAAGTTTATCAGTAGAAACTGCATACAGCCTCTCTCCTCCGGTCTTCAAAGGAAAAACGTAGACTTTCTCTGCGTTCTGTATTGATTTTTTTTCCCTCTTGGATAGGAATCGTCGTGCGTGGAACATAAAGTCAGAATCTGTCTCTTGAAACTGAAACCAGAAGACATGAAAAGATCGTCTTGAGGTTTTCCTTTCTCTTGATGATCTCGGGCTCATCATTCTCCCTTGCTCTACACCTGTGCAACTGATGAATTGCATCACGTATGTACTAGGGAGCAGTTAAGTCCACTATTAGTTAGTTTGTAGACTGAGTGTAGTGGGTCATGGCTTATTGAAAGGTTGAAAAGGGAAGGGAAGTAGGATTTGAAATACTGTACTTTTAAAACCAGGTTGCTCACTTGGCTACCTCCCTATCTACATTGTAGTCCCTTGACCTTAAGCTTCAGGTCGTTGAGGGGGGGGGGCAAGGTAAACATGAAGATAGAGAGCTGTCTCCAAACTTGTCAGTCTCTTGCTGCAGCAATTCAAGCAGGTTTAGGGACGTCCACTCTGTGAGGTTGTCTTGTCAGGATTTTCTCTGTCATCCTCAACGTTGCCCTCCTTCCAGACTTCCCTGTAGGATTGTCTCACCCAAAAGCTTACCCATCACTCTTTCAGGTTGCCCTAGTTCAGAGGCCCAAATTTCAAATGCTTCAAATGTCATCTCTGAATGGTTTAAGCTTTCCTACCCACACATGTATCCCTTGTGTGGTGGCATTAGGACATCAGGTTGTGATTTTACTGCCCATCTCTAGTGAAAAGAGGTGTCGTTAAGACTTGAAATGCCACTTGTGGGTTCCAGGCCATTTGCCTGATGTAAAAACTTACGGGACGTAAACACAACTAACAGGTGCAAAATGGGTATTCTATGGACAGCCAGGGAATTTTTTGCTTTTGCTGCAGAGGATAGTGCTCCCTGTTACAATCCCCAACAAGACATTGCTGTTATCAGAATGAAATCATTGTTGAATTGTTATCCTATCGAGAACCACACAAACACACACACACACACACACACACACACACACACACACAAACACACACACACGCTCAACAAACACACACACACATTTTTTTTGTCTATCCTAATATCGATCCAGCACACTATGCTGCAAATACCAGGCTAGGACTTTGAAGTCAAAGCATATACACCACTGTGTACGGATCACGCTTACGCTATCTTCACGAAACAGTTACACTGCCAACTGGTTCCCATATGCGTTGGGATCACCATTGAGCAAGTTGCATGCAGTTCTAGTGACGCACAGACTCTAGAGTTACCTCACTAAGTTACCATGATAGTGATTTGCACTTTTTGTGATGATCTCTTTACTGCAAAGTCATCACACCATGTCATGATCTATATATCAGCAAATCAGTTTTCTGTACTAATATTAGTAGTAAGGTCCACTTTCCACTAGATACCAACCGTTGAGCAACTAAGATTGGATTTGTGTGACCCCTGATTTCATATCAATTTTATAATTGGAATATTACATGTATGATGCAAGATGCAACAGTATGATTTAAAAAACAGCAAAACATGCAAAAGTAAAAAGACCCATTCTTTGTATTCAAAATTTTGAGAAATCTGTCAAATATTTTGTTGCATATCGATCACTCAGCAGTTGCAGCCTCCAGTTAAAAGGGGGTGTCAGTAATACACCTGAGAACTTTAAACACAGCGAATGCCTTATTTTACCCCCTGCCACAAAATCAAGTATCCTGCAGCTGGAATTTAAATCATAACATGTTCTTATATGTTGATGAAGGTTAGACATCCAGGTAGTGAGATACGCCAAAATAGTTACTCAAGCAACTGGATAAAATTCTGAAACTTTGAACAAATTTTGAAGCAAGCATATTCATATATGCTTGCTTTTATTTGCTGTGTGACATTATTATATACAGAACTGTGCACTGTATTGGATTTTTTTACATCAGAATTCAATTCTTGTTGTCGAAGTTCTTAGGAAGACCTTTGAATGTTGTTGCACAGTCTGCTCTCTCAATATATTCCAGTTCCAAGTTTGCAAGAACTCACCCAGACTGATACATTAACACTTGTGTATCTACCAGTATCGGTCTCTTCAAGAGCGTCCAACCAAGATAAGACAGATTATTTTTAATGGAAAACAAGGCAAAGGCTAAGGGCACAGTAAAGACCAATGCCACACTGCTATCTGTCTGACTTATCACCGTGCAGTGATAGATTGTCGGCCGGTTGTTGGATCGATCACTGCTGGTAGCTCTAAGTCTCTGTAGAAATCTTTACCTGGTGTCTTTCAAATAACCTTGCTGAGCACTGAAACTACCCTAGATTCGTTGCCTTGATCGTTTTATCTTTGAGTAGGTCAGGGTCATGCAGGGCTGTCACCAGCTTTAGATTTTTTTTTCCGTCCCACTCATTTTTGGGAGCCAATGTTGTTACTTTTCATTGTTAAATATGTCATTTTAAGCTTACAATAAATGCATTTTCATCAATTTCCAGTCATGAAGTTTAGATTATTGGGACGGACGGGGTTAATTTTTTTTCTTTCCCAACAAGCAAGTTTCCGTCTCGGTACGGAGGGACGGGTCCTAGAGACAGCCCTGCTGAGCACTGAAACTACCCTAGATTCGAAGCTTTGATCACTTTATCTTTGAGTAGGTCAGGGTCATCAGAAAACCATCATCATTCCCCAGGTGAAGAAGTCTAAAGTTGGAAACATTTCCTTTAAGGTCTTCCCTCATTGATGTATCTCAGTGATGATGTTGAAAGCGTACATGTACAACTGTAGTTGTTTTATGTGCGGTGAATCAAATTGTCGGAATACTGTATAGCTAAAAATTTTGATTTTTGCGGTTTCTCCACTGCGTAATCATGATAGCAAATATTTGTTGCCTAGCCATTGTATAACTACTAACTGTGCTATAGAATTGTTTCAACCACGACCTGAAAACACCGCAAAAAACTATTTGCCCCTCTTACTCTTTATTTATCTATTTATTTAGCAAAGAAAGAAACTACTTAATTACTACATGAAATTAATTCCCCATGAAAATAAATGAATCCACAGTAAGGCCACACCAACTAAATTTCTTGGTTAACAAATTTTTTTCTCTAGATTTTAGCACGAGGACATCAATAAAACAGAAGGCTGGGGTGAAAACTTGCACCTCACCCTGTTCACTCCCTGAAACTGTGTGCGCCAAAGTACAAATTTTCCTCTGAGATTCTGATTTTCTTTTTTAAATTCTGTTAACCAAGAAATTAAATTGGTGTGGCCTAAGAAAACAGGACAGTAAGTTCTCAAAAGAGATGTAGACAGGGTAATACAGACTGGACTCCATTTCCAGACCACAAGTTTATCAAACCCTCTCCCCTCCCCCCCTTATAAAGACATGAAGGTAACTGAGGCTCCTTCTGATACCTTTGCGCCAGTGATGGTTTCCGTGGCCTTGAGATATTGTATACCGGTATGTTGACATTGAAAAGGAAATTGCTTTTTTGAGTAAAGCTTAATGGACCTCTAGGTATCACTGCTCGAAATACTGGGTGCATGTGCACTTTTGTGGACCCAAAATTGTAGCTGTGCACCTAATTATTGACTGTGTGCACCAAGATATTTGTGATGGGTTATGTACATATTATTGTCATACAGTAGTATACAACATATTCTTGACATTTGTCATAGTGTCAGGCAGTGCTGTCACTAGCTTTAAATTTTTTTCCGTCCCACTTATTGGTTGAGATCCAATGTTTTAATTTTTGTCATTTTAAGCCTACAAAGATGCATTTTCATCACTTTTATGTCATGAAGTTCCCATTTTTGGGACGGACAGGGTGAGATTTTTTTTCCGTCCCGATAAGGGTCCTGGAGAAAGCCCTAGTGTCAGGAAAAAAGTCTTATTGTTGTTTAAAATCTTAAAAATTACTAGTTCGGATTCAAGCTCTGGAGAGAGGAAATAAGGTTTGTAATTAGGTTTTCCTGACATTCTACTTAAGTTTTTTTCATGTTGTGCACGCAAAACTTTTCCTGTGCACATAAATTTTTAGGTTAGGTGCACCTCCAAAAATGACTTTCTAGCCCTGGTTTGTAATTTGGTGTCATTCTTCTTATGTTCATCTCATGTTGTGCTCCCTAAACTTTCCCCTGTACACATTGAGTTTTGCACCTATCCCCAGAAATGAATTTCAAGCTCTGAACTGTATTGTACAGACAGGGAGACAGGTAGACTCATGGGCTTCCTGATCACAATCACAACATGATGAAATACGGCAACCAAGCGTGTCCGGGACAGCCTGGGAGCAGTAGACAGGGTATGCAGAGTGAATAAAATCAATAAGCACATATAAGTAGCCAGGCAGCCAACTGAAGATATTTGTTGCGACATTTCTCCAGAGCATGCCCTGAAAATCCCCCTCCCTCCCTCTGCCAGCTCATGCCCTAGCTAATCAGATTTTCATTTTGGAGACGTGAGTTCTCTCAATAGCCTGTCTACCGTTCTTGCTGTAAGTATTAGTCTGCGCCCCTGTCAATGGTCCCTGTAGCTCAGCAGGTAGTAGACACAATGTAGAGCTCCTGGTTCCAATTAATTGATAACTGGGAGATCCCCGGTTCAAACCCTGGGACAGGACATCTTGGTTGGGGCTGCACCCGTCTTTTGGAAGGGACATAAAATGAGGTCCTGTGTTCAGGGAGGTGGCTCAAGCACATTGAAGGGCTAGCAACCCCTTGCTGTAAAAATATACCCTGCTTCAGGAACTACAGCAAGGAAACTTGCTGACCTTTGTGCCAATATGAACAAGGTGAACAACAACCTGTCCTGGGTGCTGAATTTAAGGGTGTTATTAATGTTTGCTGTCTTGAAGGGTTAGGGGTGCAGGACAGAATGATACGTTGTATCTGTATTGTGTTTTACGTCATACATGTACCTGGCCACCTGGGCCGCAAAAATGTTTCGACACGGGCTTCCATAGAATAGTTAGAATGCATTTCAAGTGCACTGCTATCGAAAATACTTATACTGGATTCGGTCATTGGAATTTGCGCGGCTGACTTTTGTAGATTCTTTACCTTGGAGCAGATTCAATTCAAATTTTGACAAGAAAATCTACTCAATCATGACAAATGTCTCCGAGTGCATCCATCCAGTTAAGTCAAGTATATACAGCCTCCGGTCCATACTTGCACCCATAAAGTCAGCGACATCTGTGTAATTTTGACAGATGAGCAAGTCAGACACCCCTACAGCAGACTGAGGTGGAAAATTAACAATTTTCTGGTGGATGAGCAAAGACTAGTTACTGTGACCTACTAACATTAAACTTCGCTTGTGAGCTCATCTGGTATCCGACGTCAACTCTTATATTCCTGCTGGGTACGACCACCACAAAAAAAAAACTACTGATTAATTCAGCATTAGTAATCCCAGAGTTATGCACACTTCAATTATCTAAGGTGTCAAGATATTTTTCAGAAGGCCTCGATTGCACCAATGCACTACCACTAGCTACTTGAAAAAGCATCATGCTTCAACTTAAATGAGGATGCATTGAAATGAAAAAAAAAACGTAATTGTTTTCATAGTTGCACTGCTACTCCAGGAGTTGCTCCTGATTTCTCGTCATACTTGACCTCATAATTTGGCCATAGTTTTCCCTCCAGTAGTTCTGGCTGACATTCAAGGGATCTTACGGGCAAGTGCCCTCTTGGCCAATCCAAATTTTGTGTCTGAGGATTTTTCACCTGAGTTGTTGACAGGTGAATTGTGAAATTACCTCGGTAAGCAACTTTGACAACTTACATGTATTGAGGCAAAATGATTGAAAATACATGACACATAAGACAGTGTGTCTATTGTATCTGCTCAGCTGACAGTTATTTTTTTGGCTTTATGATGTTGATGTATTTCAATTATACCCAATTTATAATCATCTTTGCCAAGAAGGTTATGTTTTTAGTAGCATAATTTTGTTTGTTTGTTTGTTGACCAGCATACACCTATAACTCTAAAAGTTATAATGATGTATTTTTTTTTTTAAATTATTAAATGGCGTGTGGCTACATGTACATCATAGATCTTCACCTATCAAAGCAATGGTCATATTTTGGTTCCCCTAGCAGCTTCCCATGGTACTGCAGCAGTTTTTGTATCTCATATTCTTGACATGGTATGGTCACAATATTTTGGTAGAAGGAACATGCTATAGCCTTTTTTCTAAGTGTGTTGGCTGCCTTTCACCTAAGCCCACCTTCCTGTATGGATGAATGACCATTGAAACCAGATGTCTAAATCAATACTTTTGCTACAATGTATCTCTTCGGACGTGTTTGCCAAGGGATACTGTAACTGCATTTAAGTTTGTGGGGATTTAAATTCACAGTACAGTGTAGTGAAAAACAAAGGGGTAGGTGGGCAGAACACATCTAACAAGCAATTTTGCTGTGGTTTTAAGTTCATGGTTAACAGGTCACCGCAAAAACTGTGAAGTTCAACATAAAACCATAGCAAAAAATCTATACATAATACTTTATACATCAGCCCTGCAGTCTTGCTGAGTGATAACTTTTGTAGTAGGGATGTAGCCATTGATTTTAACCTGGAGGAGGCATTATGTCACACTTCAGCAAGCAGACATGATAAAGGACATGAATAAGGCTTAGATCTTGGATTATCATTTTAAAGATATCGTATCATGAGCCCCAATTTGATTTCTTGGCTTTGCCTCTTAATATTCTTTCTGATTTTAACTAAAAACTAAGATCACATGTACTATTTAGGATTCATTGACGAACCCCCAAAAAATTATTTTGGCATCAACAGTTGATGAAAATTTCTTGTGTTTCTACTTGTCGCAGTTTTCTATTTATCAATTCATTAAAAGTTAACAATTCAACATAAATTAGTCTAGTACTTGCACATGGATTTTGTGGCTCCTGTGGTAGTATCTGTGTCTATCACAGGATGCCTGTGTCATTTTCATGCTTTTGGCGTTATTTTCCTGTAAACATCCAAGAACCAAAAATGTATGGCCTTAGGCCACACCAATTTAATTTATTGGTTAACAATTTTTTGAAATATTTTAGCACGAGGACATCATTAAACAGAAGGCTGGGGTGAAATCTTTCACCTGACCCTGTTCACCCCCTGAAATTGTGTGCACTAAAGTACAGACTTTCTTCTGAGATTCTGTTTTCATGTTGATTTTACGATCTAGCATTTTCTTTTAAATTCTGTTAACCAAGAAATTAAAATGGTGTGGCCTTATTTTCCTGCAAACATCCAAAAATCAAAAATGTGTGGCCTTATCATGTAATCATTAGTTTCTCAACCCTTCGACTGAGGAATAAAAGAATAGCAGAGACACCAATTGATTGATGACATTGCATCATGTCAGATACATTGTCAGGATTTCAGTGATTTCCGAGGTATTTGACAGAATCCCTCCAAGGCCGGACCATTTAGACACACATCAGCACCTTCCTATATGCGCATCGATCCTCGCTGTCGGCAATCTGAAATAGATACACCAACAGAAATCAGGGTCCATCCTGCTAATCTATACAAAATGTGCCTATCCATAGTACAGGGCTGTCTCCAGGACCCGTCCTTCCGTTCCAGGACGGAAATTTGCTTGTTAGAACGGAAAAAATTAACCCCCTCCACCCCAAAAAATATCAATTTCATGAGATAAAACTGATGAAAATGTATTTTTGAAGCTTAAAATGAAAAATTCAATGATGAAAATTTAAAAAATCGGCTTCCCAACAACGGTGTGGGATGGAAAAAAATCTAAAGCTGGAGATGGTCCTGCCATAGTACAGTTAAAAACTTTAGATAGTCAACAAAGATGTTAAACCTGATACTAAAAGAAGATATCATATATTGATAAAATGAGCCCAAGAAATTTTGTTTTTGCACGTAGTTCTAATGGTCCTTATCTATACATCTTTAACTCACAAGTTATGCATTGAGATTTTACAGTCTAACAAATAAGGCTCATGTATTTTCGCGAAATTGTAGTTTCTCATAAATGTGATAAATTCAGTCCTTGGTAAAATAAGCCGAAAATTTTACAATGCTCATAATTTCTGCAGATTCTGTTTCCTAAGATGTCACAGAAATGCTTTTATTTGAACATATCATTGTTACAAATATTGATAATCTTATGCAACATTTATTTATTTTACATTAGTTTGCTTAATATTTTTAACTATTAATCAAAATGGTGTAGAGGACCAAACTTTTATCCAGAAAAGAATTTTTGTTTATTCAAAAAACTGGTTGTCACACCAGACATGTCAAATTCCTTTTGAAAAATCCCTCACCTTCAAATATTGATTTTCTGGAGTAGCTTACGTAATGCCCTTCCTCTGAGGAGGTGATCCCTCAGATGTTCAAACCTACATCTGATCCCAGGAAGAAGACCAAACAGTTACATCTACTTGAGTGACATCTTCATGCTAGCGTTTACACGTTACACACCTTGCCAGTTAAGTCTTCTGTAAAGCCGCAGCAATTTGCAGCAATGGAATTTATGCACCACATTTGTCTTGCTTGATGGTGGTAATGGCCACAGGGCTTGTTGCTGGATCAGAATCACATCCTTACAACCTATTATCAATCATTTTGATCTAATCCTGCGAAATGGTGCTATTTACAGGACGCTCTACACCCAACAATGGGGTCTTATGATTATGATGTCACAATTTCAGCACTGCCCTTTCACATGTACACTAGTATGATATATTGTGATGAATTGAAGAGTTTTAAGAGCACTTCTTTTTCACCGGACAAAGTGGAGAGGTTAGAAGAAAGACTGATTGCAGCTGCAGGGTGTACAGACCACTGCTGCAGCAGAACACACTGGACTACTACTACATCTACTACTTTGTTATCAGTCGTGACTAATCAGAAAAAGGCAAACTCAGCGAGCTGCCCTTTCACATTGTACACTGTGATAGATTAAAGAGTATTAAGAGCACTTCTTTGTCACTGGACAAAGTGGAGATAGAGGTTTGAAGAAAGACTTATTGCAGCTGCAGGGTGTTCAGACCACTGCAGCAGTAGAACACACTGGACCACTACTACAGCTACTACTTTGTTATCAGTCATGACCAGGGCTGTCTCCAGGGCCCGTTCTTCTGTCCCAGGACGGAAAAAAATTCAACCCTTTCTGTCTCAAAAATAAAAGTGATGAAAATGAATGTTTTGAGCTTAAAATGACAGATTCAACAATGAAAATCAAAATATCAGCTCCCAAACAATGATCATGACTCATGAGTGGGACGGAACAAAAGTTAAAGCTGGAGACAGCTAGCCCTGGTCATGACTAATCAGCCTTCAGGAAAAGGCAAACTCAGCACTACCTTTAATGTTTACATGACCAGCGCTTAACCATAGATATTGTATATAAATGATTGTGATGGACGTATATAAAGGCATGAAAGGACACACTTCCTTCTCCTAATGCTGCCGACTTAAATGGAGAATACCCAAGGGTCTAGTTTCCATTTTCCTCCTGACAACGTGGCGCCGAGATTTATGGAGTCTTTTATGGTGGTGCATTATCCAGCCTTGTCCTGGATTTTAAGGACAAGTCAGGCCAGAGCGATGATAGATGACTCTTGCCCTAACAGCTTTAGAGCCCAACAAGTAGTTTGGTCACAAAGTTAATGTACCAATTATCCGTAGGGCATGGAGCTTCTCCGGTATCTCTCTCTATAGCTATGCTCTCTTACAAATTTAGAACTAGCTGGAAAGCCAATTGTGTGACCTGATGAACTTGATAGCAAGATACTATTTTCGGCAACAAATTGCTTTTACTCAGAAACTTACAATGTAGACTATCCCAAGGACGTTTAGATTTAATGTTGTGAGATTATACACTGTACCAGTCCTAGTTAAATAAGCTGCTGAGTCCATAGATTAAAGTTGTTCCTTTGTAGTAATAGTCTTATAATCATAGCACTTTAGTTGAGATTATGTACTTACTAGTAGTATGGCAATTTGATATACTACATGTATGTATATCCGTGAAGTGGAGTTTATGTTTTTAGTGGCTGTGGGCATTAGGGTTTGACATGATAGTTGCTATGCTCGGATTGTATCATATTTGGTATGTAGGTAGAGGCTGCAATCCCAAAGATGCATGTCGTTTGTAGGTCTCCTGGCAGCTTTTCTCTGAACTGCAGGGCAGATCTTATCTTCGAGTTGTCAGAATCTTATCAACGAGGACTCCTTAAGCTTGTTTGTGGATCTTAAGGAAGACCTTGGGGAGGAAGTGGGATAAAAGGTTATCACAGCTAATGGCAACAATGACACCTAGTTCCTGCTAGCTGACACCTACTTCCTGTTAAGATCAAAGTTTATCCTTCTTCACAGTCAGAACTCAGATGTCCTTTACCATGACTGACCTGTTCAGCTGCATTCACAGAATAGCATACCATGTAAGGGACCTAATACCATACAATACACAATACACATCTGGATAGTTCATGGAGGTTCGAGAGGTCAAAATCTTATTTGGCTCTGTCGCAGTGCTGACTGCTGAGTCAGACGCTATCCCAACACTGGAATAGCAGTCACGGTCAAGCTGCAGAGATGGAAAGGCAAAATCTACATGAGCAAACATGTTGTACATTTTGAATTGTTATAACGTTCATTGTAACTTGACAACAAAGTTCTTTGTACACCAACAAGTTACGTAGTGTTTTATTCAAGACTGATGCTTTGGTGAATGTCTGTCCCTTTCCTCAGGACAATTCGGACTATACTGTTACTCAATGCAGCCAAAGGTCACCCTAGCAGATGCCTTTTCGTTAGGGACCACATCTGTTATCAGCGACACCTTGCTGCGCAATGTGTAATAGAACCAGTCAGGATCGCCCTGAGGAAGGTGACAGGCAGTCACCAAAATGTCCAAAACACCTTCAAGTCAAAACTGGACAAACACTGGAGGGGACTGGAGTACTCACCCAGCCCAACATAAACTCTCATTACAAACTCTGAACTTTTAGCTTAAGACGCGGATCTTATAGGCAATATGCCTCCTATCCGAACACTATGTCATGTTATGTTATGTTATGTTATGTTATGTTGAATAATTGGTTGTGTACTTTTAGCCGATGACTTACCAACCTGATGAAACTGTAATTGACATTTGCTTTAACATCTGTTGTGTTTTGCCTCAGGTATTTCTACATCACGATGCTGCGGGAACCTGTGGCCAGATACCTGAGCGAATGGCGCCACGTCCAGCGAGGTGCCACGTGGAAAACCGCTCGGCACATGTGTGACGGGAAGATGCCATCAGAAAAGGAGCTGCCATCTTGTTTCGACGAAAACTGGGTTGGTGTAGGCCTGGACGAGTTCACGGATTGCCCGTGGAACCTTGCAAACAATCGCCAGACCCGCATGCTGGCAGACTTGAGCCTTGTGGGCTGCTACAATACGTCCCGTGTAAGTCAAGAGCAGAGAAACCGCATTCTTCTGGGAAGTGCGAAGACCAATCTGCGACGGATGGCATTTTTCGGCCTCACAGAATTCCAGAAGAAAAGCCAGTACATGTTTGAAAGGACCTTTAAGCTGAAGTTCATAGAATCTTTCGAGCAAGTCAACGGCACAACAGCAGGCAGGACACCCATCTCAGGGAACCAAAAAAGGAAAGTCGAGGAGCTGAACGCTCTTGACATCGAACTTTACGACTATGCCAAAGACTTATTTTTACAGAGACTAGAACGGCTTAAGCAACACGATCCAGATTACTATGATTACGTAGACGAAGAAGTGGCAAACTGGTGATGCTCTTCCTTAATCAAGATCCTGCATATCTATTATCACCTGTAAATCTTAAATGCATTGCCACATGCCATGTGGAAAATGGGAGACGTTTTTTCCGTCTGTGACAATGTTACATTACCATATCTACTAGTACCTGACCCTGACTGAAGACCATCGACTTTGGACCATTGAATGAAGTATTGTCAGGTGTCTGATCATGAAGATGTTGCGTTACTGTAAAATGTACATATTATATGCATACACAAATACACAGATTGATGTGTAACAACACTATAGTTGGTGCTTCATGAATTTGAAGTGCGGAGGTACACATAAATGACAACTTTTCTGCACTACCAACAGTGATGTGAGAGTCCCCCTGTGCTTCCTTAGACAATGAAAACTTTGGTTTATGAATGGCTTTTCAACTAAATCAATTTGGCTTGCCCCCATCCCACCTTCTCTGTTGCTTCTTTCTAGATATGGCAATGATGCTTGAAAAGACTGACAGCAAAGAAGTTACCAGCTACTGAAATCCTGTGACACTGCACTGTTTACAGTACTGCAAAATTGGAGAATGCAATACTCTTTGTCCCATGTGGACAAAAGGCTGTGAATATCATAACCGTCATTAACAACAAGGACGCCCCATCCCCAAAACAACTTAATTCTTTCATGTTATTTTTTTGCAATCCCTGGACGATGAGATGATATTTGTGTAGGCCTCTATCAAGACTTTTTAAGTCTTGGCAGCTGAACAAAGCCATCAGGTCACCTTGGCAGCTGTGATACATGAGGTACACTTATCCTGCAAAAACCTTCAAACCTCTCTCCCTCCCACCTTGTACAGAAGTATACCGCGTCCCACTAGCAAATTGACACAGAATATTATCATCAATGTACAATAACTTTGGCTTTGAATTCTTCCATTAGTTGCTTGATTGTTCCCTTGTATCAAAAGGAAATGATAAATGTGTGAAAAAGACTTTCAGATACGCTGACCTCATGTAGTAATAGCTGTACTGAAAAGAAAGATAACCGAAAATGTTTCCTTTCACTGAGCTGTCTTTCAAAGTTTGATGTTGATTGTCTGTCAGATTGTTGTTCTTGGTTGGCCTTGCTATGCAGGATGAGTGATTTTTTTTTTACTATAGCCCTTTACCCACCTGTACATGGATACTGTTGTCTTCACCTGGAAAACAAAAGCAGTAGAAGGTAGTTTTCTGCAAAGAGACATATTCTAAAGCAGTTGGTCATTGCAAAACTCATCTTATTCTACGCAAAAAAAAGTTACTCAGACAAGCAACTGGATGAAATTCAATGGATATTATTCTAACTTCTTGTTTCTGTATAAAACTGTAAAACGATGTGAAGACAAGCAGACTGTTAGATATTTAGGTAATATGTATATGTTACATCTGAGTGCACATTGTGTGCTAAAATCATAAATTTTACAATTGCGACCATGTTCTTACTCACCTCAATGTCAGTATGTTGCACCTTCTGTTTCAAACATACATGTCAATATTTACCTGCTTTGGAAGGACCAACTACACATAAATATGATGGACAACTTCTCAGCCTAATCATGTACATGGATCTTAAACAAGACCCACACATTTTCATTTTTAAGGGTTACATGTAGATCAAGAGATCATGAAACTTCTCATCAATATGGTGGAACTTACCTCGTTATTGCAAGGGTATATGTCAAAGCTCTTGTGTCAAGAAGCTTACATTGCTTGTTTTATTGAGAGAAAAATGTAAATACAGTGTATACTTTTGTACAAACCTGAGCCATATGGAACAGATAAGAGTTATTCCAACCTAGAGACCTGCAATGTATGTGTAGATAGTATTGACGTATGCATTCAAGCTTAGTACAGTTGAAATGCGCATAGTACTGACCAATAGCTTTATTTATTTGTAGTAGAAGCTAAGTTTTAACAATTACAAAAAGAGAGATGTATTAGCAGAGTTCCATTTTACATCATTTGCAGACCATTATTATCTCCATGAAAAATGGAGATATTGTTTTTGGCGTGTCTGTGTGTGTGTGTGTTTGTGTTGTGTTTCCGGACTCTTGTAGTCAGCATAACTCAAGAACCTCTCGATGGATTACAATGATATTTGGTATGTGGGCGGGTGTTGTGAAGCCGAAGGTCAGGGTCAATTTTGGGCCCCCTGGTATGTGACCTTGGTACTGCAGCAGAACTTCAATTTTTGTATCTTTTGACCTGGACGTGCTGTGGTCTTGATTTTGGGGTGGCAGATAGCTTGTGACGTAATGAAAAAGTAGTGTAGGTTTGGGCCCCCTAGCAGCTTGCTCTGGAACTGCAGGGGCGTCATCGTGAAAACCTTCTAAGGAGAATAACTGAACAAAGGAACGACGGATATCCGTGATATTTAGTATGCAGGTAGCTTAGACAGAGATTTACATAATGAAGTGCAAATTATGCTAATTGGGACTTAATTTGCATAGCTAATGAGGAAAATCTATATTTGCAGTGTTTTCCATTATAAGACTCAAATACATGTAACATATGTAGTTTATGGAAAGTTGAGCATCAACAGGTACCAATTATGCAAATAAATTCCTCATTTGCATAATCAATGCAGAAACACAGGAATTCATCAAATTGGAAAATTGTAGGACTGTCAATATTGCAACAATAGTGTAAGTAAGATAAAGGTGTTTATGATCAAGCATATATTATGTAGATGTGTATGTCATTTGCATAAATAGAATTGTTCATGGAGATATGAGGTCGCGGAACTCTTGTTATTGTATGTTATGTGTTAGGCTAGACAAGAATGTAGGTTCCCAGTGTCATCATGAAGGATGATTTTATCGCTGAGACCTACTATTATAGCCTATAACAGAGGACATAGAAAGAAAGGTACTTTTCAAGCTATACATGTACATATACATGGGATGTGTATCATTAAAACAGCCATCTTTTGTTCGTAATACTGGATATGAATGCAATAAGCACAAGTCATTTGATCTTACAATGTAAGTGATGTGAATCGTGTTATTACTATGTTTTGGAAGATGTTTTTCATTAGTATGTCAAAGTTAACACTATGTTTGTTGCAAAAAATGTTGTCACATCATTGATATATTCCTGTGGCAAAGTGTTTTTCAGACTTACACCGAACTGTGCAGTTGTTGCAACTTTCTCTCTTACGTTGAATATCCTCCTCCCTAGTTGAAAGCAAAAAATATCACTGAGAAAGGGTTTTGGCTGTTTCTTTCAAGCATAATGGAGATAATGGCTTGCAATTGTTAATGTTGTTATTGTCAGCATCAAAACATTTTAAACCTTTTTTCTGTGCCGAGTTTGCTAATACAATGGAATCACCTCCGTGTATCTAATTCTTTATTGAGGCTTAAGAACTCCAATGTATAAAAATGTATTTAGACATTATTTGCCTCTGTTGTTGTCTTGTCATGTTAAGGTTATATTTTTATATGTTTATGCCAAAAGGCTCATAACTTATAAAACCGTTTTACAATGTAGAGTTCTTAGAGCGAGTAACTGGATTTGTTTAACATCAATTTGATCATGATTGGATAATAAATCAGACCTAGATAGGTAATTAACCTTATCATGTCTGATGTTTTTTCATCACTTATTTGAGAAAAATAACAATTAAGATACATTGTATTCTAAAGAAATTTCGGCACTTCTTGTGGCCAGAGTACGCTTGACGCCCCCCCCCCCTCTAGAGTCTACCACACAATAAATAACATTGTACATTGAAATGGAAGTCCCAAAGCATCAAAAGACACATCCGTATGTACCTTACAAATTTCTAAAACACTAAAAGAAACCTTGCAAGTCTACAAAAACGACGCATTTTGCACTGGTGTCCATTGTTGATTCCATGGTCAAAACCGTGAAAACGACCTCAACACTAGACACCCAGTGCTGAAGAAGTCGAGCAATGGTTCTCCGGTGTTGAATGGCTTTGTTGCAGTGCTGGCGCTATACGAAGGCCGGGATACCATACATAGTCAAGCTGTAGAAAATGAAAGGCAAAATCTAGACGGGCAAAGGAGAAAAATGTAACGTTAACCTGTGTGCAACAAGCAACAACGCTGCAGCCCATCAAAATGGCGCGAATGGAAAAGGCATTGTCGTCTGACGAGGTGACTTGCGGTAATCTGCCAAGAATGTTGACCATGGTTGGTCATTCCTGACTCCAAAACAAAGGTAACCTGTAAGTGAAATAACTTGTGCTGAAAGAGAGTTCTCGACGGATACAAACGCCCTCAAACAAAACTTCACGTCAATTCGGCTTTGTCCAAATGGTCTGAACCCTGGGAACGAGACTGGTCACGATTTTGTGTCGTCTGATTTACATGCTTCCTACTCCGTCCGCATCGTCTTACCACAAAAATGTATATGGCAGAAGCTAAAGTTTTTAGAAGCAAGGGTTTAAAAGCGAAACGGTAAAAAAGACGGTATCTACATCTATTTGATTTCATGTTTGGGTTTTCTCCACATTTTTAGCATAGGCCATAGTACAAGTTTCCCCAATGAGAATCCAACTATGCTAAATTCAGAATTTTGGAGGGAGCACCAACCCCCACCCAACTCAAGTCTTTTTACTGCACAAGGCTCTAGCTCTCGCAAGCCGTAGAGTTTTTCAAAGCAAGTCATCTAACCAATGGCTGCCAATTATGCGTGCATCGGAGCCATAAGGTTGGTGCATGAAAATTAATGCCCTACATTTGCTTGAAGAATAGGTCAGGTTTAGATTAAGTGTCTTTCTACTTTGGGAATGCGAAAAAAAATTGAGCTGACATTCAGGGATTAACGTTATGAAGAGACCTTAACTCTGTGACTTCATACCTTCTTCCTTTTGAATACCCTCCCCCCCCCCCCCAAAAAAAAAAATACCCTAAGAGGGTATCAATGGGGGCAACGACGGGTTACGGCAGGGCAGCCCTACGTGCGGCCTTGAAGCCCTCAACTATCGGGCTTATACAACATAACCCGACAGTGATTTTCACTCTCTTATAACGGTTCGTTAAAAGAAGAAAATCTGAAACAGTCAGTGCTTGCAGGGATAAGCATATATTTATTGTCGTGACTACCCCTGGTACGCCTGTGGGCTGCCTTAAGATATTGCTCGATTGGAATATTGATAAGACCGTGAGCAATGTTGTAGGTTGTAAGTTCGTTAACCGGGCATCTCCCTCTTTCATTACAGGAAAGCCTGTAATATAATAAAACACGAAGACGTTTGAGGTATACGAACAGCACACATGTAGTGCAGCAACAAAGGGGCACAGCCATAAGGTTCAAGTACCTCTGGCTAAATCAGGAACCAGGACTTATGCGTTAGTGCAAGAACAGTGAACAATTGAAACTCCGTACCGGAGAGGGGAGTCTCCAGCGAAACAGTTATAACGCTAACCAGTTCAAGTCTCAACTGGACCGACATTGGGAATATCTGATGTAACGTTATAAGCACGACGGAAGCGAGTGTGCTAGTAGACCAGTCCACAACAGGCGCTGCCTTCCTCGACTGAATCTGGTGTCAAGGTATGTACACCATGGGGTCATGGCTTATTCCACTCCCTGCACTTACCGTACACTCCGTAGTCTAATGTTACCAACAACTACGAAAAAATTACCCCTTTCTCCAGGTTTGAAATAGAATGGACCTTATCGGACAAAGATTGGACCAAGACAAGTTTGCGGACGTCATAGATATTCGTCACTGGGGCATCGTGTTGGCACAATGCTGGCCTAATTTTAGTTCTACGTCGACAATCGTAGAGAAACAATTACTGAAAAAAGATTATAAGAATGTACCCTAGTAAGAATGCATCCCTCGAAGACAATAAAAAGCTAGTGCCCTTGCCTCCATATACGTTAATCATTGGAATAGTGCGGACACCACCATTGGCTGGGAGATTCTATACGCTATTTTCGTACACAAAGTGTACCATGAAGCCATACGCCAACGCAAAAATTTCCGCGTGGTTGATTTTCAAAGCAATTCATTCATTGATCACAGCAATTCAATTATTGATTAAGCAAACACAAAATGGACATGATACATCGTTCTTTAAAAAATTCATGAGAGTGATGATAACAATCATCATGATTATGACTACCGTAATAATAAGTACCTCTATCTCTGATACTTATATCAGTCATTCCATCGGCGTAAAATAGGCTTATTATTAGTAATTTGCTCATCTGGTTTGCTTGGGCTTCTAGGGGTCCAACAGTCACGCCCCTTTCCTTATAATGGACTGGCAGTCATGGCAATGCACGTCATTAGGTTAGTCCCAAAGGCAAAGGACCTTACGATCGCGAAGACTTCCTTCTACTTCTCAACTGAAATCATTTAAACATTGTGTAGTCGAGGTGCTTCTTACTGTAACTACATTTACCTTCTCACGTAATTGCTCCTACACCCCTTTAGCCATCAATGGACCGCCCTCATTATCATCTTTAATGATTATTTGATTGATTCGCTGCGAAGCCGCGGACAAATATAGGAGGGATTCAAACGCTGGGAAGAATCCTTCCATACGCATATGGTAATGACTTTTAGTCCTGACCAATAGGAGACAAAGCCTTCTCCTGCAGCGATAGGACAGTCAGCACCACTTGCAGCCTAAGACTCCAGTGGATGGTTGGGTTCTCGAAATATCACTCATTCCCTGTCCTGGCATGGCCGTGCGTGGTGCGTCGTTGTCATGTGTACATGGTTTAGACTCCAGATCCAAGCAGATGTGAGTCTGGGTGGCGGGGTTTCTGCGGCCACTCGTCCTGTAGAGAAGGTCGTCGTCGCTGCGGTAAAGAATCAGCGGTGAAAACCTCGTCACCCGTGTATTGGTGGAGACAGACAAGGGTGGGGAAGGTTCTTCCACGATGGAGGTGCAGTGGTGGAAGACGGCAGTGGGTACCGGCCTGGGCCTGCTGGCCATCGGACTGTTAGCCTACCAGACCTGCATGGACAACTCCTGTATAGACCAGTCAGACAGCTTCTTTCTTACCAATAGAGAAGACCAGCCAGCGCCAGCCCGGCACGCCAGAGACCTACCGCAGAAGAAGTACACGTTCCGCCCGTCTACCTTAGAGAGAGATCTGGACTTCAACATATCCGGAACCGACGTGATAGTCTTCCTGCACATGCAGAAGACCGGGGGAACCAGCTTCGGCCGCCAGCTCGTGACGAACATGGACTTGGAGAGACCGTGCCAGTGTCGGCGGGGGCAGAAGCGGTGCCAGTGCTACCGCCCAGGCACCGACCGGGACATCTGGCTGTTCTCCCGCTTCTCCACCGGCTGGTCGTGCGGGCTGCACGCCGACTGGACCGAGCTGAAGGACTGCGTGCCCGACATGATGGACAAGAAGGAGAAACAGCCCAAGAAACGAAGGTAGGAGCGAACACAAGGCCCGCCATAACAAATACATACATGCAGTTGTCAGCTGCAATTTATATATGAAAGCCAGCTAATATTATAAGTGTCTGTTCCCGTTACTTTCAGTTGCTTTGATCATGTCTATGAGAGCTTAACAATTTATGGCACTTCTGAATGAATTCAGGACGTAAACTCCCAACAGACAGCGTTCCCGGCGTAGACATGCCTTGAGGCCTTATATTCCAGCTAAGTACTTTATTACATTTACGGAAGAAAGCTGTTTCCGCAAAGTAATGCGACATTTCCCGGCAGTTAATCTTCTGCAGTCGCAACTGACACGATCCAATTTCGTTTTTGCTGATTCTGCCAAAAGCATTTTGCCTGCAACAGAAACGCAATTAAGTGTTGGGTACAGGTAATTTCTGTGACGTTTTTATGATTCACTTTATTATCACACCCTGATTTGTACCAGTCCTGTTGTCATAGTTTCGTCACTACTCGAACATCATTCAGATTTTATTGTAACATATTGCGACGTTCATTCGCTTTTGCAATTTGACATTGAACAGCATGTTCCTAGCTAATAACTTGAACGTCCTTGGAAGAGAGTTTTCAGTCCTCCGCTCTCTTTCCATTCAGTATGTGACCTTTCTTTCCTCAAGGTCATATCTTTTGAGATATATCTGCCTTATATAAATCTCACATCCATATAAATGCCCACAAAGTCAGTAATAACGGCATTGCCTGAAGACGGAATCGACCCATTCAAATGTTCGTAAAATAGATATCCATCGTATTAAATATGAAGGAAGAAGAAAATCCTACCTAAACGTTTTTGTGCACAGTCCGATGGTGATTCCAAACAGCGATCCCTTGAAAGGCCGATAGGTGGATGATTACTAATTCATGATTGGACCCTGCCTAGCCCATTGAATGGATCTTATGTATTTGATACAAATGATTGGAGACGTTTACTGTTCCATTTGTGCTATGGCGACGTCGTCTAAGCTAATGCAATCTTAGAGAGTTTCTATGTTCGGTGAATTGCCGGTAGGTCCTTCACCTGCAGTGAAGAGGGTGTGCGAAAAATGATACTTTAAAGGCATATCTTCTTCGACATTTGTCATGTGTTTGAACTGGACTCTACAGGGAACGCCATTACGTTTTAACATACTGTGTAGCCACCTTGATTTATCATTGACTTTAGAAACCAGTCAAAATGTTTTTGGAACTGCATATGCATCAGCGACACAAAGTGCCATCTTTCTCAGGGCGAAAGAGACTCGAAGATGAATACCGTAACTGTCTAAAGTAAACAAGTAGTCTACAGACATACGATTCGTGTCCACACAGATTAAGCGGAACATGAAAGATGCACTGTCTACACCGCAAATTGCCGTTCGGCTTCGTCATTTCATTTCCGCGAGTTCCTTGTCCTCCAGGAGCTCCGTATGTAGCAGTAACAAGAATGAGGAAATAAAATGGGGTCAGAGATTGTTACCCAGATTGCTGCCTGAAGAATGGATGCTTGAAGAAGCTGTAATGACATTTTCCTCTTACCGTGTGGGCTCTGCGATGGTGTTTTCTGTTGGATAGGCCATTTGGCTGTCCAGTGACGGGGGTAATACTTCGTAAACCTTTTGCCCTGTTGGTTCAGAAAAATAAATAGCCCGCGGGAAGATTCCCTATGAGAGACCATCGTCTAATGCCCCTATGAGCCCCTCTTAAACTGACAAGTCCATAACCCGCGAAGATGTTTGGAAGATAAATCTGTTGAAAGGGAAGTCTGAGAGCATTTTTCCACAAACGAGCCTTTCTAGTACAGGAGCCAATTCGTTGGAGATGGCCTAACAAGTGAATGATGGTTTTTGAATGCAGCGTTTTGTTTTAAACAATGCAGACGGAATTTTGCCGTAATCTCAAACGCACAGCCGTCCTAAGGGGGCGCTGTCTGAAGAGGTCTTGACAAGAAAAAAGGTCGAAACGTTCTCTACATGACTACTGTCTATAAATCCACATTCCGATGTGGACGTCCCATTCTTATAGCTGCCATCAAGGTTTCCGTTATGTGAGAAAGGGATTTGCTCAAAAGAGGAACCCAGTCAATCGGCGATTGAAATGGGACGCCTTTGAGTGCATCTCTCCTAGATGTTGGTGTTTCGCCAAGTCATGGTCGATTAAGATGTGCTTCTCTACTTTTCCGGACGGAGTTGACGTCTGGAAGAAGACGAGTTGTTGTGTCTACAGTGCATGTAGGTGTGCGTGGGCGTCTATACGTCCCTGTGGAGAGAGTTATCCTCTTTGATCTATGGCTCGCTCATGTCATATTTGTCTTCCGGAAGAGTGCTAGCCGCACACTTTCGACATTCAAATGTCATTTAAGAGTTTAGAGCAGCAGTCGTATTGATGAAAAAGCTATGATAATGAGCTCACCTTAGTGGACTTTGAAGAGTTTCAAATCTGATGATTGATTTAACGTGGAAAGGCTCAACAGGCAGTCTAGACATAAAGTCCCCAAACTGCTTACCCAACAGGAGCGGTGCGGGTTGTCAGATTCCTGTGTTACAAGAAATGTCGTTGGCACGCCCAATAGACAACTTTGTTGACACTAATTCAGGATTACATTGACTATAAAGTTGTACTTTAAATGTTGACATTGATACCATTGTCTGCAAATCGACCGTGTTGCACATAAGCACGCTTAGTCACGCACTTATTCACTCCAACTATTCAACCAGGCAACCGACTGGACGGGTAATTTCAGGACAAGTCAATCTAAACATTCCCGTCTTTCTAAACTCAAACTCTGTACATATTACGATAATTCGTTTTAAAGATAGTTAAGAGAGGACTAAAACATTTAGCTTTCTCTGACGCGAAACGTTTCTATGCCTACTAATTACCTTGGAGTCACACTAACTAAATATTTTACTCCCTGACGCTATATCAAGGCTCCCATCAGCGAACCGTTGGCCTGTGGCATTGCGGGGGAGGGGGCTGGCAATCTCGCAAGTACGGTGCGCATCGCAAGGCACTGATAACTATCAGGCGTTGGTGGAGAAAAAGGAACATCAATTTTGTATTCTCTACCTCGGCTTCTAAAGATTCTGCCTCCTATTGCCACAGGAGGAGTTTTGTCCGACAGAATGCTTTTCTGCACGATGGAGTCTGAAATACCTGTATGGACCAAAATATATGTTAGTTGTGAAGACCTGAAAAAACTTTATTCATTGTATTTCACCGGATTGAATCCGGAAGCATAACGATGATGATGATGATGATTTGAAGACCTGTTTTTTAAAACTTTGTTTATTCATGAGAAGTTCAAATCGGCACGCAGGCCGCTTTTCATTGAGGTCGTGAGGGAAGAGGTAAGGGTCAGATACAATATAACACAGATACACAGTCATTTTAGTCCTAACTCTATCAAAAGATCAAAATATATCATCAATTTAAATGTCATCAAATTTCATGACACGATGCTTTCAGTTGACAGATAAGTTAATATTCATATACATAGAGATTCAAAACAGGCGTCTGATGTTCAATGCTTCTATGGATGGCATTTTACGGTTGCTTCAACTTTTTGCCAACCGTTTGAAGTGAAATGAATGGATTAGTTCGGCAATAAATCGATAGTAACCGTGTGACCATAGAAATCTATCATTACTGAAACTCGACGCAGGATGGAAAAGCGATAGCCTCCTTGCTACAAGGCCACATGTAGATCATGCACCCTGCTGAAACTACGACCATTATATTCACTCGACAAAGATCATAGCAGAGAAAAATTGCGGAGGTATTTTATACATACGCACATTACTTCTTCTGGGAAGCCAGCAAAGCCCTTCTTATGAGCCACGTCCTTGACAATGGGAGGATTGGTCATAATAGCCAGGTTGTGTGGGCCGTCCTCATGAATTCTTTATATATTGCTGAGCAATTATGCTGTGCGAAGAGGCCACTCAGTGACTAATGCCCGGCAGAGGTCGTATTTCCACTTGAGAATAAATCTATACACTGCTCGATATACGTCTTATTTGTCGGAACGTATTAGCAAATGTGGTGGTCAGAATTGTGGAAAGTGGATGAATTTTAATGCAGTATGGCAGGATTTGATATTGATATATACATATTTCCATCTTGATGCCGTTTTTCTGGGAATTTGGTAGGCGAGCATTTGTATTCCATGTAGCTTTAATGAGGTACTTTAACGATTGAATTGCAACGTCAACTTTCAATTGGTCTGATTTGATAGCAGGGTTTGGCACCTATACGAGAGGGACATAACGCCGTACTGGAAAGCACTTTATATTACTTACCTAAAAGTGTTCTGACATGGTATGCGAACAGGGTATCTATCGCGATACTCGTAATGCCAGGGTAGATGTCAAAGTGATCGAAATTGCATCTATCCTCAGGCTAATTACAATTGTTTGCTGTATTTGAGGAATAGTGGCCAAATACCTTTATTACCAACCACAGAAGTCGGAGCGCCGCTTTGGAAGATCACCCTTCGCCTGCATGGCCCATTAATTGATATAATGATAGGGAGTTCTGGGAAAATTACCCCTTAGAACATACAGGTCACCGTAGATAAGGTCACAGTCTTGATAATAGATGGCACCATCATGCACCTAGGGAGATAACATTTTGGCCTGCCAATATGAAAGACCATAACCAGAAAAGACTCTGGCATTTTGATAAACAACTGGTAATTTAATCCACGCCCATCTTTATGTTGGCCAATGTTTCAACATGTGAATCACACAGAGAGCTGTCTTGAAGATTACTTACATTTTCCTAGATGTAAATGAGGGGGAGGATGCGGTCTATAATTTTATCGTAAGAAGTTCCGGTATGGTATAATCGCATCTTACGAACTAGGTATCCATCTTGTGGGTTCTTGTTATGTCGTAAGGTGAAGTTATGTACAAGTAACATTCATTGTATTGTAATTTTGTAAACATGTAGTGCACGAAATCAGCAATTATGTGTAATGAAATATCTCATGTTAGAATGATCAAAATAGGAATAATGTGATATATTCACGTTAAGATGTGTGATCCTGTCATTCTCTGCCGTCATTGTTTAAAACTTCTTTCAATTTTGCAATATACCAAAAGAACATCATGGACAACTCTGTTGCATACATGTCAACTTTACGAGGTCAATTACCTATCAGGCGTTTTTACTACCATCTTCATCAAGGATTTTAAATCTTCCAGGAATTCTACTTGCCTAAGAAGCTAATACTTTAATAAAGCATATCAATCATCTGCTGTAAATCTGATGTAAATGGATGATGCAGTGGTAATAGGTTCAGTCCTGAAGGTCTATGAATCTGCAAGGAATCGTCAGGGGTACCTCACAAGTCATGCAAAAAAGGGATACTTTAATAGAAGAAATGCGACATTTCAAGACAGGAGAAATTATGTATTCCGACTACAGACAACCATGAATAAATCAACTAACAGAATGCTACCTAGAATAAAAGCTATTGACAAAAAAAAAACAGAGAATATATTAACATGTTCTACCGGTTTTTCCAGTTAGATGTCTATATTAGTTCTGCCAGTTCTATTTAATTCTAGTGAAGCTGAAGAAGAGTGACGGATGTTACTCGAAACTTTCGAAAGTACATCTCCTAATTCCACCCCGTTGTAGAGTTTGTCTTGATATATTGTTTTCCTGGATGTCTAACCTTCTTCATAAACGCATAGAATACATTAGTAGACGTGGCCAGTCCTATAAATGATTGAACAGCGCGGGGCTCTTGGTAGCCTGGTCTCGACTTCACAACGTAACGAGAACTACACAATCCCATAGCTCTCCTACTGCACAAAGTCCTGATGCGGTATTGATTGAGAAGTAAGTGTTCATTTGCTCGCATTCAGCAACCATTACGAGTCCAGAGCCCCGCCGCCCCACAGCCGATATTCAATTTCAGCAGACTGAAAAGACGGGAGAAAGGCGAGTCCGTTTGAAGTTCTTTAAGGAAGTTCCCTGGTGAGCGGCGAAGATGTGCCTTCTGGGAGAACAGTCTTAGAAGAACAGAACGCAAGTCAATTCCCAAAGTTTAGCCAACGTTTGAACCCACATAAATCTACCACGAAAGGACACTGAAGAAACTTGATCTTTTTCCAAGAGAATTTGAAAGGCGGTTAACGAAGCTTCGAAGTAGCTCATCGAAAACTGGTCAGGAAAAATGCATGTTAGGTTCATTAGACGCCCCTATGAAATTTTGTTAACTTTCTTAAGAGAAACACCACACGGTAGAACTTAGGAGACTCAAGGTCACAACAATGCTACATAGCAAGGGGAGATGTGTATCAATCGTCAGTGCGGAATGAGTGAAGTACAGACTTTTGAGAGTTACGTGTCCTATGTGCATAACGTGACGTCACAGAGGCAGTCTATTGCTCATTCCTTAGTAAGGACTGGAGTTGATCAGTCGAAAACTTGGGTAAGTCCAAATACTTGTTTTGGAAATTGCAGTTTAAATTTGATGTAGGCAGAGTGAAGTAGGAGGCGAAGAAAATCGACCGTCGCAAGCCGATCGGTGAAGTATATACGTTAGTACCTTGTCAATAAATCTGAAAATGGTGAACAGGAACAAAACTATAACAGATTTCACAAATCAGCATTGGAATTGTAGATTGCACATACGGTATCAACATTTCATAGACATAACGAGATCAAAGATTACATGCAAATACAAAGACAATCCATGCATGCCTTCTTGCATTTAGCTGTTTATTTACACACACACATACACACATACATACATACATACATACATACATACATACATACATACATACATACATACATACATACAAACGCTACTGAAAACATAACCTTCTTTACAAAGGTAAAAATATAGAAGCTGCATTCGTGGAGGCAAGAGCTGTACAGCGTACGTTTTGCCTCCCCCGTGTGCTCAATCAAATTATGCATTACTGACTCATTGGCGATCTTAATCAAAGTATCCCGCCCATCGTTCACCGGAAACTTAATTACCGTTCACCTAATGAAGACCACTTTAACTTTCAATTCTTATCAAACGCCGTTTGGTGCATTCCCGTTTCCTATCCGGCCGGCATCTCGTAGCCCAAGTGCTCCTAATTGAATTAAACGAGCTCGTTCTTTTGGGCTGGGCGTAGCAGCTTTTGAGGTGGCTGCAAGAACGCTACTTGTGCTGAATATAGTGCATTTTCCTTCAAGTTCCTTATTATGACTCCTATGTTGGTGTCCTTGATTTGCATTTCAATTGAACTTAGCTCCAGCGTACACAGCATTTTTGCGTTTTATCAGCCAGTTCTTAATCATAATTCTGGAATCTTCTGCTTTGAGCTGTAGACATTTAATCGCCTATTCAAGAGGATCAGGAGATCCTAAAACGCTAGAGCTGTGATTCGCTAAAATGCAAATAGGGAAAACAACATGGCGGCATTCACAGCGGTGACGTCACGTGAAATCACTCTATGCACATAGGGGTACGACATGTAGTTTAAAATCATCTATTTCAGTTTCAGTTTTATATGTTCAAGCAGGAATCTCAGTACGCCCAATATACAAAAAGACTACTAGAAATCAGTATCTATTCTCTTAGCTGTCTACGCATCTATATTAATTTCAGTTGTATTCAGTACGTTCAACCAGAAATCTCAGTACGCTAATATCCAAAAGGCCACAACCTCTTCTAAAAAGAATCAGTAGCTATTCTCTTAGCTGTCTACGCACGTATCCGCAAGGCGTTATTGAATAGCCTACATCTAAAGCTTGGCACCTTTATAGACATGTGGGTGTTTGTGTGTTCGTCAATAGCCCTTGAACTGCCAGGGTCCATCAGGAAGCTAAATGCGCATGAAAGCAGTAGCGGCTATATGGTATGGTAATCGCCCTACAACCAGTAATGGCAACAATGGAAGAACTTTTTTATTAGCCATCTTCCCTGCCTTAAAACTTCTCTGCTCGGAGGTCAGACTGTAAAAATTGATGAGTTGGGAGCAAAAGCTTTCTTTTTACAGCTGGGTTTGTCGATGATGGTCTTTCAACTGATTCCAGTCGTGGTACGATGAAGTTGATAGGGCCTCCACCCCACTTACAGCTTAAAAGGCTCTCTCTGGTCGCTCTGAAAAGGCAAATTATGATGTTTATGGGGTGACATCTCGGAGGTAATAGGGGCTAAATTGACTGAGCATCTCGGGCCCGGGGCAACGCTGGGCGAGGCAATAGGGTTATTGCAGTCAGTGAACGGACAGTTTCAGTAAGGTGGTGTTCTTAATGGATTCCAGTTCGACATGTTTTCTTAAAAATTGCCACTTTTTAAAACTATAGCCATAGGGAATACTTAAACGGTCACCATCATGATGCAGGCTCCAGTCGGTAGAATACTGTTGCAGTCAGAGAACATACAGTTTCAATAAGGTGTTGTTCTTAATGGATTCCAGTTCGACATGCTTTATATTTTTCTGATAGGGTAGAAACAGAGAATAGCCACTTTCTCAAACTACAACCATGGGGAAAACTCACACAGTCGCCATCGTGATGTAGGCTCTAGTCAGTAGAATACTGTTGCAGTCAGTGAACGGACAGTTTCAGTAAAGTGTTGTTCTTAATGGAATCCAGTTTGACATGTTACATTCTTCTCAGAAGAAATTCGCCACTTTCCTAAACTATAGCCATGGGGAATACTTACACAGTCGCCATCCTGATGTAGACTCCACTCAGTAGAATACTGTTGAAAAATATGTTCGCCCGTAGCACCCATACACACATATAGGAGCGTTTTTAAAACCTAGTGTCTTTTTTCCAAAATACAAGTAATAGATAATAGAGGCAACGGGATCTTACATTGTAACATTTTGCTTTCATTTTCGAACATAGTATAACTGTATTCGAATGAAAGTTAAGCAGTGACGGAAATTGACATTGTAATATTTTATACTTAATTTCCCCACACAGGTGCACAACCGTATACCTGTGTACGAAGATATTGTATAGAATCTTAACAATGGGAAAATTGTTTTAACTCTTGCATGCTTGCTATCTATATCAAGGTATTGTCGATTTCTATTAGTGCCTCAGCCAGTGAAAACAATTGCACTTCTGCAGCAAGACGTGGCCATTAACTGTGTAGCTATCCTTGAGATGTCACGATGTTATGAATAATAGGATGGTTGGTAAACCCCCATTAGATTCCATACTAATCTATGTAGAGTTGACACTTTTCAATATTGATTGCCCTCCTCAATAATAGGATAAATAGATTACGTATGGAATGTTTTCATATATGAATATTGCAAACGCACTGGCTTTCACTCAAGAGCCAGAAGAGTGCTAGCCTCCGTTGCAGACTCCTTCCGGCTGTCATCTTTTTCAAGTTACAGTTTTATTGTTACACTTTTTTTTCGTAATGCTGGCCAGCAATACGAAAAAAATGTGATAATAAAACTGTAACTTGAAAAATAAAACAGCCGGAAGGAGTCTGCAACGGAGGCTGGAAGAGTGCCACTCCTTCAGCTAAGTATACAGGGAAACAAGGATGCCAGGCAGCTGCATACATGTGATGGTATATCGAAGGCCCGGAGGCCCTTTGTAATTTAAAATCTCGCCCTGGCAGACACCTGCTGTTGAGACAGCCTTAATCGATCCACGGGTGGTGATCCTTAACATTGCTTTGAAGCTCTTAGATACTGCTGTCAGTTACAACCCTTCCCCCATTACACGGTAAGCCCAGCTGTACTATCAAAGAGCCTTTCTCCCACTCCTCTAGTTTGACTGGATTACGTTTTTCAAGAGTTGGACTTGTCAAAGCCAGCTAGCGTGAGACCATTATACCGGTGGGCTTTTTGACGTGAAGGAAATACAAAGAAACCTTCTCCCACTACTCTATTTTGACTGGATTACGTTTTCCAGAGTTGTACCCTTCAAAGCTAGTAATGGGTGTTTAATATACAGGTGGAAGGAGGAAGAAATACAAAGTTGTAGGTTTAGCCCGTGGATACAAAGAAGATATACTTAGTTACATAAGGAAAACATCACCCATGAACATCAAAGACGCACCACAAACGGTCAAAGCTAACGTAGCATATTAACGTAGCTGGTGATAGCCCCGTTTGAATGGTAGCAAGCCTTAGTCGTTTTACGCGTATCACTCTATGCAATGCATCCCTGCCACATTCGCCAACACAGAGCCTCGACCTCGACCTATACAATATACCTTGGGAGGGTCAGCTTAACCGGGCCGAGGTTTCCACTTTTGTGGGCGTGGCATCTAACCAGTTGTAAGCCAATCATAGAATCGGATTTACCTAAAGAAAACATCTAGGCGATTCTCTGATTGGCTGACAGGTTAGAGGCTACGCCCACAAAAGTGGAAACCTCAGCGCGGTTTAGCTGAGCCTCCTCAATGTATATTGTATAGTGTCTTTTATCAGTATACAGTCTATAGATCTTAAGTACACTGGCTGTATTTTGTTGATTTTAGTCTGCTCAAAAAGAAAAAAAAATCCAGCGGACGTAGACACAGTTTGCTCACCGAGACCTAGTTAAGCACGTAGCGAAGCAGTCAATACATTTCTTTAAAAACACAAGGGAAATAGTTTCTTGCACTCTGAATCAATTTTCCTGCGGCACTGCGATACAATTTACCGGTTTATAAGCAGTATTCCCCCATCGGACAAGATTGATCTTTGGTCTAACCATGTGCTGAGCAATCTGAATCTGCGCGGGACGGTTCATTTTCCGTTTGTAGACGCTGTATTGAAATTACGTATCCTTGCCATGGGGTATGAAGATAATATTGGATGCTTGGCGTACACTGGAAATCTACCGCAATTATCAAATGCTTAAAGCAATTAAACAACAGGAGTTTTTCTTCAAGGCATACTCCCTCGGGGCTATGTCGAAGTAGGGACACGCAAATTTGTAAAAAAATCTACTCATTGAAATGGATAGGAAGGCGCAACCTCTGAATACTAACCGTACACTGTGCACCTCCTGTTACAGTTCTGAATTGCCCAATTGGCCATTTTAACCGAAGACTCCAGTATACCTTCCCATGAAGTCCATTGCTTCAAGAATGCAATCACCATCATCATTACATTTTGATACAGGTCATGCTTGTTGCCAAAGGAAGAAGTTAATCGAAATTTTATATTTAGGGCAATTTGTCTTGTAATTTTACGGTAATGGAAAATTCCTCCTAATTTTCCTTCCACTTCAGTCTGCATTTATACCAATCACTTCCTCTAGTCCCTGCAGAATTTTGTGTATTGGAACGCGTTCCCCAAGAGAATGCTGCTATCCAAAAACACTGATTCTGATGATTAGGCACAAACGATGCCTATAATTGGAAGAATAAAAACTAAGTGTGGAACGTGTTGCAGTCTAGACTTGAGCAACACTAATGGCTAAATATGTGAAGGAACATTAAAGAATCTAATACGTCAGGTTCTGGAGCATGCGCAGCACAAACAGAACCCTAATCGTAAAAATCCATAGCCCTATTTATGAAATGGGCTTTTTTCTACACAGGGGAACAAGGGTGCTATGCATTGAACAAGAACCCTTTCCTCTGTTGATCTCCTTTTCAGTGATGTGTCCATGGACCACTGCCTTTTGCTAGGCAGCTCGCGACAATGGTGTTTACCACATCGGCTAGCTGTCGGGTCCAGCTCCCCAAATTTGATGACACTCCCATATCTGCTATCTGAGCATGATTTTTTACCCTCGGGAAGCTAGTTAAAATGGCGTATTTCCTTATAATCTGAGCACCGTACGCGTAGTACTAGAACCTGCCTCGGAAGGAGGCATTCAAGTTGATAGGGATCAAAATCCGTGCTACGTGTACCCAAGGAAATCAACCGCGGCGCTGGAGATATGCAGCAAAATCAACCAGAAAACTTGCCGAAGCCCATCGTGGATGTTCTGCACCAATGTCAGAAAATTTTCACTCATCGTCACGAACTGTCTCTAGGTACATGCTCTCCTACAACGATATATCTTATTTGTTGCATGCATTAAGAAAGGTAATCATTGAAACTCTGAAAGGCTATAAATCTTACGGACATCATACCAATATTGTCACGAACAATATTACTCGGATGAACGCTGGCGTGTTGAAATCATAAGGGCCTGGGATTGCAATGTCTTCCTTTTTTCTGCCCTCCGTGCCTTTGAATGATGCTAGCACACAAATCAATGTATTTCTGTTCGACTTCTCTGCATTTGGTCTTTGGTAGGTGCAAAGACTGTCTATCGACTACGGTGTGTGTATGAGATATACACGTATACGTAGAGCAGGTAATTGTTAGCCCTCAATACCTCTGCAACTTTACAGACATCTCCATTGGCAGAGTCCTCGTCAGTTGTGGGATATTGGTACTGCAAAAGCTTCAAGTACGGATGCGAATACATCATTACCAATACTCATCATTATAGATATTGTATTTGAGAATAAAAGCTCCTTACCCAAGGTTATGCAATCAAACCATCAAATGAAAGGTTTGACCCATAGCAATTTGAGCTTGTATTGGCAAATAAACCAAACAGAATAAAAACAGACATCTGTTCTTTGAAATGTCCAAGTCTGTGTGATACAAAGTCTAGCTGTTCTGGGCCACAACGGTCCCTTCCCGCAGAGTTTGCTGACATAGGCCTATAGTATTAGACTTACCAAGGCCCCCCCACCGACCGATTATGGTGATGATGATAGTATTAGTTTAAGAATGGGCGTGGTGAGTTTATGTTTTGGTACAGATCCGTCCACCAGAGGATCTCGTTGGCAGCCTGCGGGCGTCTATGACTTAGTCAATTTATTCGTTGGTTAGAACATGGGCGTCTCCAACTTAGTCTTGCATGTGAATTATGGGCGTCGGACTTAGTCGATTTATTCGTTGGTGAGTACACCCCTACCCCTTGGGAGGCCATACTATGTGGATTTAATCACAAGAAATGCACGGCCCTGATTGGATGAGGAAATGGCCATGTTTTTACCCTGGGAACCGTTAAAAGAACTGAAACACCAGCGAGAGTCCATTATGGAAGTGACCATGAAAACTCCACGGCCTGTCCGCTGTATATTGCCACCGCAGCGAGCTGGAGATAGGCCGTTAGCCAGGCTAGCTGCAGGGTTCGTTCTGGCGCATAAAACTCGAGGACAAACCGAATTCGAACCAACGCGCCGAAACAAAATCAATATTGCTACATTCCTCCCATGTCAGGAAAGAAATTGATGTCTTCAAAGTTGTCTTGAGATGAAAATCAACGCGAACGAAATAAATCTTATTCCGTGAAATGTTATATATATCGCGACTATGCGGTGCCCAAAATCAACTGTACATGTGATGCCTGGGGGTCCGCTTGTATGCCCCAAGCGTAGATTGCAACTGAAATGAAATAAAACAAAAAAGGGAGTAATACACATCATCTTCTGAAAGATCAAAGGAGTTCAAACTCTTGTTAAAAAATCTATGAGGGATAAACACAGAAGGCATGTTTTCATATCACGAAAGCCATAACCATAACTATCATAGCCAAGATCATTTAGATAGCCATCTTTATGACAATCGTCATCATATTCCTTATCATAACCGTCATCATCATACCATAACCATCTATAGCACCAACCTCAAGATTAGCAAGAATGTAAGAATGGTATGTGTTGCCAATTTGAAGTCCATACTCTGCCTAGCGGTCACAGTTTAGGGTGATAAAAAATCGTTCATAATCGTCCTGGAAGATTTTGAATGATGGCATCCCCTTCTTCCGAAATGTCATCCATAGCCTTCCGTACATCTTTCACCGGAATCTGTATTCCTTTAATGTCTTCTCTACCACCCACCAAGGTGTTTCCGGGGGTGAATGTGGCCTGTGGATAAGTCAGGATGTAAATGATGCACGATGGACTTGCCAAGAAGCGATATCTTTTCGGATCGCTGGTACCTTCCGGTCGAGTTGTCAGTCAAGTGCGTGTAGATATCCTGCCTTGCGACACAGTGAGATAGTGTGAACTCATCGTGTACTGCATACATGAAAGGCAAACAGGCTTGCAGTGTGGAGATTCAAGCTGTTGATAAATGTCTGTATTTTGTGTCACGCACGTATATACACGAACCAGATGACGATATATGGAAATATAGGGTTCATGACAATGCAGCCTCGTCGACCAAGGAAATGCTTTTGAGGAACTATATTACTATGATTAACTAAAATAATGAAGCTATTTAATGTTAGTAGTTTATTCGTGGACTGTAATCTGTAGCCAGATGCCCATCACTACTTTAGCTCCAGTCCGTAAAAAAGGAGTTGATGTGGATAGGGACAACGGACTGGAGATAAAATGGTGATCAAAATGGACATGGCCCACGGACGTCAGCTAAAATGAGGATGGATTCTCAGGCTGTGTTGTCTGCCAAACGTCCAAACAACTTACTAGCTATAAAGTTTCTTAGCATAGTAACTGTTATCTATTTTGGCACTTTCAAAATATTCTGCGGGGCAGTAAACTCCCATGGACTCTTATCGAGTGCCTTGGCACAGGTGGCTATCTACCTCTCTTCCGCACCCCATAGCGACAACTATTTATCATGCGTGATCTTCAATACTCAAGGGCAACTTGCCGGTAACATATTCTTCAAGGTCCACAAGAAAGGACACAACAGAAATGCAGCAGATTGCTGCTTATACACACCAATGTAACGACTCCATGGCACTTTGCTCTGCATCTAAAAGTGTTGTAATCAATTACCTGGGATACGCACTTCATGTAATTTGATCTTTAATCATTCGTAAAGGTTACTTTAAGTAAAGAAATTGAATATTTACGCATGCTTTACTGTGTGCTTAAGGATCGTATTTCGTGCAGTTATACGAACACTGTTGCGGCTTCTTAAAAGCCAAATGGACTGTCAGTACATGATGCATGGTCCCGGGTCGAGTCCGCCTTCTGTACCGCACACTTTTATAATCACTCTCTCTCCACCGCCTCCACCGCAGTCTGTCTTTAACTTAGGCGCCTCGAGCAACACAGGGACGCCGACAACAAAGACCGACTTAATAGCGTCATCACTTATTCATAAATCAAATTACAAGTATGCATGTGAAGTGGCGGAAGTTCAGGCGCCTGATCTGAAGGATAACACCAAGCTAGAGTCGTTAACCACTTCGTAAAGTTTCTCGTCTGGCAAAGTTAGCACTCAAAGAATCGATGACTGCAGATCTCTGTTGCATCATGTTTAAAGAACGGATACCTACCGGAAGAAATATTGGTCAAATGCGCTAGACTCATAGTTGCTTGGAGGGCAATGCAGAAAGAGCTAGCAACTGTTCCATCTTCTCCCCATAAGAATAAGTAATGTTAGTAGTTCGGGGTCGTGTTAAACCGTTTGACACAGCCACTGGTCTGCGAAACTATTTCAATCAGTCTTCACACACATGGCTGAAGCTTGTGAAAGTTATTTTCGTTTGAACGTAATGTTGTACCTTTGATATAGTATCATCGTTGAGCAGCATATTCGTATGCTTGTATGTCGTCAGGATGATGATTATGGTGATAGTGTCGTATAGTACGTACTGCGGTCTTGTATGCTTTCGGGCAAGTTTTGGTCTCTACTGATTGTGTCCATGGGATGCTCCTATAGAAACAGCTGCAGGAGGCAGAGATTACCATAGACTCTCTTGACGTAAGTGAGAGCAGCACAGTTCAAATGCTGCGTTGAGTCGACAAAGATTTATGACGACGAATTGGCTGACTGTAGAAAGACTGAGTATAAGGCAACTACAGCATGTTTCAACGACTGCAGAAGTAAAACACAGATGATGATGATGACAAATGTAGCGCAGAGGTAACGTGCATTTATGAAGAGGAATTGACTGACTGAAGAAAGACTAAATAGAGTGAAACTACAGCATGTTCAATGTTTCAACGAATGCAGAATCAGAACAAAGATGATGATGACGATGACGACGACGACGATGATGATGATGGTGGTGATAATGATGGTGATGGTGATAATGATGATGAGTTGGCTGAATGAGTACATGTACATCCGTCAATCAAAATTGCGTCTTTGTCCCTTAGACAGCAGCAACTCTGTTGATTCGACCAACAACCCAGAAAGAGGCCAGAACCCGGAACATGGAGTCAAGAAGAAGCTTACCCGATGAAAATCCTTTGGTGCAAAGTCTGCAAGAGTATTCTAAGATTGGGAGAACTTAAACACCTACTAAAACAGCTGGCGCCTAAACAGTTGATTGGTCCCTGGTCCAAATTGGATTAAAGACTAATGACCTCCACAATTAAGCACGGCTATTTCATTGCTGCAGTAATTAAGTTTATTTCACACCTCCTTTATCTTACGAAGACATGATGCGTTTTCCAATGAGGAGGAAATGCCGGGATTTGTTGGAGCATGCAAGATCAGTATGCTGTTGGTGTCCCTGATACACTCCACCCTTTGTGTACCCACTGCTTTAACGTATGAATATGTATGAAGCATCTTTAGAATGATTAATCTCTCTGGCATTCTCATGTTTTAAGGATGCAATGGTATGTCGAATAAACTTAACTACACGGTAAGACTTAACTGAAGGACTCAAGAAAGAGGTTGGAGCTGCATTCATGTTTTTTTATCACATTGGTGATGTGCCCTGGCATAGGTGTTCAATAAAGGTAACTTTTGGCTCATTTAGTTGGCATCCCGTCAGTGTGTACGAACGTGGTTCGTCATGCAACTTCCTCTGTAATCTCATGGCTTTCTATGTCATCGATTTTGAGAATACCTTGTGTGCGGGTGGAATTTTTGTTTTGTTTTTGTGTGATAAAAATCACAGGGATACGCAACGAGCTGCCTGTTGGAAGCCTGTTTTCTGAGAATGAACTGCCTTTGTACTGTATCTGCTAAGGTGATTTACTCCCGTCCTTATCTCACACTGCAGGCTGGTCTCCAACTTTAATTCTCACCGTCTCAAAAGAGACATAAATCCTTCTTAGCGCTCTCCTAAACGGTCAGAACAAAGTGATCTCTGCTTGAGATCAATGCAACTTTGTCTTTCCTCAGCGACGTTAAAATTCCCCCAACGATCTCAACCTGCCATTCCGTAATCCAGATTAAATGTGGCTCAGGAAAAGGCTGGATTATAAAGATTAGGTGATACTGGATACTTTGTGGGCCAGTACACGGTTCAAAGAAATCTTGCGGAAGGTCGGGTAGTAAGATGCCAAGTGGTAGTGTAAGTATCCACATGGGGCATTGTTATACACCAGACCGACGTTACCATAATCCACTTTAACAAGTCGATGATTTATATGCGGATTTGCTCCTATAAATTATTGAGGAGGAAGTGGGAAACAGAGTCGATGATGGTGATGTTGCAACAGTTCCATCATACAATTGATACGCTGTATGGTACTTTTATTTAACGTGTCAAGATAGATACAGAGACAATCAAAAATAGGATAACGGATACGAGCAGTGAATGTTGTTAACTATCATGTTATGATACTGTAAAACAAAAATGATTTGATTTGATTTAAATCGAAGAAACGTTTCATTTGTTCATCAGCGATAGGTATTGGGACACTGTTTCAGGTTTTGCAGATACAGCATTGAAGTTTCGTGAAATATCGTCCTTGTGCATGTTTCTGAGAGTTGAAGACCATGTGGAAGTACGCTACCCCCAAAACTGGACACCACTAACAATTAACCTTTCTTTGGTGAACTAAAGCATCTTTTATAATCATCTTTGATAAGGAATAAGTCTATTCACGTGCTTTATTGCGTATTCTTGCCCGTAGGCTAATTAAAAGTAACGTTATAGACAAAATGAATAAGCAGAGAACAATGTGGACATGTGACTACTCCATTTACGCTACATATCTGACCCTGGTTGTCAAATCTTTATTCGTTGGGGTGACTTCTTCTGGAACCAATGGAAGAAGAAAAACAAGAGGAGTATCGTTTTCATCTGAAAACCTGGAAAAATTATAAGGCATTTTTTTTTGGTTTCATAACTAGTATGGATTCCCGGTCCGTACAATCTTATACAGCCCAGGAATTCATTATTCAACAACAATCAATTCATCCAGTAGGCACCTATTAAGGGTAAGAATGTGTGTATGGAATAGGAGCTATCGTACGCGTTGTGAGAAAAGAGGTCAAACCTTGATTGTGATAAATGTTCTCCACTGCAAGAAAGTGGGGAATAGTGTATCAATTTGTCACCTGTTCTTTAATTCATTAATCCTATAAGCCTTAAAGTGTGTGTAGGAATGGCGGAGATTGATGCTCCTTACCCGTACTGCCTTCTGTCTGATGTATGTGGAACTTCTTGGGAAGATCAAGGCACTTACTCTTGATTTTCAGCTGGTGTCAGAAGAACTTCTGTTGAAAGGATTTGTAAACACTGCACGTCAAACGCGGTAGAAAGCAAGATTCATGTCATCTTAAATATTAGCTCCTGTACAAAAACAATAGACGCTAGTTGACTCTTTGGCATTAATCTTGTCTTGACTTTGTGTTATTTTTGTTTACTATTGGCAATTTGACGAAATTTGTCTTTGCATATCATTTCTTGTTGAAAATCATTTCCCAGCCGACGCCATTCTGTTATTTCTGACACGATAAACATGAAGACGTCTTATTAGCAAAAAAAAATATTCTTATTTCTGTCTCCTTTTAGCCATTAAATATGAAAAAATCTAAGGGGAAAAGCAATCTTTGAGAATGCAAGTCACACATGATTGGTTGGATCCAACAGTCAAAGTTTAGCACTGAAAAGTAAGTACTAAATGTTCAAATAGATGGGTTCACATGCCACTTACCTCACTTTGTAAGTGTTCGCCTTGTAATAAAATAACCTTCATGTAATAAAGTGTATGATGCAATTTGTCAACTTTGCATACATTATTACGTTCTTAATTGCATCATCAATTGCTATCAGATTTCACATTGAAAGCTGTATTCGCCGTAAGTGTTAACCAATCATCATCAGTAAGTCGTTTTTCAGGGTCACCTCGGCTGTTATAGACGTGACCCCCCGCTAATGCAGTCTTGAATGTCTCCATCGCTCACCGTGGGGCGGTGCCCTAATTGGCTCCATGCACTTTACTGTTAGAATGGAAATGGTTGGCGATCACTCAAGACAAGGCCTCATTGTTGTCCACATGGGAGCGGTGTCGCACCCGTAAAAGAATATCACCTTATTAGCTCTAGACACAACTTCCATAAAGAATGATAAGTGGTCCTCGGGGGAGTGCCTGTATCAGAAAAGAGCTGCCCTTTTAAGGAAAATGGTGGAGAGATCTTTCCTTGCTGTAATTGGCTGTGAATGCAGAATTGATGACCCCATTGTAATGGCTACTAGACGTACTTTTTATCACCAGTAAGTTAGTTGGTGTTGTGGATGAATAGTGGGGGTAAGATGTTTGGGATGCTTTCAGACTTAGGTGGAATTTGAGAAGAAAATTTGTAAAAACTCAAATGGAACTTTATGAAGTTCAAAATAAAGTGCGGTTGAAGAAATAGTAGTATTTGTTGACGACACATAAGTGGTGAAAAAAATTCTTTACGGCATTTCCGTAAACAAAGCCAAACGCTTACCAACAAGCTTTTGGTCAATCCTCTTACTCTTCTCAAGTTGAAATTCCCAAAACCTAAGTCACGTGTCCTAAACGGAAGTGTGACGTCAGCAACAGGTTAAAGGTGCCCGGTAGTCGGTGTCGGCCGCCGTCTCGGTTGAGGGATTTTTTGTGGTCTTGGAGTCACAAAAAAACTTTTTCAAAATTCTTTGTCATGTCCTCAGAACGTCACAGGTATGCACGACACCTTCAAGAGTCACCCATGTGTGCAAACATGTTGGATTGTCAGAACGATATTTTATGTCATCCATAACTACCGATGCATTAACGAGATATAATACCATAAGCCAAACATGAAAGGTTAATGGTTATGGGTCTCTGCGTGATGTAGAAAGCCTGCGAAGTTTATATGAAATATTAACAACTTTTTTCCGTGTTATGAATAACGACGACGATACACGTCTAATCTCACTGTAAGGTGAAGCGGCACACTGGGTCACCCCTACTCATCTCGATATGTGTGTTGCTGTTGTTTTTGTTGTTGTTTTCCAAGTGGAGACGTTTGACGCCTGAGGTTCTTACGCCTGAAACTCCCAATACATGGGGCCGCCGACTTTACGACCCCTTCCGAAATGACTAACGCAACCCTCACACCGTGCCCGAGTCGGTTTAGAACCTCCGCCCTCTGGATCCATGAACTTGTGTCCATATGTGAGGCAGTTTGGGAGGAGTACCATGGGGCTGTAGAAAATAACACAATCATATACACGGGTGGCGTGTAGATAAAAAAAACACGTATATTGCATGCATCAAAATGTCCTCGGAAGCTTTAAAACAGAGCGGTCGTCGACCCAAACGTTGTCTTTTGCTGAGATCTTGTCCTATGGGGGATATAGCTGGTTAATTTGGTGATTATCCACCTACGCTTAAACATTACCTTTAGAAGAGATTCCTATCATGACTTCATCGAAAATGGGTACATGCAGCTCTTCCTAACACTATCTAGGTGGACTTGTAGAATGTCATTAAACAACATTCAAACTATGCCTATGGCAAGTCGATATACTTGTATATCCGCCATATCTAACAACTCTGTTGGTAGTTTTTTCTTCTTTTATTACTTACACACCAATTGCCGATAAGTTAGCATTGCATACTACAGAGATCCACATGATAACGGTCTGCACAATGTAGAAAAAAAAAAAGATTTGACCGGCACCTACTTTTGAAAAAAGGTCTTTGACAGCTTTGGTGATATACGTTTTACACCACAATGATCGTAGAGATTTTACATCAGGGAACGCTACATATCATGTACATCACAGGGAGATGGACCTTATCTTTCAGAGGGTGTTTTTGGTTGTGACACCTAGGTATGCATCGGTAGAACACGAAGTTCCAATTATGATCATGACTGTAAAAATGCATCTACCTCTGAGGCGTATCAAAAATAGATTGTTACCAATGACATGACCTCGAAGAGGCCAAACTTGAAACTCCATCCCCAGGAATGGTGGTTTAACAAAGAGAGATTTATGAATTCAGCTAGAAGATAACACTCCCAATCTGCATTTGCTTAATGCTATGCATAGCCTCTCGGCTGGTGCAGTGGAAATGTTTGTTCCAACAATCTGACTGCCAGGCGAGTCTCTTAGGGCTGAAAGATGTAGTCACTTGCGGCTCATGAATAGTTTTGGCTGTCAACTTTACATCCCCCCGCTAATGGGGGTTAGATTCCGGGTTACTGTACCCGTGTGGAGTGTCACTCCATCTTCAAACGCCTTTATTTGCATATAAATGTAAACGCTCGGTTGAAAGGGTCTTCATCAAGGTATTTTCGGTAAAAGGATCTATGTATAAGCCCGATTTACGCTCACGTTTTTGAGTCGACTTGGAGTCAACTCAGGCCAAGGAGAACCCCAGGCCGCTAAAGTCTTCATCAAACTATTTTCGGTGAAAGGATCTATGTATAAAGTGGAGGAATTAGCTTTTGTCTCAACATGCGACGAATCATAAACGGATCAACCGCAACCTATCATATAACAGGAATTCCATGGGCCTTGAGTTCTGCAGCGAACAACACGTCCGGCTCATTCTTTACATCTTTGACTTCATTGGCAATGGCATCAGGTCACCTGGAAAACTGGAATGGTTGAGTGTATCTTCAAATGAAGAGAAATGTAACAGGATTAAGTTGTTCCCCAATTCTCCTGATTTAGGGGTGTTGACCATCAAGATTCCAGGGGCCTGACCAGTGGAGGTTATAATTCGTATATCGGATGGCTACAAGATGTTTCTACTTGATACATTTAAAATCATCTTCACAAAGTTAGTTGCACCCAGCATCAGTGGTGTGCAATCATGATTACACAACCTTGTCATCGAAATGATGAATGCATCACATGAACAAGTGATGTGAGGACTTTTGACAAGCCCCCGACATGGGCCTTGAAGACGGTGCCTTGTACAAACGAGATTTGGCAGAATCAATATCATCAGCCTCCAATAAGCTCCTGAAGGGGCAGATTTATTTCGGGTCTGTGTTGAGTAAGCTGGATTGATGAAACCTCTTGACCAGACTACACGTACCATACACGTGATCAAACAAGTCGTGCTAATTAGTACAGAACAATGGAGAA
Organism: Branchiostoma lanceolatum; assembly: GCA_035149815.1. Lineage (NCBI taxonomy): Eukaryota > Metazoa > Chordata > Leptocardii > Amphioxiformes > Branchiostomatidae > Branchiostoma > Branchiostoma lanceolatum. The sequence goes on along the minus strand of CM068882.1, from coordinate 12,686,859 downwards.
CCACCTTGCTCTGCTCCAAGTTGCATCAGGAGTCCCACATGGAACGATAGTCGCGCGCAGGCTTCTTCTTTTTTAGTCTTATCTTGTATATGAATTATTTGCCATCGTAACTGGAACGTTGGACTATTTGTCTACAACTGTCTGTTTTGCGTGTAACTGTCCACAAACAACGATACACGACAAAATAGAGCAGCAAATGGCTCATGCGGTGTTGCCGCGACACAAGCTACGTCATACAAAAAAACAAACAAACAGATAATTTGACTCCCCATAAATATATTATAGTCTTGTGATCAAGCCAAAGGGGGTATAAGATTGACGATTCCTCTCAAACGTAACTGATGAAAAAATGCTAAAATGTTGCCAAGAACTAGAGAGGGTTAAAAGCTCTGCCTTGCAACTGTCGTGTAGATTTGCTGTCTGGTGAGAACATGGTGTAGCTAGGGATCTGCGGGTTGTATGCCGTACTTGCGGGACGTCTCTGACCCCCCTTAGGCTGGGTGGATACAGCCTGCTTCACGCATAGCTGAAACACGCGTCTCGTGTGACTGCATGTCGTAATCGTGTTGATGAAAAATCGGGGCCCCGCATAGCTGAGATTCGGAGTGAAACCAAAATCTGCATATCAGTAATCATTAGGGATATGGGGGATAAACTTTGACACGACTTCACAAAACACAGCTTAACCTTCTGAATAAGTTCAAGGTTGATACTGATAGTAATATTACCCAAAGAGCAAGAGATGATGTACGGATACTTATTACAGCAATATCAACTAAGAACCAGTTCCATCATTTAGATAGATGAGACTCTGTAGGATCAAGTAAAATCCAGTCCCAACATCTAAATATATGAGACTCTTTAGGATCAACGAAAATTCAGTTCCATCATCTAAATAGGTGAAGTTAAATGGAATATAATTAGACTCTGTAGGATCAACGGAAATCCAGTTTCAACATCTGATACTCTGCAGGATCAAGGCAGAAATTGGTGCATACCGTGTAATTGTTCTCTTGGGCCAGTTACATCATCTAAATTCAAGGTTCAAGGTTGATACTGATAGTGATAGTTCCCAAAGATCAAGGGATGACGATGAACGGATAGTTATATTACAGCAATATCAACTAGTCCCTTCAACTACATAGATGAGGCTCTGTGGAATCAACTAAAATCCAGTTCCATCATCTGAATAGATGAGACTGTAAGATCAACTAAAATCCAGTTAGACCATCTAAATAGATGAATGAATGAATGAATGAATGAAAGACCTTTATTGCACGTTTATGCTCTGATGAGCTAAGTGCAGGTCATGATGACAAGTACAAATATAGTTACAGTGATAACAAAAATGTGATATCTAACTACATCTAAATACTAATTAATACCGCTATTTACATGTTCAATTTCTCGCAGGGTTTATGAGATATGGCTTGTCTAGTTTCATAAGGAATACAAATTTTTCTAAGCTATCTAAATAACGAAAACTAGGAAACTTATCTTGTATACAATTAAAGAGGATATAGGAATGCGGTTATGTCTTCCCTTTTATAAATAGATGAGACTCTGAGGAATCAACGAAAATTCAGTTCCGGATACTCTGCCGGATCAAATCAGCAATTGTTGCATGCCGTGTAATTGTTCTCTTGGGTCAAATGTACCAGAATATCGCGTTTCCTCTCGTCCCGGATCCTCACATGTGGCACATCTGTTCTTCAGATCGAGCAACCAATTTAGCGTGATTCCAGGCATCCGTGATATTCTCTGCTAATGAAAGTATATCGTAATGTGACATTAGCTTTATCTTCCGTGCAGTCATTAATACATAGAGGCAAACATTAGCAGCGTCCTTATCTAGTCAGAACACCTGCAGTACAATGTCTATTACGAACGTTAATCGGTTCGAGCTTTTGTTCTCCAATAGATGCCACACAGGTACAATACTGCAAGGTAATTTGTATTTGATTGCGATGTAAAAACTTGGGTGGTATGTCAACTTCTTTTCTTGTGAAGGCGACTTAGTATCCCCAAGACGTCTCCTAGCTAGGAGAGAGAGTTTCGCTGCTATAAAGTACAAGTCATGACTTCGCTATGTAGTTTTGCTAGATGCCAGAACCCAGTGGTCCCGGGTTCGAATCCCCTGACGTCACCGATGTTGTACCATTGGGAAAGGCACTTTACACGACTTCACTCACTCCACCCAGGTGTAAAAATGGGTTATTGTTCTCTGTACGTGGCACTGTTAAAACTAAGTTTTTCAAAACTTGAGTTAGGTGACACGTCGTCCTTGTTCAGTCCAAAAAGCGAAGTAAAAAAAATAAGAGACCCATGTCAGGCGCCACACTCTAGGATGAAAGCGCACACTCGTGACACGAACCAGCGAAAATCAATGGACTTTCCATTTGTGCGGCATTGATAAGGAGGGCGAACTGATTAGTGTGCTGGTTCTCCAAGACGGCCTCTACTTGGTGATGCTAATTTCACTGTGATTAATCTTTTGCTCCGCTCGGTCCAATATGGAGGTAATCACGGCTTCCCACTGATTACAGGAAGGCGGCGGGTGCAGCAACACTGTCGCTGAATTAAAGACAAGGCGGTTTCGCGTGTGAGAAACTCTAACGACCGCTATGCTTCGGAGCACATCTGGTTCAAACGGATGAAAAGTCTACCTTGCGTGACAGAAAACGAAATTACCAAACCCGTAATCACAGTAACAACCTGTTTTTAGGATGTCTAGTTCATTACTATTATTAGCATGTTTTAATACACAGTTAATTATCACGCTCTAGTTAACATGATCGTAATTTCTAAGACTAGGAAACTATCCACGGACTTAATTAAGTATCTTAAGATAAGTATCCAAAGTATCCAATCCATAACTCATTACATTTTACTACTTGGTTTTCAGCTTTTATAAGTAATGCGAGTATAATCATGGTAAAAATGTAACTTTCATAAGTCGGTATTGCTGTAGTACCATCAAACAAATGTAAATGTAGGTTAAAGGAAGGCTGATGCGTTGTAATTGTGAGGTAGGACTAGGTTGGTTCCTTTGAGTATTGATTAGAGAGAAGTCCTGCTGCGGTGATAAAGTGGGTTTTTGAACGTCCAAGTTCAATGCTAACTAAGACATCAAACATCCTTGTGTTGTGCGACCCATAACATCCCTCTTGCATACAAATTTAGAAACCCTGCCTTGATGTAGGTAGAACTGAGTCTGCCAGTTCAAGGGGCTGTATAGTGTACATGTAAATCATGGTAAGGAAGAAGTTTCAAACAACTCTTTGAACTGTCTCTGCACTACTACACCATAAAGAAGTTACAATGATTCCCCAAACTTTTTAAGACGACAGCAGTGGTGATGAAAGCCACTCGTTTATTTGCTGATTGCTGGTCGTTAATGAACCCGCGGACAAGCCCATTAAGTTTGCAACAGAACAGAATACAGATCGACCATGGTCTTGCCCTTAGTAACGTGCCATTGCCATGGCAACGCGGGGATGTCAGTGCAATCAAATCTGCATCACAATAAGCTGGACACGGCGACGTGACATTGATCTTGACCTCGTGACATCAGTGACCCCTGAGCCGACCCTTTTCTGCACAAAACCTCACAGTGGAACATCTAGTACTCTCTCAGCATACCAACAGTTCTTTGTTCCGTACTCGTGGGATGCCTCCGTCTGACGTTGTGCCGACTCTAAAACCCGCCATATATCATCTTGCAAATTCAATTACCGTCTTAGAGGACCGGGACAAGGAGGTGAAATTGCCTTGTAGCTTCCTGGAAAGTCTCAGCCATCTGTCTTGGCACTAACTGTGGTTGACCTAGTGTGGCACCAGTTCCCCTATTTTTCCATGATATTTTTGCGGTCTCTACAAAATATCTTGGTGCCACTTTAAACCTCAGATGACCAGAATGCAGTGAACAAAGGCATAGACAAAATATTTCATCTATCTAGCCCTTTTAAAAGCTTAAGGCGCATATAACAGCAATCGCCAGAAACTTCGAGGCTGACAAAAGTGTGGTACAATAACATTTTGTCGGTTCTAAAAAAGTATTCTGGGGCCATTTCGTACTTTCAGATGACCAGAATGCAGTCAACAAAGGCATAGATTTTCTTTTAAATCTATGTAGCCCGTGGCACTGCTTTTAAAAGGTACATATAACAGCAAACGCAAAACATTTCGTGGTTGACCAAAAGTGTGGTACAGGTGATCATAATACAATAAGCAAAGGGCTTGAATTTTGGGCCGATCATTACTGGAGCTGACCTTGAAAATTACTTTTTCACTGAGAGTAATGTTTCCAACTACCATAAAAGCCCCATTATACTTATAACTGTCCTGTTGATACCTCCCTACTATTTCTTGTCCGTGAAATTACCATACTAAACCTCTCTCTAGGATCCTGTCGTAAAAGATGCGATAATAGTGGGATTTGTGCCGTCTTTCACGATAGACCTACTCTTAGTGTAGGTCATGTTATTGTATGGACCATATATCACTAGAGAACTTCCTAAATCACTAAAGTCTTCTTAAAGGGCCTACTGGAATTTTGATTCTACTGTACTGTGGTTTGACTTCAACGCTAGGAATTGTGTATAAAACAAGCCCGGTGATAAGAAACAAGACTACGCCTGGAATTGCTTTCCCAAGCACGTTGTTGGGTTTCCCCCCTATCCACCTCCTAACCGCCCTTAACTGTGCCTCGACCCTCTCATGTTCTACTAGGAAGGAAATAAGCCACCAATGAATGGCCTTCCCGGGATTATAAAGCTTTCACCTCGCCAGAACTAAGACTTAGACCATTTGTCTTGCTGAGACGTTATTAAAGGTGCAGCCTGCGAACCGTACCATGTCATTACCGGGGATCAATCTTGTTCAACAGATTCCCTCGCAGGTTCAACCCGTAATGCGTCTCGGCTGAGTCAGACTTTGGGATTGTTTTAGGTATTTTTAAATGGTACTGTTTCTTTTTTCTTAGTACTCTTATCCATGACTACTCCCCCTCCACTTCGACCTTTTTGAAAAGCGGCTATGTGGTCGACCAAGCACATCGAAGAAAAATAAAGGCATTGACTTGACTTGCCTTGAATATTCAGTAGTACGTCAAGCACAGGAACTATCTCAATCTGCATATGACATTCGGCGTAAGACACCGTATAAAGCACGGGCAATATTAAAACGTGTTCTATTACATGCACGAAAGTCAATTGTACTTCCACCAACCGTCAAGAAACAAATATATAGAAAGGCATCAAATGAAAAGGCGCCAATCATCTGGTTGTTTGGACATGCTCTTTGATGGTCTCGACGGCTCGCTTTTTTGTAACTATCTACCAGATACAAAGTACGTTCACGTTGTGTTCGTTTCTGTTGGACAAAATTTCACATCACCGTTGTTTTCAGCAATATTACGTACCAAGTCATATCTTGTTATTTACGATGTTCACCTTGGCTTCGGATGAAAAGCTATGCTGCACTAGCAGAATTGCTAGTTGGGGGCGTACTTCATTCTGTCATAGTTCATCATCCATTCTAGACATGAAGTACCTCCCGCTGGCTTAGGTCACACAGGGTTAACATGGGAGGAACTTCCTCCAGTGCCTCTGTTTTCTAGATTCTTCCTCATTTACCATGTAGAATGGGTACTCACTTATCCCAATACATGCGAATGCACAATGTTTCTTCCAATTTCACGAGGATTAAGTGGATTACACGATTGTGGAGACACCCTTCCCCCGTTTCCCTGACTACTTAACATCTATTCTAGTTACGTACGCTCTGGCATCTGCGATGACAACGGCTGTCCCTCGGCGGGACCTGGAAAGCTTTTAGACGTCGTTGTGATGGATGTGGTTATTCCTGAATCTTGATCGATCTCACCTTGGTCAATATCACGTCCAGAACCTTCGTTCTGCTTTGTTAGGGACCCAAAGGCTGTTGGTAATGCTGCATTTTTTCAATATCGCGTCCTTTGTATTATTGGACATCAGGCATTTCTTTATCAAACAGTGACAAGTATGGATTCAGGATCTTAAAATGGCCTTTTCAGCATGTCCAATTGGGCACTGAGGGCGTAAGAAAAAGGTTAATGCGATAGACAGCAAGACACGTTGTGTAGTATTTGCGTTAGGCATGGACAGTTATATCACAGATGATACGCAATTTACATAATCTCATTATAGACGGTGATACAAAGGGTGTCAAAAATAACTATTCGTAAATGATTGCCGGAGCTGTTGTAATGTATCGAGTACACCCGATCCATCTGATGCTCGGTAAGCACAAAAATATTCGGATCGATGCTGCAGAGGTTCCCGAGGGCAGGTCTTTGCCTTACCGGATCTGCACTGCGGCGTAACTCAACCCCTTTCTTAAAAGTTTTCAGAATTTTTTTTCATAAAATCGCATAAATCTGACGTAAATATTCGGTTTTCAGTGTGTCACGGCTGCATATAGGGGACGTAAAGGTCCCGTAAATAAATTCATGTTAATATCTTGAAGTCTCCTTAACGAATACTTAAGGCATACCCGATATCTGATATTGTTCATCATCATCCGTTTTCAGAAGAATTATGAAAGTGCATAAAGCTGACTTAGATATCTGTTTTTCAGTGTGATTCATAAAGGTAACTTAAGTGTCACGAAACTATGTTAATATCTTCAAGTCTCCTTTACGAATACATGAATATTTGATTTCGTTCAGTTTTAACATTTGATAACGCCGACAGTGATGGTTGATAATGAACTTCACATTTGTGACTGACTCTTCCCTCTCCATGTTTGGATCTGTTATTTATCAAAAAGAAACCACGTCATCTCACAACTCTAGATTTGACTATATCTTTAGATGCAAAAGCTCAGACAGTGTTAAAATAGGCAAATATATAAAAGATTGTTTTGCTATTAGGCCACAGCAAGTAATTTTTATGGATGACATCAGCGCGCTCATTAATTTTCGCCTGATTTCGAAATAAAAAACAAGAAATTTCATTGCCCTCTGACGGTGGTCAACATGCCAAAAATTGGCAAATATGTCTTAAACGTTGACAGTCTAAGGTGTTTCATTGCATATGAATACCCAGTGTGGTTCCTGCCCATGATGGTATAATAACAAGCTGTTTTCTGCATTTGTTCTAGCAAGGATATTATATAAATAATGGGGGGGGGGGGGGTTCTAGTTAATTGAGCTGTATACACAAGGTGTTTCATCGCATATGAATGTCCAGTGTAGTTGCTTCAGATGATGCTACAACAAGCTCTTTTCTGCATTTGTTGTAGTTAGTCTATTGAGACACATCTACAAGGACATGTTTACTGTTGAATCAAGGAGGTTTTATATTATATATGAATTAATGAGTACAGGACTAATATATTGGTTGAATACAGGACTAAAAGACCTGCTGGTCATGATATCATATTTCATCGCCTCAATTCTTGTTTAACAAGAATTATGATCTCAAAATTTGAAAATATAGGAATCTTGTTTTTTTTGGCCCGCCTTGTTTTTTTTTCGCCCTATCTCATTAATTTTGGAGTCTGCGGAGGATGTCATCCATAAAATTTACTTGCTGTGGCCTTATGAAAAAATAATGACACTCATAATTAGCCCAACTTTAATCATGTAAAACCTACGATAATCATTTTTGTTGTAGTGAATAATTTTATTCCATACTTATGTCTTGTTCTATGTTAATTGTTGTTGCCATACTTTGTACCTGCTACAATAGTCTTGCAATAAAGTTCTCCTTCTTCTAAAGCAGGCCGTATTTTCTTCCCCAAATTCCAGATGATTGATAACACATCACTTTGGGGACAAATTACAAACCATGTCGAGTACTTCAGGATATGACAAATCACCACTCTTGGGTCTCATCAATAACAGCACCACCTACTGCAGCTGTTCGTGGATAAAACTAATCGCCGTAATCAAGCCGGATTAACAACAAAACAGCTTCTTATGAGCGCATTCTTTAATTAGTTCCTGACGCCATATGTGTTGCATACATAATGGCAAAGATTCGCAGGATATACTGATTGACTATATACTAGATTCGTCTTTGGCCATCTGTCATTGTCAGCGAGATATAATGATCCTCATTATTCAGTATAAATCGCCCTGGGAGCCGAGGCAGTTGTATGCAACTGCCGACACATAAACCATCACTTCAGTACAATAAACAGCTTGGAATAAGGTCAATTATGCTATTCATAGCAATATTGTTCTATCCTAATTTTGTCTCGTTTTCGTCTATGTGACATTTATCATGAAGGATGGACCTTCTTATCTACCAAATGATTCCTTTTTAATTGGCTCTTTTTTCTAGATGTGTAAATCGATCGCCAATTACTTCATTTACATGTAATAGGATCCGGGAAAGATGTAACTGATATGGACCAGTGGATGTGAGAGGTTAAATACGATTAGTTTGAATATGTTCATAAGCGCTGTGCGTTATAATGATGATAATAAATTGATTGCACAAAAGTATATAAGATACAATGTATGGCAATGTCTATTACGTGATAACAGTTCTAGGAAGCTAAACTATTAGTATAGGGTGAGAATATATTCTTTAACAGTCTAGTCTTTGATTGAATTTCTTTGGGTTCTTTTTGTTGAACACTTTCTTACGTACTGTTCTAAATCTACAGTGCAAAAATCAGTATAGAATTAGACTTGGTCATGTTATCATTGAGAGCAGAATCACATCGTTGCCCCACTAGTGAAAACATCTTTAAACGTGGAACATTATTGTAACACCTTTATCTCTTTGTGAGATTCACTCAATGATTGCAAACGTGAGGCCATAACTAAAACTGAAGGTCGTTTCAACAGCTGTTGATGCGGAGTAGATGATATGATCATGATGGTGATGAATTCCACTGTCAAGAGCCAAATCTGAAGCGCAACCCAAACTGGCGAGATATTCAATTATTTATGATAGCAGTTGGGCCTTTTCAAGACTGTAGAATGGGAATAATCGTTTATGACCGAAAACTGTGAAAAGCACGGATCCCTCTGGAGCAATTTCTTATTGCCGTTTCTGACCCCAGTATATCACTTTCGTCACAAATATGTCACAAGGTACCTTAACCACTTAAGCTACCACTTACAGAGCTTTTTCTAATTTAGTCATCTCTCTCAATGTGATTTGATATCAAATCTCTGTAATGCAATGCAACTTGTTTGTTATATTCTCTGCTCAGTTGCTTTATCAGTGCTGTAGTTTGGTTTCAGTTTCAGTTCATATATCAAACTAGGAATACATTTCGCCTAGCTAGTAGCACTTTTCAGAGATTCATGGGGGTTCAACCACTACATAGAAATACATCGCAACAGTAAAAATGAAACATAATAACAAATAAATATGGAAAATGAAGACTGGAAAATATTACCATTCCTCAAACAACAGGAAACGTGATGATAATTGAAATAGCGATAACTTAATAGAACAGTACTATTGTGTCTAATTAGACGTCACATCATAATAATAGGAAATCAAAATATTGAGATAGTCTGCTGACGCTATCTAAAGAAGATAGATTAGCAATAGCCATCTAGTGTAGAGCACTGTCTTAAATACAAACATATTGCATTTGCTAGTAACGTCACGTGTTGTTAGAAGATATAGGGGCTGTAGTTGGAAACCAAAGTTGAGTATCAGATCTTGAGAAATTACCAAAAATCATAAAATGAAGACGGAGGACGCCACAAGCTATTTGCTACATATGATCTACTGCTCACCGAGTCACGTGTTTGCAATTTGCATAAAGTTATGTCATGGTAGTGGTGGATTCCTTGAAAAAGACTGATGCCGTACAGTCGAACATTAAGGTAAGACCAATTCTTCAACCAGCACATAAACTTTTAAGGTACCGAAGACGACGTTTGCATTTTGCAGCTTTATGAAGGGAATGATATCTAAGTGTAGTAAAAATGGCTGATGTTGTCTCCGCTCCTTTCAGCAAATACCATTAACATTTTAACCAGCTTGTATGCCAGTGACCCGTACTTCGAATGGCAAGATGAATTAAAACAATTGGCCTCAAGCTTCTCGGAAAAGAAAGAGCTTTTCAAAAACAATCAATACAAACCTGGTTGGTGGAACAGCTCCAAATGTCTAAAAGCCACCCATGTAGAATGGGATGAGATGTAAAATGGGGAACCTGATGTTTTATTTATTACCACAGCCTGAGTCACTTAAGCATTACAACTTGTGTCCTTCAGTGGCCTTCATCTTTGTCCAAACACTCTTAGAGTTTTACCCTAATGGTGACTACGTAGCTAAATGTTTGTTGCCATTGGTTTGTTAAACTTTTTTAAAGCTTGTAATCAATAGTTGCGTTTTGGTTAAGCCCCAAACGCTTGGTTAGTGACAACAATAGGTCTAAATCGTGTCCTATCTGACCCGGATGTCTCAATGTGAAAGAAATGAGGGGCATTATGAGGGAGAAAATGAAAGTAATAACTTTGACAATGTATTTCTTGGCTTTCTTTGAATCTTAGACGTTCCTTCTCGTTCCTCCATGCTGTAACATATTAAAATACGTAAAGCAGACTACTTGATTGATGCATATAATCAGGACACGGATAAAAGACGTACTCTGCATTAATCCAATGATGAAACATCTAAAGTGTCAATTGCTTATGATAACATCAACGTAGATTATAAAATGCATTTCACATGCAATAAATTGCGATTATCAGACGACCAGCATCCAATATATCAACGAGAGAGAACTTATTGCTGTTGTTGCTGGATTTTGAAGTATTGTGTCTGGCTGTTTTTGATCAGTTAGGACATAATAGCACTTGAACGTATATCGTCTCATACGTTATTATGAATAGATTTCATAGAAAAAATTTGATCAATTGCTATAATCAATTGATAACCATTATAAATCATGTAGAATGTTAGCCGGGACATGGAATGGATTTTGTTTCTATGTCTATACTGTCAAACAACCCCAATCCTTATTTCTTCTTTATTGTTATATCAAATGCTAAACCTAACGGAGGAGGGCACAGAACAAGCCACGTTCTCCTCCTACGCATATTTTTATTATCATGATGTTATCATGTTATTTTTTTATTGAGCAAAAAGCTAAATAAACAAACAAACAAGCAAAAAAAACCTGTCAATCGATAAGTCAAGGAATGTAACGACAGTGGACCGGGTGGACTGATGGCTACATGGCACTGGATTCTTTATATCAATGGCAAAAATAATATCCAGGCCACCATAAAGCATCCACAATGGCCAGGTGGTCGCAATGTGGTCACTTGTACAGGTTTTGACTGCAAAGGGCTCTCCTTCAAATGAGTAATGACCCAATGTTAACCAAAGATGCGGGTATCAAAACCAAGGACGAATGTATCAGTAACAACAGAGTTACGACGACTGGATCCCTTTTATCGCATACCACACGTGGGTGTCACTGATATGGTTGAGCCATAGGCCGAACTTCCCATTGCAAGTAGATAAGAAAGAGATCTACACATGTATACCCCCGCCTGGGGAAGTGAAAAACATTTGTGTTGGTTGTTACCAACGTGTTTAAAGTATACTGCAAAGTACCAGGTGGGCTTCTTTATTCGCAATGCATACACACCGTAACTTTGTTGCCTCACCAAATCACACATATGCCGTTCCACACTACTGGTATAACTATTTCCTTGGGAAATGGTTGAGCTATAGAGCTACAAATGCCCCATGAAATGGGGTTTTACGACCTCTAACGGTTTAATATTTCGATGTATCTTGGCAGAAAACGGCGAAGACGCATGATTCCAATCATCAGCATTGGTCTCTCCTTTACGAAGATCAGCGGGTCACTCTTTCTTATGTTTTGAGTAGATGACATCCCTTACCTTATCTACCTTCTCATTATCCAATACCACATTCCGGGCACAATCTCTACTAAAGATGCGGACTTTATTCCGACAAGTCTGCAGTCTCAAGCCCATCACTAGTTGTACTAATGGACATTATTATGAACCACAGACGCAAGGGACATGACTGGATAGCCTCAGCGGATTGCTCTATATGTCACAGCGCACGCTTCATAATGGGAGTTTATGGACCTTTCATGGCACTGCTTCTGCAAGAGGCAAATGCGCAGGACGTGTGCAGTGAAGATGCTAATCAGTATTCCCGGTCCACAAGTATAGGTGGTAATAGCGTGTGTCAAAGGAATATGTTTATGTACCAAGAAAATGAGATATCAAGATATCGTTTGATATATCATCAGATGTATCTGGTATCTTTACAAAATGCTGCTCATCTTATTTGAAAGTCTTCGTTCGCGCATCCCCTTGGGGGTGCTATACATACACACACATGGCTGCATGCAAAGTTACATAGTTCTGCACATTGGAGCTTTATAGTCTATGATTTGTGCATGTCCTTATAAGATATAGAGAGAGACCTCTTCTCTGCTTTATAGCTCTCAGCTCTAGGGAAGAGTATAGAAGTTGAAAACACACCATTTCCGATGGAGTAGCCCTTGCACAGCTGTGTGGCTCAAGGGCTATAAAACGGTGATGGGCACCATAGGGTTCTTGCAATAGATCCGGAAGTTCATTATTAGATTTGCTGGAAGCTTCAGTCATCGGATACGATTTCATCGATGGTGTCATAGTTACGTGCATTGGATACAAACCCATTATAATGTCAGCCTGATTTCAAGACAACATGTCCGGATATTACTTTCATGCTTTAGAGCAGGAATGAGATCATACTATATAAAGTAGTTACGTACCACTGACTTTCACCACTGGATTGTCCATCGAAAGATCGATAGTCAACGATAGAAACATTCTCGTTGGGAACGTGTCAACGTCTTTTAACATCATCACATTGTTATACAATTTTGAGAAATATATTTTCATCTTCTACTGAAATTGAAAACTTCTTGTTCGCATATATTGGAAAACTCTAAATCAGTTACGGTGACTTAGTCAAAGTCAAATGTGGCTGCAAGCATCTCTTTTTTGATTGATTTTCGATGTAGCCAAGACCTCGGGGCCAAGAGTAACGACACTTTCAAGGGGCTTACAATGTTTTTTGGAACCTTTCAGGTCACAAGCCTCGATATCTCGCCGGCAAAGTTTATTTCTATTGATCTATTACGTCTAATGACGCCGGTTAAGGCATGTCGTATATCAGGATATATTGAGCGTGTCCCTCCCCTCTGCACATCCCGACATCGAACAGGCGGTAGTTATAACACTCTCAAGGCCTCTGTTAAGGCCTAAGCATGATTTTATTCGGTTCAGGCAGTAAGATCATGTTGACTTGATTATATGGATGTCATCTGCGCAAGCATCAATTTTCGTCCATTTCCAAAAACAAAGGTTGTCGGCCATACTGTAAATCATACAAAACAGCTGCAAAAGGATGAAAAAAATATATGCGGTAAATTTTAAAAATATTTCGGAAAACGAAACAATGATTAGCTCTGTTGCATGTTGATGGCAATTGTATTTCAATGATCAACATGAATGAGTATCAAAATAACAAACTCTTTAGTTCATAAAGTAGTCATTAAACAAGCTTCAAGCGATCAACATCCACTTGTACTGCCCTGGTGCAACCCACACGCGCAGTTTTACGTTCATAACGCTTGATGACACTTTGTGCTCTCAATTATCTTCATATCGCAGATTGTACGCCTCACTAAACGCTTGGTCTTATCAAAAACTTCGATAAGCACCAAAAGGTGTCGATTTTAGCATAATCTCGTGTCATATTTCCCCTTGGCTAGTCATCTGTTCGGCGTCTATGACGAAAAAGAAGGCTTCCTGACACCTACAGAGCATCGCCCCAATCAAACGAGCTGAATTCTGCAGAATTGGGATTACGACATCTCGGCGCGCCAGCGGAACGTACCGGCCTACCTGGCACCAGCCGTCTGAGCCGTGGAAGGAGGCTCATATTTCATAGAGCTGTGTGACAAATAAGGTCATTATCTTCCATTAGAAGTACAAGAAGTAAATGTTCGAGAGACGTTTATAGATTGGAAGAAAGTTGTCTACGGGTATATGATATTACAAAAGACACATTTACTTATTCTTATACCTCCTTGTTATTTAAACTTGAATTTACACAATATTGAACAGGATGAGCACAAATATTGAATGAAAATTTTCAGCCGGTTCTCTGGTCTTCTTCCGGATAACTGAGTACACGTCACCTTCCCAGGTTCCGGAAGAGTGACATGAGTGAAGGGTCAAAGGTGATTCGTAGTCGATAGCGGCCCCCGACCCGGTTCAAAAAAGGTTGATGGGTGTAACTAACTCTCGTTATTATCTACGCTTGGTTTGTAGTTATCTTTATGTAATGGTAAACCTTCGATTCCAGATGATCATGACCTTACTTCTTTAAGTTCTTTAAAAATGTTTGGCTCATATTGTTTAAGAGAGATGAAATCGTTTACTTTCAATTCTGTCTTGAAATGGATCAAATAGTAAAGGAAATGTTCTCTTCTTATCCACAACATTTGTATATGAACTCTCGCTTCTGTAACACCCTAACATGGCGACGTATCGATCCCCGCACCACGAATACCCGCCCTATCTCCGCGCACGGCTTCCCATGACTTCTCCTTGACAACCTGCTGTGTTCTACTGCAATGCTCTTTGCATTTATAAGCAAATCTTATCGCCCGCCCCTAATGATCAGCACACCTATTTATACTTCACACGCGCCAAACCGAGACTGTTGCATGGCTGAAAAGACAGATTAGATGCGAAACCTCCATCAATATCAGACTCCATCGTAGACAACTAGAACAGCACACGGGGGACCGCCGTGTCCCCACCGGGGTATGCTGCTCTGTCTCAGATAACTTTGTCAGGCGAACGGCTCGGCCACAGGGTATTGCAGGTTTGAAAAGAAAGAGGAAATGACTCCCTTTTTCATGGAACTCCTACCATATATATGTGTGGGAGGGACATTAGTAGTCACAGACAGAGCCAACCCGTGGGATCCACTGATTAGAATCGCTCAGTTGATGAAGTACAGCCAAATCTTTACCGGTAAGCCCCCGAGAAGCAAACTTTGTGTGAGGAACAAATAAATCAATAGGAATCAAAGTAGCCGACTTGAATCGTTGCAGCTAAATATTTCCCCAAGCAGCAGGGTTGTCGTAACTAAAAACTGCTTAATGTTTCCCAAGGCCAACACAAAATCCTGACGAACGACTCAAATTCCAAACATTAGCGTTGTGCAGCCAGTTGTGAACGATGGTGATTGTATGAAAACCTCAAAATAACATACATACATATATATATAGCTATCAATCATTCTGGAGAATAGTTTCATCAGGCTGGTAACTGCAATAATGACTTCCCACTGCTAGGTGGCGCTGCAGTGAGAAGAATGATGTCTCTCCCCCCCCCCCCCCCCCCCCTTCCATCGTGTTTCATGGCTGGAGTAGGTTTGCTGGTCCTCGTAGAATAGCCTCCTTAATCTAGCGAGTATATCTGTTGTCCACTCTGTCTAAAGCCTCGGCCCCATTCCAGTCTATTGCACAGTTATGTCAATGTTGTCTGTCACCGCTGAAATCATTTTGTAACAATTAAGCCGTGTATAGCCGGACTAAATCGCGCTCCTAGCGGCCAGCTCGACGAATACAGCCCCCTTGGGGTGGGGGTCATTAACCTCCGCCCGAGAGCTTGTGTAAACACAGGCTAAGCCTTGAACTGTTGAAAGAATACAACTTTTGCAAAGCTCTCGCCTGTATGTGTCCATTCCCTTTCTCTACACCGATTTTAAAATTGGTGTGTGCAGCTCCGGTTCAAAAAAGTCTTGTTCGGTTCCATTTTGATGTGGAATAAGATGTAATATGCTCTCATATTTCATACGTTCCACCGGCATGCCGTATGACGATCGATAACTAATATGTAAGGAATCAGCTTGCACAATTTCCTTTGTGACAGACAGTTAGCAAACTTGTAGCAAAGTAATAGCCTCTACCAGGCTCCGCAGGTCGCTGGAAAAACCGTAGAAATTGGTCAAATAGACGGATAACATGCCATAGGAGTTAGTCCGCTAAAGACGTTACAGTTTGCGACCCGTGGATGGCATATTAGACCCTCTCTCCGTAGCCTTAGCATACTATTTACTCTATAGTATTTGGCCAGTTTCTACTATTTTCCCAGCCATCCGCGGGGCCTGGTAGAGGCAAGCACAGTAACACACACATGAGTATCGGTACGTCAGCGATGTGTGGCTGTGTGAGCATGCCACATCAAGCGTGCCCAGATACAATTTCGAACTCGTCTCCCAGACACTCATTCTGTCACGTCGTTCCCTGCAGTGCTGAGAGGGGAGCTGCCTGTTTCACTGTATGGTGGAAAATTAACAATTTTCCGCTAGAATAAGCAAGACTAGCAAGCGTGAAGTGTACTTGTTGAAGTTGGCTTCCCCTTAATTATTCTTTGTTGACACCTCTTCCCGTTTTCTCCAGGCTTTGGGGACTGTGGTCTCTAGGAAACTGATCTAATCTAACAAACCACGAAATTTCCGTTTGTGATTTAGCGCTTGGGATAAACATTCAATAGGCAATTACTGAAATTACGAAGTGGGTGTTATGTGTTGTACATAGATTAACGACCAGAACGGTATGGAGGAGACACCTTGTGCATTATAAGTTATGGCAAGTAGGCCGTTTCATGGACTATTTCCGACGAGTTTTATACGACCATATAAAAAGGAGTCGCAAATCAAAATGTTAGAGATGATGCTAATGCGAAGCGAAACATAAGATATATATGTAAACGGTACAACTGTGAAGGACAAGCTTATGTATTTCATTTTTCATCTCACGCATACATACAGATAAAACAAGCGAAATACAAGCGAAGACAATGTATACGTATTTCTATAAACCATGCCACAAAAACAGACTACATCTGATACATACTTCTAACTTTTCGTTGCTTAATTTGTTTCTATAGAATACTTTTAACTGTAACGTTAGATGTTTCATTCTTTGTTTGACTGCCATCCATTTTATTCGCAAGATTTATCATTTGAACTGAAATCATCATCTTGTCGAGCTACTTTCTCGGATGTGCAAGACTCTCCCTATGTTCCATAGCCCCAAGTGGGTCTTCAAAGATGCAGCATATATTCTTGCACAGTCGTTAGAATTCAGAGGACGAAAAATGGCAAAAAAAGTTAGCTTTTCTTACTCCCATCAAACATTCTTCCGTGGACCTAGCGAAACGGTAATAAACCGTAAATGTGATCATGCCCAATTATGCTGACTTCGACATCGTCTGAAACATCATCTGTACAAATATCGATTGAGTTACGGGCAGAGGTAGAAACGCATACCAGGCATAGATAGCACAGGGGCTTCCTGAACACTCTATTGATTAGGGCAGCTGCATTTCCTAATCTAGTTTTGATGCCATCAACCACGGAAGAGACTTGCCGTACCCTAGGCCCATTAGCGATATCACACACACTAGCAGATTCTCTATCGTAGATACTAAACGGAAATGTCTCAGATATCAAAAGTATCATCACCATCATCTTGTCGTGAGAGTATCACGGACGAACATCACCCTCCCCCTCCAGTCCTCCATTGCTCTTGGCAGTTCTTCTAAATTGCAGCCTGCATCCTCACACAGCTGCTGTATGTAGGTTGTGCGAGGCCTGCCTACACTTGCATGTCCATGTTTTGGTGCCCACAAAAGAGCGTCAATGTTATATCTTGCATAATCTGCTGCTTGATTGTAAGATTATGATGATCCCGCGAAGACTGACAGCAACCTGTTCTTTTCATTCGATGATTGAAAGATAATCGGGGACTCGCGTCCTCAATGAGGGCTAACATTCTACCTCATCGGTGCAGTCTTCTCTGTCATTCAGGCGCCATTGATTGTGGAGATGCACAAAATGGCAGCCTCATTTGCTTGCTTGCTTTCCAAACGAGGCTTAACTTTTGCGTATTGATTTTCTTTGATGTGCACAATTTGTAATCCCCGAGTGACGGGTTTGGAAACGAAGGTGCAATAATGGTTGTATGTGGTTCACCGCAGTCTCAACGGTCAGGGATCTGCCAAGGGGTTTAAAACCCCAACACCAGCAGGTTTCATGATGGCTATTGGACCAATGCAATGGCCTTTTGGGGAGAGTAGTCATCTTACCTTCTAAGGGGTTTGAATCCTCGACACCAGCAGGTTTCATGCTGGGTATTGGACCGATGCGATGGCCTATTGTGGAGAGTACTTACCTTGCCTGTTCAACCCTTAACTGGGTCGACATGTCAGAGTCTTTAAGATGGTATAGCTCTCAGCTCTAGGGGAAAGTATGGTAATTCCACAAACACTGCTTTCCAGTGGACTAGTCTCTACTCATCACAGTGCGTTTACAGCTATGTGGCCCAAGAGCTACAGAAACGGAAATGGGCACCATCCTATTCAACATATGGTGTGGATATGACCGAAGTGCGAAGTGACGTGAAGCTCCAAGGAAGGGGCTGTTTCAATCGATCACATCAAAATTCGAAGCTTCATTACATCGTCTGTAAATGATATTACCTGTTTTTGCTGAATACACAGTACTATTCCGTTCATCTTCAGATTTTTCGCGCGCATGATATAGTATGGGTAGTAGGTTTTAACCTGTCTCTACCCAAGATCCTGATATCAGCTCCGTTCAATCTGCGCATTGTTTTACGGTGCAACTCTTGTAGGCTGCACCTTTTGTGATTTTACGACAAACGTTAACATAAAATGGCTTAGACATAAACGTGTCCATGGTTCTCATTATACGACCATGAAGAACTTAAGCGCTAAATTAGATTGAAACATTGTCATAAACATTCCTCCCTCATCATGATTTTATGACACAAGGATATCACAAAAATGCACTTCATCATTGAGTAGTCATCATAAGTGAGTTTAGAATATCATTACAATATAAAATCATCCAACAAAATTCATGTACAGTAGCAAATGATATTCCATTAATATGGAAGTCTCACAGTCCCACATTCGTTTTCGTGCAATCAAGTTCCCGCACGTTCCCGCTGGACTGTACTCTCGCGAGAGGACATTTCAAAATGGCGCCCGTTGTTGGCATGGTGTCAATATTGATTCGGTTTCTGTCTTTTTGCCTCAGGTATTTCTACATCACGATGCTGCGGGAGCCTGTGGCCAGATACCTGAGCGAATGGCGCCACGTCCAGCGGGGGGCCACGTGGAAAACCTCTCGGCACATGTGTGACGGGAAGATGCCATCAGAAAAGGAGCTGCCATCTTGTTTCGACGACAACTGGGTTGGTGTAGGCTTGGATGAGTTCACGGATTGCCCGTGGAACCTTGCAAACAATCGCCAGACCCGCATGCTGGCAGACTTGAGCCTTGTCGGCTGCTACAATACATCCCGTGTAAGTCAAGAGCAGAGAAACCGCATTCTTCTGGGAAGTGCGAAGACAAATCTGCGACGGATGGCATTTTTTGGGCTCACAGAATTCCAGAAGAAAAGTCAGTACATGTTTGAAAGGACCTTTAAGCTGAAGTTTATAGAACCTTTCGAGCAAGTCAACGGCACAACAGCAGGCAGGACACCCATCTCAGAAGACAAGAAAAGGAAAGTAGTGGAACTGAACGCCCTTGACATCGAACTTTACGACTATGCCAAAGACTTATTTTTACAAAGACTAGAACGGCTTAAGCAACATGATCCAGATTACTATGATTATGTAGACGAAGAAGTAGGAAACTGGTAAGGGTTCTCTTGTCATAGCACTATTATAGATGTTAGAATATCGTTTGCAACGATCTCAAGCCAAACAAAATCCTTGTACAGACGACAATACATAGTCGATTGAGTAGGATGCTCCAAGTACTAAGAACATCCCATGTCAAGCTGGAACATAACACTTTAGCAAAAGAGGGTTGAAAGATGCGCAGCTATTTTGTGAATTTCAGCGTTCTGGATCTGTGTAGCACTAAGACTCGCTATGGGGAGAACTATGATGATCGACATTAAAAAAGACAGAGTCAACTGTGTTCTAAAGAAACATATTCTTGTGAGATTTTCAGGGGTCATTCAGCCATCCGATATGGGAAAGACATTTCACAGTTCCTAGTGCGCATGTGCAGCCGTGATTCATTGTGGTCTAAGGTCAAAGTTCAGAGCATCTGACCACAATACATCACGACTGCACATGCGTAATAGTTATTTTGAAATGGCTTATTGTGCTGATGATCGACATTTGCGATGTATCCAACATTGTCGTAACACGAACCCATCTATTAGTTAAACCAACAGTAATTTATCGTTATATCGACAACATTACCTGTATCTAAGTAACTCATGCATGTAAGTAATGCTAACGAAAACATCGATTCTAGTCAATGTATTTTCACATTGATCAATGGCCTCCCCTTCCCTCCTTTTCAAGAAAAAGAAACAAACAAACAAACAAAAAAATATAGCAAAAAAGAGTTGATCGTGCCACAGTAATTGAGTATATATTGACCCCATTTGTAAAACATTGTGTCAACCTTACCGGAGATGCTGATGTAATAATGCTAATAAACAGGCTATCTAGTACTACTCTTCGTTGTTAGTTCTTTGTATGACTGGGTGAATTTGCCATACACTATTACTAGCTGTTAGCTTAGTAACTAGCAGGGAACAGTAATAACTCATCATATTGAAAATATGAAAATTTGACAGATGAATATTTGAAAATTTGAAATTTGAAAATTTGACAATTGAAAATTTAGTAATTTGAAATCTAAAAATTTGATTTGAAAACACTGCCCAAAAGTTTTATCTAACGACGTATATTCCTTTAGTGTAGGAGTATCATGAGTATACTTTTGACAGACTTCGTCGTTAACGTTACAATTTAGCAAGGAGAAAGTCATTTCGGAAATTCTGATAGAAGCAAGTCCAGTCTTATGAAGTAAAACTGTGCATTGGTTTGGCAATCTACTACCATCATTTATTTGCAAACCAGTTTTAAGTGTTCCAGGTAGGTCACAAAACTTTGTTTTCAGTAGACTTGGTTCATCAACGACGCCGCCGTGCGGAATTAGTACGAACTGTTACGTGATCTCGTGAAATCACGTTATATGCGTTGTCACGTGATCCCGACCGCGAGACAATTCAAACTTTGAGCGGGTCCAAAATGGCGGAAGAAGTGACGCGAAAACTCCCAAGTTTGAAGGACGCTTTGTCGTATTTTACGGACGGTAAGAGTTTACTCAACTGATGGTGTACATTTATTTAGTTAAAGAGGTGTCTACGTTTCATTTTGGACCATTATGAGGGCGTTATTCACGAACAAAGAAGACAAAATGGTTAGGCAAAATTGTGCCACTTGGCAACTTGTTGCCACTGTGGGGAGGGGGGCATAAGGTGACGTTCTGTATGTTTTGTTTGTGTTTTTTCTAAAATTCATACTAACTCTATACTGAGTAAGATTGCACAACGTATCATACTTGTCAATATGTTTTTTAGAAGGGATATAGGCTATCAATATTTGTCCTTTCCATGCTCTGTTCCATACTGTTTAAAAGTATTTAAAAAAAGCGCAAACTCAAATACAAGTTGTAAACTTTTGATTTTCACTATGCTATAAAATATAATCTAGATGCTGCTCACAGTCACAGTAGTTCAGGATAAATTATGATGATATATTACATACAAGTCACATACACTTTAATGTTGTTGTTGTTGTTGTTGTCCTTGTTTAACGTCTATTATTTCGTTAGACATGGTCTCCAGGTGCTGTGCTGGTCGCTAGGTTTCAGTTCTTGTTGATTTCTCGCTAGGTTTTTAGCACTTGGTGACTTGAGGTAGCGTGTTGCTGGGTGTGTTTCAGTTGAGCACGTCGAATCTGCGAGTGCTCTCGATGTACTTTAAAGCCATACTTTCCATTTCCATATATACTGATCTTCTTTCTTTGTTGTCTAGAATCAGCCAGTACAAAGGTGAGAGGCAATGTGAAGCTACAGCTGGCCCTGGAGGGGGTAGAACAGCATGCACAGAACAAGGGGCTGAGTCCTGACAACATCCTGTCACTCACTGTGGTCATCACCAGGGGGCAGTTCGGTGAGTAGGGCTGTGTTCTGGTTAGCCTGAATTCAATCAAGCTTCCTGTGACCGCTCGCCACCCTGTAACCACCCTGCAACCCGCAGGGAGGGGAGAGAACCCCCCCAGACAGCTGCACAGGGAAACATTAACAATAGCGCCTATGTCACATTTGCTCGCGGCAGCTCACAATAATATATATTTAAATATGTATGTGAAATTTCCATCTTAAAGTAAGCTCCCCGGCAGCTTCGGGTCGTAATTTCGCTTTTTGTCGCAAAATCACACGAGGTCGCGAGGTCACATCAGAACTTCATATCTAAATGTATTACAACTCTTCGGACGTGTCTAAGCTTACCTCTCAATGGTACCCCCGTGCGGTTTTCGCCATCATGTTTATGACAAATCTACCTACAATTTGATATAAATTCTAAATGCGTACCACGAAGAGAACTTATTCTACTAATTCCAGTTTGGTGGGAAGTTTGAATGGGCCAAATGGGACGCCATTTTCCGGTCTGTCGCAAAATTGCTAATTTGCATAAAATGGCCGAAATCTATTGTCGGTAGGTCGTTTCCCTGTGAGCTGGAGTTTGCATTATACAGACTATGTTCTGGTAAACTAGATTGTTTAGGTATACTATTGGTCCAGACCTGGACATCAGGTATAACTAACACCAATTGGCGGCAATAGTTACAGCTGAACCTGTAAAATAGTTTAAGTACCTTAACAAACACAATTGAATACAAATTTTAGGCTGTGTTCATATCAGATAGGTAATTCCAGCTGACCTCAAACAATGACAATTAGGAAACCTTGTACTAGTAACTATTCTTGCTTACAACAAGTTATAGATTTCAATTGGTCTGAAAATGAAATGACTCTGTGTTTACCAAAGCTTTCTCCTTTCCTCACCAGCTGATTCCACCAACAGTCGGCTGGTGAGGTGCCTGATCCCTGCTACTACAGTACCAGAGGATGCAGCCCTGAGGGCCATCTCATGGATATGTACCAACAAGCCTTCCAAAACTGTACAGGTCAGCTGAAATCTAGTCATCCGTAGTTCTTGTTCTTGTTTGGAATACTGAACAACACCCCTTGGTTGGGATAAAACATTCAGGGGTCTTCCTACACTGTCCTTATTTGATGAACTGAAAGTAGAACATGTATGTTTATTTTGAGTAACATGTAACTTGTAGCCCAGAATCCCTCCTATTCTAGCTCAAGTCTGCTTTCCACTAAACAGTTTGACATCTGTCCCTATTATAATTTTTGTTCCTTATGACATTAAGAAACACAGTTGGAATTTTTGTCAGAAGCAGTACAACTTACAAGTGTAAATTGGATTGAACTTCTGAATGCCAATTCAGACCCAAATTCCATGCCTTTAATTTTTTCAAAGAGGACCATGCGACTCAGAGCCAATCAGAGCACTTGCTTATGTCCTTCTGCTGTGCATCTGACACCATCGCCCTGTTATGAGACTTGAGAGTTAATGTTACAGACAACCACACAATAGTAGCAAATGAAAGCTAAAGTAAAACTGCCTTCTGTTCTGTGCTGACCCTTGCCCTGTTGTTGTTTGCCGTTTACAGGCCTTCTTGCTCCGCTGGCTGGTTCTTGTGTACGACCTAATTGACGGAAAGGAGAAGCTCCATGCCTTATATGGAGTCCTGTTCCTCTTCATACAGAGCGATGTCCTGGTACATTACATCCAATCATATGGTCATAAATGCTTGTGCCAATTTTTTTGTTAGTTCATGGATTTTACAAGATATGCTGAATTGGAAGATCAACATGAAAGCAGAGTTTGAAAGGAATGTCTTATCGTGGTACACCTGGTTTCTTCAAATGAAAAGTTCAATTTAGATTTACATGTTTATGTTGGTACTCAAATTTTGAAAGATGATGCTAAATTGGAAGATCCATATATATGAAAACAGTCATAGAGGAAGGTCTGTACCTTTGGACACCAGGTTTCTTCAATCAAATGATAAGGTCAATTTACATATAAGTATAAACAGACAACTTGCAACAACTTAACTTACCATTGCCTTGTCTCCAGTCTCCTCACGTTTGCCATCTACTGTATCTGCTGACAAGGAAGCAAGATGGTGAGATTCTGTGGTTTGTCTTTTATTCATAAGCATCAGAAACAAGAGTTGTTGATATGGATATCTATTTGCTGTATTGCTTATTAACACTTTCTTATTATAAAATGTGATACAAAGATTTTGAAATGGTTGCCGTTTGTAAGCAGTGCCAAATTTGATGCACATTGCCTTAGTTTGGAAGTCTAAGTAATGAACTATTCCCTGATCTACTATAAATGCAGAAATATTCGCTGTGGTTTTATGTTCGCGGTTTTTCGCGGTGAACTCTTCAGTGCAAACTTAAAACCGCTGCAAAATTTTGCCCACCTATGACTGTAGAGCTACTACTACTACATGTACTATTGTTTCAAACGCGGACTTAAAACCACCGCGAACACTCCAT
The DNA here is from genome assembly GCA_035149815.1 of Branchiostoma lanceolatum. Lineage (NCBI taxonomy): Eukaryota > Metazoa > Chordata > Leptocardii > Amphioxiformes > Branchiostomatidae > Branchiostoma > Branchiostoma lanceolatum. Next base: position 12,662,288 of record CM068882.1, on the reverse strand, counting down.
TTTCTCCATACCGCGAAATAAAAGCCACGCAAACTTAAATGCATTTACAGTAACCGAGTGTGTTGTGTATTTTCAGTGCGCCTGTTCCGTGTGCGTACCCTGTTAGACCTGCAGACCAGAGTGGGGGTACAGTCACACCTGACAGGACTGCTGTCTCTGTACAAACTGTACCGTCCTGACCTGGTCAACGTGCCTCTCTACAAAACACACAGGGTAGGTACAATATTAGGGATTTCGTACCTTAATTTTAAAGTCCTAAATATAACATTAGGTACAGGTACATGTACAGGTCCGGACCTGTTACCTGAATGTTAACTATTTGACCTAGTACCTATGATCTTCAGTCTTCAATGATGACAAAAAACATGAATAGACAAAAAACAGAATGTTTATTTAGACGCCAGATACCTTATGCAGAGAAGGTCTCAAATGAAATTGGTGCTTATTTCAACGACTATACAATGTTTGCATCTTTTTCCAGTGCTAAATCTTTGTAGTATGATTGCTATAAATGACATGGTTTGACTAGCAACATAAGATAAATAGCCATATACTGTTTTATTAGACTGATATCATCCATCTCAGATTGTGTTGTTAAATTTATGTAGAAGCTAACGATGTGTTGTCTTCTTCCTTTGTAGAAAATTTACAATCATCGTACTGCTCTCGCTTTTCCAGGTCTTTTTCAAACAGACAGACAAAGCATGGGCAGCCCTGATTCGTCAAGTTCATCTCAGAAACTGCCCCAGAGAGGAAAGGGACCAATGGCTGAAGACAATACAAATTCCAAACACAAATCTCTTTAACAATGTAGATCCAACCAAGGAACCGGTAAGTATTAGTTCAATGGGATTCTTTTAAGAACTTGTGTTTCGTCAATGTCATTTGTGTTTCTTATGTTTTAACTAGAAGACCCTGCGTGCTTGGCTGAAAATGCAAGCCATAGCAAAGCCGCATTGCACTACCACTAGCTACTTAACCTTTAGCACACTGAAGTAGCTGTTTGGCACCCGATTCCCTTTTGGTTGCAGAGTTGGCAACAGGGAGAAGGTTAGAATAAAAAGCATCATGCTTCATCCCAGTTGAGGTTGCCTGCTTTACCTTTACCTTACCTATCAGTTTCTTTGCCTTGTACACATCACTGGTTAAACTCAGACTTTGTGTTTTACAGAGACCCAAGAAGGCGAAGTTGGACTGTATCCCTGCCATCTGGTACCCTGGATCTTTGGACCTGAGTGCAGCAGGCCCGTCAGACAAAGTACCAGTCCAGCTCATCGGGTCCTTTGAGGAGCTGTTGAAGAACTTGGATAATCTGGAAGTAAGTATACATTTGAGTATTGCATAAGAATACTTGTTTGCATTGATCGTCTGCAAGTAGAGGTTTCCATAGTTATCAGGGGTTAATCTAAATCAGGAAAGAGGGGCACTGCGCCCTCTTGTTTCAGCCCAGCGCCCTCTTGTCGAATTCAGATTTTAGTTAATATCCAGCATACAGCCTTCACTCAGTGATCGATTCTTCCATAAATACATAGAATTCGCTCCTTCGCCTGTGTGTGCTCCCTCTTGTTCAATTTTTCTAGAAAAACCCCTGGTTATGGCTACAATTTCTTTCATTTGTCTACCTTTACCTCGGCCACAAAACCACATAATCATTAAGTTGCTTATTGCTTGTAAGTGACATGGACAGATTCCTTCTTGCAAAAAAGTTCTAAAGCTAGACAGCTAACAATTTGACAGTTATATTGATGTTCCCTTTTCCTCCCCCCAGCTGCCCAACCAGGCTGCAGCAGTGCTGAGGTCCCAGTACCTCCAGCACTTTGTGAGCTGTCATCCCCAGCAGCATGTGGCACACAGGATAGGCTACTGGCTCTACAGGACACTGCGACAAGGTAGGGGCAATAGACATAAAATAAATTAAATTTCTCTCAATGTTTAACAACAGACATAGGATCAAGAGATCTAACCAGTGTTAGCAGTGTTAACCAGCATCTAAATAAACATTAACTGTTGAAGTGTAATGTTTTTTACAATTGACTCTTCTGTTGCTGGTGCTCTTAGGATACTTCAGACTTTAAGGTACTCTGTATAATCATTATATCATAATTTGTCCATTGTAGATCTGATAGACTGCCCCTCCCCTAGCACCAAACCCAGGGTAGAGAAGCTGCTAAAGGCTCTCATCGACTTCACAGACTTCTTACAGGTACGTCTTATAACATTATAAGGAAGTGTGTGATAAAGCAAGTTTGTTCAACATTGAATGCATGTTCTGATGTGACTTGACGTATGTCGAGTGCCAGTCCTCCTATGCCACTGGAACCACTCTGTCAGCCCAGAATCGTCTGTCCTCCATTGCCTTCGCCAATGCCTCAGAAGGTAGGCCGATATTTTTCTGTAGCACATTTACATAGGTGAGGAGCTGCCTTCCTGGTTCTGATGTACAAATGTAGAGGATAAGAGGATATCAAAGTGTTTTGACAGCATTGAAGGAAGGTTGAAATTGGTGGATAGTACATGTACTTTTATAGAATACCACCTATAGCATTTAACCTTTGATCTGTTCCTGTAACCTTTGACCCTTAACCCTTATTTCAGGAGGGTGTGCCCTTATGTGAGATGTTCCTATGGGAGTACCTGTTCACCTGGAATGGGCTGGACCACAGGCCTCAGATCCTCCAGCTCATCACGAGGTCCAGGCTGCACCCTTTCCAGAGTAAGTGACTTGTCTGCTGCCATGTTGATGTCCCTATTTGCAGTGTCTTATTGTTGTATTCAGTGTAATTGTAATGTTGAGTGGTCCGCAACATCAGCTTGTCGGCCTGGCGTTCCACTGTGTATTGTATAGTTGCAATTTCTAATAAAGATAAAGATTTCCTTTTCAATGCATTATAGATCAAGTGAAAAACTACACCCCAGTTGGGGATACCAACTTTTGATGATAAGAATGTTTCTGAAACAACTAGCACCACAATGTAGCCAGCATGGGTGACTTTAAATATTTACTGTACTATCAATGTGATTGCAATCCATATCTTATATTTCTCATCCCTCCCTATTCAGGGCTGAATGACTATGTGCTGGAACCACTCAGGAGGCTGTACTTCACATCAAAGGTTCACTGCAAGGTGAGATTTGATTGTGGTTTTTGGAGACAAGAAAAGTAAACTCCATTAATTTGGTGGAAAGGTGTCATTGTTGATTTAGAATCTTAAGGCTCTGGGTTCGAATCCCAAAGTTGTGCCCTGAAGAAAGGAAGTTACAACAATTTATCTTTATCTTTATCTAAATGAGTACCTACTTTTGATAGTCCTCTCAGATGGGATGTAAAGCAGTGGTCCCATGTTTGTAATTAGCCACATCTCGTGCATGTTAGAGAACTCGCCAGACTTATCAAAGAGTGGGTCTTATGCAGCTTGTACTTGTCTGATGTCATCCACTTTTACCTAATGTACAAAAGCTAGTAGTGTGTTGTGCCTTAAAGCAGTTTGCTAGTTATGCTAACAGACAAATTTGCAGAACAAAATACACTGCCGGTTGACGGTGATATAATAACACATGTCTTTTTCTGATGTTACAAATATAGTGTCAGATCCTGGCCTGTCTGACAGAGCTACTGAGGAACTGTGTGTCTGTGGAGTGGGCACGGTACCAGCAGACACACAACGACGAGGATGGGTCAACAAGGTAGGGACTGCTGTTACGGTGTAGTGTATTGTCATTAAAGAACTCTCAATGAGTGCTTGAAGTTTATACTGTAATTTTCATGTTTTTTTTGTGCAGTCAAAGTCAAAATCAAATATCAAAGTTTCTATTTCTTGAGATTCTCATGACAGTATGATGATGTAGTTTATACATTTCTCTTTTCTCCAGAGATGTCACTGATTCAGATGTAGTTCTGATGGTTTCTAGGACTGAGAAAACAGTTTAAGTTGATATATCATTCTTGATCACGATCTGAGGAAACACATGCACATGTAACACCATGTCTCTGCCCCCCTCCCCCAGCATGTCCCTGTTCCCTGTGGATAGTGAGATGTTCCCAGCCCTCCAGTCCATCCAAGAGCTGGTGTGTTATGTCGACAGGCTGTGTAAAACTGTAATATAATGTCTCTGCCCCCCTCCCCCAGCATGTCCCTGTTTCCTATGGACAGTGAGATGTTCCCAGCCCTCCAGTCCATCCAGGAGCTGGTGTGTTACGTTGACAGGTTGTGTGTGGTGGGACTACAGCAGGAGGAGGGCCATGCTATGCTCATGCACTACACTCTGGGCTTCTTCGAACTGGTGAAAAGAACACTCATAAAATCATTTCATTTTGGTCTTTACTAAATACAATGTTTGAACCGTTATGCTTTTCTGATCACATCAGAAGAAGGTCAGAGAAAGTCTTGAACTGTATCAAAGGCATAGAATTTTGATAGCTGGACCAGCTGGAAAATGATAAAAATTCGTAATCCCTCTATATTAGTGCTGCGTACCGGTACTGTGTACTGGTACTGTACCGTAAAAATTGATTCGGTACAGGTCCAAAATACCGGATCATAAAGTACCGGTACTGTACCGATATGAATTTACGCCAAGTATGTGCTTATTTTGTGACTGATTTCGTGACCTCATGGCCTCATACAACACCAAACGTGACCAAAGTGACACCTCAGAACAGCGTTACTGTAAGTAATAAGATCATTCAGGCAGGCCGGGATTTTTAATAGCAAGGCTAAAGGGAGTTTAGCGGTAGGAAACCTAGTTATGTTCTTTGAATAAAGATACCGACAAGTTGAAAACAGTTTTGTCATAAATTGAAGTTCAGAAAAACACATGTTAGTTTTTCACATTGTTCAGGTACAGATTCAGGTCCGGACCTGTACCTAAACCTCTGTACCGGTACCTGTACCTGATGTTATGTTTAGGTACGCAGCACTACTCTATATGAACAAGAAAAGTTGTACCAATAGTGTATGTTCAGTTTAACTTTATCCCACCGATGTCAAAGACTAACCAGAATTGTTTTGCTTAGTGATGATAATAGTGTTAGGAGTGACAGGTTGTTTGGTGTAATGTAACCAGCTGCTGCTGCGCCACATGCCTGCGAAGCTGGTGTGTTACACCAGCTATACAGATACAGATGATAATCTAATCCCTATGTGTGGTCACCCCCTTATTAGGCGACCCAGCTGCAGCGCAGGTTTGACCTTCCGTTGGTCCACGCCCCGTCTGCGCCCATAGTGTACATGGCCATGTTTGATACCAACGCCCTGACTGTGGCACGGATTTGTGCCATCATGCAGAGGTAAGGGGTCTGATGATAATAAAATTAATATCATACATTTCAAAATTTCTTCATACTAATAGCATAGAGCATTGGCAGCTATGTATAACTACAGTAACTGTAAATGCAGAACCCAACACACTTGTCGAGAATAGTAGGGCTGACCTGGCATGCCTGGCTGAAAACATTATAAGCTGTGGAAAGGTTGTATAGCACTACAATCTATGAAAAAAGCGTTACGCTTTGTCAGCCACTTCACCTTTTCCTTAAACCCTAGTACATGTTTTACCCTATCACTATTTCTCACTGCCTCTTTCTTGTCTCTATGATTGACTCCAGGTTCAGAGAAGAAGTGACTGTCCTGAAACAGAAGCCACCCCACGAGGAGTCCTGTGGTTTCACCAGTTCCAGCATCAGGAAGTTCAACAACTGCATCTTGGACATCTGTGATGCGCTCTGGAGGTGCAAGGCCTTCAGGTAACTTTAAGGTTTTAGTTTACTATTTCTTTATATAACTTTGTCTGATCATGACGTATCCTTCTCCAAGTTTTGCATTTGTAGTGGCTATACCGGACTCGAAATACTGTAAATCCATTTAAGTTTGGGGTGGTTTAATGTTGCAGTAGGGAGAAAATTGAGTGTTTGCAGTGGTTTTTAGTTTGCGGTTGAAACAAAGTTTCAAGTTCGTGGTGAATAAGTTGCTGCTAAAAACGTGACCATTAAACCACGGCAAACTTAGATGCATTTACAGTACTGGCTGCAAATGAAGTTTTGTGCACCTACAATTAGAGCTTTGCACCAAATTTTTGACTGAGGGTGCACTGGTTCACCTTAGATATCTGTGCATAGTTTTGCTGACATTCCACTTTATTTCAAGTTGTGCCCAAAAAATGTTTTTGTGCACAACAGCAGCTTATCACCATTATTACAAAAAATATTTATCACCATGCGGTTATGACTTAGTGATGTTTTCATTTTCACAATATTTCCCTTATCTTTTTTCCACCAGTGGGAAGAAGGACGAGGCAAGCATCTTCAATGTGCCGAGGTCCCTGGTGAAACAGGTCGGTGTCGACAGCGTCGGGGACAGCTTCTCACTCTACAACCACATCGCTCTGCAGGGCTTTGCACATAGCTTCTTACAGAAGGTAACAGTTTTACACTTATGGAAGACATCACGATGTATTTCGTATTGCCCATGGTATATCAGATTGCCTGAAGGCCAGATGTTGATCTGACCCGCAGGACCGAGGGTGATGCAGAATACACCATGTTGTATGTTATTTATGTCATTGTGATACCCACCAAACAGTGCAGGGCTTCGCACACAGCTTCTTACAGAAGGTAAGGTCTAGAAAAAAAAATGTTGTATTTCCGGTTGCCAAACCAGTTCTAGCAAAAACATACCGACCCTAGCCTTTTTTTTGGGTCGGCCGCTGGAAATTTAAAGGGACATAAGATTTTCGATCGGACAGCTGATTGATGAAATTCAAAACAGACTTCCTGTATTTTACAATCTCTTAACAGATGAGGGCTTGGAACAGTTGATGTACAAATTTAAAGTGTATGTAACATTGTACTTCTTTGTTCAGTTTATGAATATACTTGAATATGGTTATATCTGTATAATTACAATATGATGTTAAAAATACAATAATATGATGTTAAAGATACAACAGTTTTGCACTTAATGCACTTGTCACTATAGACATTTTCGCTCACTTTCCATGGCAATGAAGCAAGCAGGTGCTGACTGCCATGTCAATGTCCTGGATTTACATTTCAGTGGATTGCAGTTCGAGCATACATGGCGTTTATTGCTTATATCGGCAAAATGTTGAATGACAAAAAAGTGATAAGAAAAAGTGATAAATCTGGTGTAAAAGTGGTAGCAAGTTCTGTTATTTAGCCACCTAATAGTGATTACATGTTTTATTACCACACAGTCCCTGCCACCAGGAACCCCGATCACACCCAGGCCCAGATCCAGACAGGTATGTCTAGAACTTTGTTTTGTTATTAAAACAAACAGCTTAATAGTAGATGTTTAACCATGTATGAGCTATGCTAACTGTACGATATGGTGAAGGAAGTGAAACTATATTTCCAGCTTTTTGTCAGTGATGTTAGACAATGTGTAAAAAACTTAACCTTTACCACACTGAAGTGGCCGTTTGGCACCTATTTCCTATTGGTTACATAGTATCTTTCAAGTTTGAGTGTCTGACATACTCTCACAGTCTTTTGGAGAATGAGAATGAGTCACTTTTTGTCATAAAACCACCAAACACATGCTTTGTATGTAGTTCCTCTGCAGAGTACCTAGGCAGGAGTTCATATCTTAAGTCTCAGAGAAGTTGTGTTGTGACATATACTAAAAATCCTACAATACCTTTTCCTCTGCAGAGTACCCAGGACAGGAGTTCCTATCTGGACTTCCTGACGTCCCAGGGCCTGGAGGGGATCCAGGGTTTCATCAGCAGTTTCATCAAGATAGGGAAGTCCACACCGTGCTCCTCTGCACCCTCCACTGCAAGTTCCACAGCAACATCTGGGTCCAGAACTTAAAGCTATGCAACACGTCAGCAGAACTTAATATACAGTCGGTACTTAGCCTGCTTTTCAAACCTATTACAGCTGCCGAGTCTCTTTCGTTCTCTTTGGTCAACGTTGCATCGAAGTAACGGCCGTTGCATAAGATATGTCTTTTGACACAACTAAATGAACCTATATATGAGATATTAACCTTAAATACGCTTACGTTGTGCTGATGTGCTATGCACAGGAGAGACTGGGAAAGGACAATTTTAACTCTGGAGTAGTTAAAGTTGAATGTATATCAATCATACTATGTATAAAATTTAAAAAAAGTAAACGTTTGTAAACTGAGGCTCTTTTGGGGAACAAGGGTATTGTTTGGTCTTAATGTATACAATGCACGGGTGGATGAAGTATAACTGTTGTATACTGGCTTTTTCTGTACTTCATATTGGACTAACATAGCTGTTAATGCATATCATACACATTGTAAAAAGCTGCATTTCTTGATTATCCTCCTAACAGTTTTAATGCATTGGATCATCATGGTGTTATGAATTGTCCACACCATGCTCCTCTGTACCCTCCACTGCAAATTCCACTGCAACCTCTGGATCCAGAACTTAAAGGTCTAGAGCAGGGCAAAATGGGGCAAGAACTGGATGTTGACCATATCATGTTTAGGATTCACATCATAGTTACCATCAATGGTGATCCACATTGTAAAGTATGACATAATGTAAAGGTTTCTTCTGGGACATGTGTTTTCTTACTATTGTATAATGCATTTATAGATATGTAGGGACAATTTTGCTTTACGCTATATCGTGGTTAATGCATATCTAAAACTCTTCCTAACAGTTTTTATTCACCTGAACACTATCATTATCAAGATGCTATAGTTATGTCTATACTTGAATTGTCTTGATGATGATCACAACTTGATTTAAGTGCTTTGAAATACTGAATAAAGACTCAAACACAAACTTTTGGAAAACATATACTGTTTCTGTGAATGTCATTTATTGCCATACGCACTAGTTCCTTGATATAACGTGATCTTAAGTTTCTCTGGAAATTTTGTATTCTTTGTCCTACTTACATGTAGTAGACATACAGTAACTAGATACTAGTACTTTTAATAGACATACAGTAACGCCATACTAGATACTAGTATTTTAGTAGACATACAGTAACACCATACTAGATACTAGTAACTCATCTACTATGAGGTATGTGGGTTGTTCTACTTTTGCAGGTATTTTTCAGCTGCCTCCATATCCAATGTTGCATCTGGTATATTTCTGCTCCCACCCTTTTGTGTACCATGCTCTTTTTTCCTAGCGCCTGTCTTTATACCGCACTCGCTATGAGTAAACACACCTACAAGCAGGAACACTCGGCCAATGTGCTTGTACTTCTGGTCTACATACACCAGATAGCAGTCGGACCCATCTCCATTGAGATGGACTTTACAAAGACAGCTTCTGCCCTGGGTGTTCTTACCGTCCAGCTTATAGATCAATTTTGAATGAAATATTTTGCGTCCTTGTATAAGCTCTCTGTCACCTCCACTACTGTTAAATTTACAGAGTTTTCCATCCACAGCAGTATAAGAGTTACGTCCCATACGTAGAGCTTCCAATGCGGGCTCGATATGGCCGTGGCACAGGTGTATGTTGCTTTCGAGGCTCTTAGCGAAGCTCTTCTTCCAGTCGATTGGCAGGACAAGGGTTGCTCCATGCCGCTGTTCCTCGGCTGCCCCTCCCACGGCACCCTCTTCTTCCCCTTCATGTACTACACCGCCTGTGTTGCTCACTTTAACCCCATCCTCGAGGATGTAGATTGTCATCTTTTCGATTTCTTCAGTGTCTTCACTGAGATGCTTTTTCACCAGAGCAACAAAGCAGTCGTCTGCCTCTGTAGTTGCACTGAACCTGATGTTAAGGCAATGCAAGTATTCAAAAAGGATATGCTATTCAACCTTGCAGTGCCTAATCACACAAATATATATGTATATATATAGAGCAGGGTTCGATTTTTTTTGCTTACTTGCAAAATTGCAAGTTGGCAAAAAATTTACTTGCAATTTGAAAAATTAACTTGCAATATTACAGTCGGTTTGTAACTGCTTTTGCTGTACATATATACTCCCAGCCTGACAGCAACTTTTATAGCATTATTATTACTATATATTAGAAGACTAAACATTTAACATGTAATTTAAAAATTTCCAATGCAAAAGTATATACAGTCATTAGTAAACACAAAAGCTCAGCAGTAAACAAAAGAGTATAGTATTACAACATGTACAACTTTTTTTTTAAATTGAAAAAAATCAACTTAGCATAATTTGTAATGTAGCAGCAACAATAACAGCCCTACCACTACATAATCTAGTGGCTGAAGCATGGTGCTTGAATCATTTACCAGCTTTATGACCACTGGGGGGCATCGTGAAAATCGCTAGAGGTCAGCATGTTATTTACATGTACGGTGGGCATTTTGATTTTCTGACGGTAGTTGCTTTCTTCTTTTTCCAGCACAAATTTCAGCAAAAAATTCTTGATCTATGAAGGGTTTAGAACAAAAAAGCATTGATTTTTACCTTCGCCGAGAAGGTTATGCAGAGGGTAGCGTTTGTTTGTCTGTCTGTCTGTTTGTTTGTAGTGGCACAGAATAACTCAAGAACGCCTTGATGGATTGTCTTGGTATTTGGTATGTTGGTAGGTTTTGATGAGACCTAAAAACAATTAGATTTTGGGCCCCCTAGCGGCTTCTTACGGTACTGCAGGAGCAGGTTTTGCGTCTGACTTTGAAAGGGAATAACTCAAGAAGGGCTTGATGGACCTAATGATTTTTGGTGAGTAGATAGCTTGAGTGATGATGTACATGATTAGACACCTCTTATGCAAATCAGTATCTAATTTGCATAATCAATGAGGAAAGTTTATACATCCGCCAAATTCCATGATAGGACTCTGAAACATGTGACATATGTTACTGAGGAAGAGAGAAATATTAATTGATATGAACTATGCAAATGAAGACCTAATTTGCATAATTAATGAGGAAATACTATAACAAGATGGGCTTGATGAATGGTCATTATTTTTGGTATGTAGATAGCTTGTGTGATGCTTAGTATGATTGGACAATAAGTATGCAAATCAGTCTAATTTGCATAATTAATGAGGCAACTTTAAAAATCCACTTTGTTCCATGATATGACTATTCAAATTGTAACTAAGGAAGAGAGAAATGTTTATAGATAGAAAATATGCTAATGTGGGCTAATTTGCATACTTAATGAGTAACTTCTCTAATTCCACACTGGCAAATGACGGCAATTTCATACATTCAATCCTTTTTTTTTGGCATCGGGACGTTATGTGAATGTAAAAATCGTTGAATCAAACTATGCCAAAAATGGCCTCATTTGCATAATTAATGAAAAATATCAGCATAACCTTCTTTGTTGAGCTCATAATTTGTTAAGCTCATACTTTGGACATGTTATATTTTAAGACAATCAACTGGTATGATTTATAATTGATGAGAAACACTCCTAATACATCAGTCATAAAGGTTAAAATCATTTGGCGAAGGTATGAGGTCGTGGAACTCTAGTTGTGTCTCAATTGAAAATTTACTGTATTGTATGGGATGATAGAGTGTGTGTGTAGCAAGAGCAGCTTGTTCCCAGGCATTCATGGAATACAAACTTTCTATTTTTCAACTAGCAAAATTGCAAGTTAATATTATTTTTACTTGCGAATATTGAAAATCGATTGTAAATTGCAAGTTGCTTTATTGTATTTCGAGCCCTGATATAGGGCAGCAAGTTTCCTTGCTGTTTCTATAGCAGGGTTTATATTTACAGGGGCGGGTTGCTTGCTACACAGTAGCCCCTGCATTCATAAAAGTTAAATCTATCTTCTGCACAGCATACATGTAGGTACAGTGGCTGTGTATACTTTGGGAGCATTGAATGATAATATATATCTATTTCGAGCTAGACGTCATGATATTAATGTTGAAATAACCACGAGTATGTTTCATTTGAAACTAGAGTTCCACGACCTCATACCTTTTCCAAAGTATGCAGATGAGGTACTATCCATCGATGACCCTACCAATCACACACGTCCCAAATAGGAAAGTTCTACCCAGCCCAGAACGCTGCACCTTACACAATGACGTTGAAAAATAATATAATATGTATAGTAGCTACCATCTGAGATCCGCCATCTTGGGTACCGTTGGATATATAGAAATATCTTGGATTTTGACCAATGGCGTCATAAAACTAGAGCTAATTACGAATGGAAGTCAGAAATATAACTGAATTATGCAAAATGTTATTGATATAGGGTAACAAGAGTAATTTTACACGAAAACTCACTGTGCTGATGACCCCGTGATCTTCATACTACATCAAACTTGACACGCTCAGAAGGATACAAAGAAAACTCTGCAGGATCGGTCCGTAGCATATCCTCGGCAATCGTCTGGAACTTCTTTATGGAAGCAGAGTTAGGGCCGAATTTGTCAGCTGCTTCTCTCCGCAATCGGTCGATGTAGCGTTGTACAAGTTGCCGAAGGTCCTCTACTTGGTCCTGTCGGGTCAGGGTTCGTTCTGTTAGCCTTTTCAACAGCTTCACACCCTCCTTCTTTGTCAGCTTTATGTCGTAAATCTTGAATCTTCTAAGTTTCTCTCCACTTTTAGCTGCATCGGACTGCTTGCAAACGTTTTCGTATGGTCTTAAAACTGAGGTCAGGTCCACCGACATGATCCAATGGCTAGAGCTCACATGACTAGCTATAGTTTCCCCGCCACATTCGGACGACCTCTTTGACCTCTGATGGACGCAATGAGCAAGTGCAACATGTTTGTCTTACCGTCGGTTTGGAACGTTTCCACGTCAAGTTATAGGTAGCTGCTAAGACTATGATAACGTGACATGTATTTGATAACAATGTATGTAATAGCAATAATCGTTGATAATGAATAAAAGGTAAATGCATGTTGCTACGAGAAACCCCACTGCTTGAATGTACAGCCACTCCGTTATGTCCATTTGACTCATACAACAATTGTTTCAATGTAGGACATTATCAGTTATATATAAACATATACATATGTAGAACATAATGTATGTATATACATTTTTGGTATGTTTTTCCTAACATTTTTCCATCTACAAGAAAATATGTCTACACGTTAAGTATTGCGTATGAGTAAGACAACTATTAGAACGTAACCCGAGACTTTGTTTGGCTCGTATGTAAACAGCGCTGTGCCTGCAACGAGCCTTTTCTTTTGTTGCCTTTGAGGATCTCCTTAGTCACACTCATTGTCATTATACATACTACAATTCATGCAAAGCAGAACAGGGAGAAGTGAAACCTATTCAACCGAGCTTACCTCGATAGAAGGGCAATAGAATGTAAACACGCTATATCACTTACTTGCATGCACCTCAAGTCTATAAATATCACGTTTCTCGCGCCTTCCATATGCATATTTTCTATCAAATAAAAGAATAATGTGTCTTTCCGTCCTTGAGCTGGACCTCTTTATATATATATAGTCTTTATTGCATATTCCTGCCCAGAAGGGCTAAATGCACAGAAGACCACATGTGGCCTGTAAGAAACATTATGCAAAACATAAGTTGATAAACTGCTACACTAACATCAAAAACTCAAAAACATGCAAACTGTGGGCTAATGCTAAACTAAATGATGATCACCTATTAGTTTCCTCTCTCTTTCTGAAACATTTGGAAATATGACTACATACTTAGTCCATTATATGTTCGTATGTGACAGAGAACGGTAGTGATCGCAGATATTCAATCAACTATCTGTCCGTGTGTGCCCTGATTCACTCGGCAACTTATATACGAACTCTTGCTGCAATATTCGTGATCCCTACAGTACAGTCGAATCAATACTGGCGAAAACCTTGGCCATGACTCACGATATATGGTCGACGGACATACATGTTTTCTGCTATATCGTATGAAGAGCAATAGCATTGAAACAGCAACGTGTCTGAAAAGGCCTGGTGCTTGTAGTCATTTGAAAGAATAAACACATACACACGACACGAGCTTATTATATTTTATTCACACCTAGATGAAACGATGCAGATAGATTTACAAGCAAAAGATTAAGACACCTCGATCATTTGGGTAAAATGATGCAATTGTATCGCTATTTTAGAACAAACGAATTATCGTATGCTGGCTCTTCAGAATGACCAATTAGCTAACTTCCGTATATAAAACACACACTATGACGTATCAAAATATACGTAACGGCAATCTAAGTTATCTTCAATCTAAGATGCACATCCGTTCACATCACACAGTATCCTTTTTGTATCACTTTCCCCATCATGCTATGATAAATGAATTCCACAGCTTTCAACCAGAACATGTGAAACTACTTGGAAGTAATAGTGGGATTATAATAACATATAAAATAATATGTCCGGACATATTCCTGTATTTACAATGCAGGTATTATCACATATCAATATGTGCCACCTTTGTTACTTGCTGACATTTAAAAAAAGTTATCAACTGGGCAAATCCACAACGCCAGATATAAGAAAACTCTTGATAGCGTTTGATAATGTAGAAACTGATTCACTCTTTGCGTGGTTTACATGGTGGTATGGTCAAATCTCAGAGTCTGATTCTGTATTACTTGAGTCGCTTGTCATTGATGCCTCCGGTCCCCCCAACCACGCTTCAATCTCATCATACAGTTTCTTCCAGTTCTTATGAAGAAGGTGAACATCATCCGGATCCTGCAGATCGTACACATCCGAGTCTAGCTGTGCCAGTTTGGACAGGATCGTCCTAAACTTTGACTCGTGCTGCCTTACACGGCAGTAAGCAAACGCAAGACGCCGCTTGAGGTCATTGATTACTTGGTTGGACTTAGCCAGTTCTATCAAGCAAGAAGGCAAGGCCATCATGAACTTTAATACCAATTTCTTGGCAATTTTTTTCAGTTTGCTTCTGTCCGTCCTGTCACTTTGTTGATCCATTTCTTCCAACAACCCATGGTCAGAGTCGCCTGACTCCTCTGCGTCATAAGTACAGTAACTGTCCAGGGAAGATCTGTAGCAGATATAGAGATCATTATTTAGAATGCAACACAATATCTAGAATCAGTAAGATGTTAACAGATAAACCGTCAGCGTTTGTCCGCGGCGACTTCACGTCACATATGCACTGTGACTCTAAAAGGACGAATACACTTTCAAAGCACTCAACACATGTTCGAGCTGAGGCCGACCACGGAATTTGATTCATGTAGCCAAGCGACGGAGTTCCATTGCCGCTTGAGCCACGGAGACATGCATATGGATACTATATTGAAAATGGCAAAATGGGTTGCATGTCCGCTATCACCCAAACCACCACCTTGAGACTCGTGATCCAACGTAAACTGTTCATGTGTCATGGTTTACCTTGTTGACATTGTATCTTCGTCGTCTTGTGGAATGCTTGCCGTTTCTGTGGAAGACAAAATCCCAACGCTGCCTTGCTGAAAAGCCTGCCAATCCGCACTCGGCGGCAATCTTCGTGGCCATACTGTTCCACATCGCACTGAACGACCCCGAAGAACATTTTTCCATATTCCGTTCTTGTGCACAGGTCCATCATCACTTCCCCTTCGTGTTACTAGTGTAATAGTGTCGCCCGACATGTTGCTAAGGTCTGCTCACCGATTCGTCGTGCGACAGGTGTACGGTAGCAAGTTGAGGATTGTCTTGGGATAGTCGTGGATGTGTCGTACACAGTTCAGCTATCAGAAAAGTTGCCTAAAAGAGCCTTTCAGAAGTTCTGACTAAGCTCTATTCAGTACAGGAAACATGATCACATAACATAACATCATTGCAAAGGAGCTGGGGCTATTCAAGAACAGGCGTTTGTGTCGACAACATTGGCGCGGCACCGTCACGGCTCACAGTGTATTTATCCCCGACCATGAGTCTGTGACGTAGTGGTAAGAAAGTAGTGCGCCCGACACAGACGCGGATAAAATTTTAGTAGGTACCCTAGAGTAGTATACCTACTATAATTTTATCCGCGCCTGTGTCGGTCACTTTGAAATCCCCATAGGCCGGAAACTGTGTTCTGCTACCTTTTGCCAACATTTACCCTGATTCTAGGCTAGAATCAAATCAAGTAATCATGGGTAATGTTGGCACAGATTCAAAAGCCGAGCCGATGACCGCTAGCACGAATGACCTTCGTCATGGGATTTTCCGTATTTGGCACTTAGTCACCACGAAAAAGTTTTGCATCAGGAAATTTACTTAGTTTCACGTTTCACTTTTCGTGGCTCTGCAGCTTCTCTCCGCAGAGCTTGTGGTCGTTAACCTCTAAGCCAGGAGACCGATTAGAAAAATGACAAGTACCTAGAGGAGCTCAGGTGTCTTTATCACTGTGAAATTCAGTCCAATAGGAGTCATCTAATTTCCATAGCCATGCATGAACACTATATAAACAGATGTACTTCTTAAATCATTTACCATTCATATCTTTTTCTTGTTTTTTTGTTCAATTTGTTTGAATAGATAATTTGAGAACGCACAGATCTCGTTCAAGCTAGAATAGCAAGGAACTAAAAAGTTGTGGGGAGAAGAGGATTTGGCACGACAAGCTCTCGGCGTCTATCTGTTACACTTTTTCTTGTTCGCACTTTTTCTTGTTCGCAGGTTGCCAAATCGATCACTTCCTTCTGCTAAATTTTGAATCATATTGAGCAATGTAGTCATAAGGGCATCTACCGATACAGTACTAAACTGCACTACTGACTCAGCGCCACCTGCCGGTTCAGCATCAAACTGCAGAGACTTCCCCGCGCCCTTTGACCTTTGACCAGGTAATGATGGCGGCTTCGTGGGTTCCAGCGTGGCTCGAGTCTCTACTTCTTTTCCTCATTCCTCACTCCTGCATAGAGGAGCTGCTCGTCAACTTCAACATCTTTCACGGTAGGTTTCCTACTACCCATAGAGCCAGGCGTTTTTACGTATAACCCACGAATTAAGCGGTTGTTTTGGACACAAAATTATGAATGGCATGGCTTCGATTTTCTCTGTTTGCAACGTTGCAGTGTTTACAAATGCAAACTGTATAATACTTGTAAATTGTGCCTATAGTTATACAAGTCTAGCTTGTGATTCAAGCAATTGTAGACAAAGATGATTGTGCTTTGAGAGTTTTTTTTAGTCTAACTGTAGACAAGATATATTTTCATGCTGTAGGAGTTACTAGTACGTGATTTTATTTATTCAAAAGGTGACCTTTGGCCAGAGTGTAACAGTGGGGATCAACCTCCACTAACTGACCAGTCTAACTGGTCCGGACCTTTTAGCCTAGTGGTTAGCGCATTGAATTCCCAAGCCGTGCCGATCGGGATTGGCACGGGAGCGGCGTACTCGCCTCTTTGAGTTTTTACAGTGGTTCCCACACTGCACCGGCCCTGTGAGTAACGATCAGATCACACAGGGATGTCGTACTCGGAGACTCGGGCGAGTCTGGAAAGAAAAGGGGGAGTAGTGTAACAGTGGGGATCAATCTCCACTAACTGACCAGTCTAACTGGTCCGGACCTTTTAAGCCTAGTGGTTAGTGCGTTGATTTCTCAAGCCGTGCGTATCGGGATTGGCGCAGGTTCTAATCCCGGGAGTGGCGTACTTGCCCTTATGGGTTTTTACAAGAGTGGCAAAAAAATAAGCTTGTTTCTTTCCATTTCTTTTTACTTTACAATTTCATGTTACTGTTTATTATAGATAAAAGCTTATCCCGTGTATGAGATGATTTGAACTTCATTTGATGATTTTCAAAAGAAGTTTTTTTCACTCATTTTCAGGCCAACATAATATTTCTAATAATTTGCAGTCCGACTATTTACTGGATGAATAAACATAAAGAAGGATGAAATCCAATGTTACCAAAATACAGTACATTGTATGATGTGATGAGTAAACATCGCAGGTTGCTATATCATTGCATGAAGTAATACATATACTGTCATTCACTTTATCTTCACGGTAGCAAAATTTCATGTGTGAGGAAAATGGACATTTTCACTGGACTTAAACTTCACGGTGGCGGCAAGTGACGCAATCATAAATAATTACAACAGGTTTTTCACGGTGATGATAAGTTCACGGTACAGAGGTGACGGTGAAAACAGTGAACACAAGGTTGCAGTGAAAGAAACAAGAATTACAGTATGTGGGAACAAAAAATCAATAGAAAATACCGATCCCAGCCTGTTGCCATGTTTGTTATTATTGCTGATTACTATGTTTCTTTAGCAGAGTTTGGGTTAGTGTTTATAGCAACCTATGATATCTACCCCTCTAAATATAATGAATTTTGTTAGATTTCATCCTTCTTTATGTATAATTCAGTGTATTCCGGTAAATAGTCTGACCCAAGAAATGTACAAATACAAATGAAAGAGTTACTTAAGTGGAGGGAGTGGGATTGTTATTACTTGCCAGTCATTAAAGATTATAAAGTGCTGTTATCATTAGTTTTGTTTTATTTATTTATCTAATCTTCAAAACATTCAGATGGGTACCCCATCAGCAAGAGACCTTGTTGATTTTCAAGGAGGCCCCAGAGCTTATGAGAAAATTTGTACATCAATTACATGATAAAAATTGAATATATATGCAGAAATTGATCACGAAATCATAATTTTTTGGCGAGTTTGGGATTTTTATGTCGACTGTTTTCTTCTCTCCCCACAGTTGAGTGCCTGAAGACCCTGATCAGCAAAGTTCTGGGCTATGGGATCATTCTGGGATCATCTGTTGGTACTTAAGAAGTTTTTACCATTCGCTAGAGGTCGGGATTTGAACATTAGATCCAGTGGCAGGGTCACTAACTTCTGTATTAAATGTACTCATTTGTACATGTATTTTACTTTCAATGAAGCATTGTTTACGTGATCAAATGTGTGCTAGGCTTAAAGTTAGAGGGTTCACATGGTTGTCATCTTTACCACTACATAAGGACGACCAGGCCAGGTAGTAGTATCCAGTATTTGATTATACTGCTGCTGGGGTCCCTTACACAGGGGTAGGCAGCAATCTGTGTTCCCTTAGATGATTTTTCCCATTGAGCCCTTGGATTAAGAATCCAGTCTATAGTCAACTGAACATCTGTCCACCTAGACCAGGTCCCCTTTAATGGTCTTCTTGGGTAGTTTTGACTGTTCATTCAAAGCCTTGTAGTGCCTAGTGGCACATAGGGCAAAAAGTTTCCTTGCTGTTTCAGTAGCAGGGTATATTTTTATAGTATTGCTAGCCCTTGCCCTCTAACCTGCTCAAGGCACCTCCTTGAACACGGGGCACCCATCTTCTGAAAATGAGCCCCAACAGAGGATTTTCAGAATTGAGCCGGGGTCTTCTAGTTACCAATTGCTTGGAACCAGGAGCTCAATTTTTAGGCTGCTACCAGTTGAGCTTTAGGAACATCCCCAATATTTACTGTACTTGTGTTAATCCCTTGTTTCCCCACCTGTGTAGTTAAGGTTCCCCAGGTGCTAAAGATCCTAGTGGCGAAGAGTGCGGAGGGGATCAGCATCTACGGAGTCCTGCTGGAGCTAACCGCCATAACCAACACGCTCGCGTACTCCTACGCTAACAAGTACCCCTTCAGGTCAGCCACCATACTGTTAATCTTTACATGTTCACAGTGGTTTTATTTTCACCGTTTTTGCATTGACCTCTCCACAAATAGAAATGTGTATTTGGATTTTATTGAAATGGCAACAGTGCAATACACGTGGGACACAGGCAGCTATTGCTGATGTCGTGACCCACACACATAATACGGCCGTTTTTTACACTCGGGTGGAGTGGGGAAAGTGGTGTTAAGTGCTTTTTTCCCAATGGCACAAGATCGGTGGCGTCAGGGGATTCGAACCCGGGACCCCTGGGTTCTGAGTCAAAAATCCTGCCGTTACGCCACACAACCCGACAAATAGAAAATTCAAATGTGTATGTTTGCAATGTATCACTCTTGTACTACAGAATTATTTAAACTGCAAACTTGAAACACTGCAATCACCTTCTTTTCTTTCTTCTGCAAACTAACTGAATGCACAGTAACACCTGGGTCCTCCGGAAAGTTGTTAAAAAAGAGTGTATTGATGACAGATATCTGTGCAGAACATCAATTACTACTGTCAAACTAGTATTACGCAAGCTGATCTTTTCTTGCATAGCAGACTAGCAAAACTGGTCTGGTTTTGTGTCCAAGATTCTTACTTTGTCCAGTGAAACCAAAAATTTTGGGTTAGGCCATATTTTGTGTTGGCAATTACAGTAGAACTTTGATTCAGAATGACTTCTACCAACCACAGATAACTTTCAAGTCCCACAACATTTCTTTCATACGTCAAACTAGTATTATGCAAGCTGATCTTTTCTTGCATAGCAGACTAGCATAACTGCAAAGAAACTCCGAGAGCTACGGAAGCTTGCAGGAAAGAAGACACAGTGGAAAGACACGAAGAAAGACTGAGGTTGTTTATACAACTACCTGAGCTGCAGAATACAGTGGATCATCATCAGACTAGCAGTGCATGAACGCCACCTTGCAGTTTGGAATAGTACTGCATGTTATAACCTGTATGTTGTTCTCATCCACAGTGCCTATGGTGAGGCCCTGTTCATGCTGTTACAGACTGCGGCCATTGCTTTCATGGTCCTGTACTTCCAGGGGAAACATGCAACAGCTGTTGGATTCCTGGGTTAGTGCTGATATTGATGTCTTCTCGGTAATGAATGAGGTAAAAAAAGGTAAAGGTAAAGCAGTCATCATCAACTTAATTGAAGCATGATGTACAAATTTTGTTCAGTTGCTGATGAAAGGTCTGACTGTTTCTAAAACCTAACCAGTTTAAGTTACTGTCTTCTTGCATACCATGATGCCTTCTGAAACAAGTAGCAAGTTACCAGTGCAACTTGCTGCTTTGCTGTGGCTTGCAATTTCAGCCAAGGACTTCCAGCGTTATGTCCCATCTGAGAGAACGTCTCTAGCTGAAGCTAGGTACTCATTTCTACCTGCAACAAGCGGGGAAATGGGTGTAAAGTGCCTTTCCCAAGGGCACAACATTGAGACCTGCTAGGGATTCAAACCTAGAACCTTTAGATTCTAAGTCAACCAACCTAACTACAAGACCAATTTCAGTGTCCGGGACGTCAGAAAACTCCTTATGGGAAGCTAAATATTGCTGACCAATTTTCACCATGTGGAGTACCAAAGGGGGCATGCTCCTCCGGAAAAATTGTGAAATCTTGACTCTCTGAAATGCTATTTCCTGCATCCTGAGGTTCAAATTATGCTGGCAAAGTAAGACAAGTTTAATCTATATTGGTGAAAAGGTACACAAGGGTTCAGTTGGATTTTTGGTGGGGCAACAAGCCCCCTCCAAACAGATTTTTTGGGTTGGCGATCTCCCTTCCCTGCCCCCTTGTACCTCCACCGCTGACCTTGCCACCTCACGTGTTATGTTCCCGCAGGTTCTTACGCTGCTATCCTGTCGTACCTGTTGTCTGGGATGGCACCTATGTCCGTCCTCGCCACACTTCACGCCACCGGGATGCCGGTAGTACTCGTCAGCAAGGTCAGTTATCAGATCAAGTAAACTCTTACAAGGTTTGATTAAAAGGAAAACTATGTGTTTTATTCCACCGACCTTCTGTCACATTCCTCAGGGCAATTCTGACTGGTTCACATTGCACTGCAGCTATGTATTGCTGCTTAAGTACAGATGTGGTCCCAAAAGTAGATTATTTACATTATTTTGGGACCGCATCTATAACCAGCAACACCTATGCTGCAGTAGAAAGTGAAGTAAATACTTGTGTACAAAGAGTTATTTTGCTCATTGACTTACCAACCTGAAAGTATTCTCTTGCAATGTATCTTTCCTACTTCACATCAGTTCAATGATGACCTTTCTCTCTTTTCTGAATTTAACAAGATTTTGCAAAGTGTCCTTGAATAATAATGATAATTCAAGGAAGTCATCCTTTCATTGCTCAAAATCATGAAAATGTTTGGCAAAAAACACAATTCTATTCAATAGTCATCATTGAAAATATTCATGTACATTTCTTGCTTTCAATATGCCACCAATTGGCATTTGTGAACAGGTTTTAGAGTTTACTGTATCATTCAAGGGAAACAGCTAGCCTGCAATATTCATATCAGTCACTAGGGGGCTCTTTTGATACACAGTCTGAATTTTCTAGCTGCGCCAGGGTTGACTAGTGTAGCAGTTTCCCTTCCTTCTAGAATATACCTTGGGTAAAGTTTGTTCCAAATTAATGATGGATGTTTCAAAGAGTGTTAGCAAACGAGTGCTTGAATTACTATTCTATGCATTTTTTTATTTGTCCATTTTTTTCTGAATCTCCCTCACATTTCCTCAGGTTAAGCCCAAAATTAGTGTTAATTCTGAACTATCTCCTTTCCCAGTGGACCTTATTTTTGTTCCAGATAAACTACGATGTGGAATTTATCAGGTGGTTAAGAACTGTTATCTTATGCAAATGTCTTGACTGCCCATCCCCGGTAATTATTGTTATCTTAAGATTTGTGTCGCTCAGATGAACTGCCAGATCAGCCAAATCAAATCAAAATGTGCCCCACACATATTTGCAGATGTAGACATGTTGAACACTTTTCTTGTGGCAAGATTTTGTATAAACTGAAAACATTGCTGCTGATTTTTAACCATCTCCCTGTTTATTGACCAATGCCAGGGCTCAAAATAGAAGTATTTGTGTTTGCAGGGAAAAAACATTCTAGCGAAAAAGAAGAACCTTAATAGTAGTTTGACTCACTTATACTATAGTAAAAAACAGAATTAAATTATTTCAAGCCTTGAATTTTCTATCGGTTTTGGGCTAGGTCTAGCAAATTACATATTTTGATACTAGAAATTAGAATTCAATTTGGTTTTACTACATGTGGCAAATAGTCCATGAACAAGCATTTTTCAATCAAGTATGATTTCTATTGCTTCACAATGATACAGGCCTTTTTACACCAAAATCATCAGGTTTAGACATCTCAAAACTTTTTAGTCATATTTTGCGTCCATGAGTCTGTCAATGGAGAAAATTCCTATTTCCTATTTAGCAGGGTATGACTTATGACTAAGTGGGTGAGATAGGAATTGGTTACAGGTACAGGTACACTAGATGTTAAGACACTTATAAAACAATTTTACAGAATGATACCTTAGTACAATACACAGTATGGTGTCTCTGAGTGCACAGCCCTTTCTGACCAACACAAGTTCATACATCCAGGTGATAAGATGTGGAAGAGAACAGTTACTCAAGCAACTTTCCCATTTTGGAAACGTTGACTGTTTCCAAAGACTATCCAGTTGCAGTTTACTGTACATTTCCTTATCCAAACCATAGGTTACTGTAGAAAACTCTATAGGGACAGCCCCTTTCATGATCGTTAAGCCTGGGAGATGTTCGGACACTAAACGATTTTGCGGGTATAGGTGTATCGGCAAATCTCTTTCTGACACCAATCCATCTGAAAATTTCTCCACAAAACCATAGGTAGAAAACTGTTGGGACAGACCTCCGCATGATGAAACCTTGGTGCATATAGGTAAGATACATGTAGGTACTGGTTACAGCTACATGTACAGGTACACTAGATGTTCGGACACTTAACAATTTTACGGGTACAGGTACAGTGTACCGGTACACAACCCTATAATCTGACTTGTACATTTTCCCATCCAAACCATCAGTAGAAAACTCCAGGGACAGCCTCCCCTATGACTAAGCCTGGATGCACGTAGGTAAGATAGGATGTCACCTCATCAGGAAACTGTCTATCTGCTCAGGTGTTTACACACAACACACCTGTCGGCAGGTAAGGGTGCCGATGGGAGAGGGAGATAGTTTGGGACAGGTATGGGCCCTGTTGGGGTGAACGTCAGGGAAGATTGATGAGTTGAGTGGCGTGTTGTGCCTCCGACGGTGGTCCCTGGGGAAGTCGGGATGCTTCAGGAAATTGACAAAGTTTTTGGGGGTTTGTTCCAAAACAGTTTAGGAAATCCTGCAGGATGTTAGAATCTCTGAGACTTGAATATTTGTCTCTTTGAGCGTGAGTCATTTCTGTCTTTGTTACATGGTAGAAATAGCTTATAATGTATTTGTAGAAGTTTAAAGTCTTTTCATCTACCTTGTCCCCCAATCGACCTGGAGGTCAACTTGGTAGGTAAAGTCTTTTAGGAAGTTGAAAACTACACATACTTCTAGAATCAGCATATGTTACATTGATGTTTTGTCTGCTTTCCATGACCTTTTAATTTTTCAGTAATCTTACCTCCTTGAAGCATCATATGCTACATCCTATTGATTGCAATGCTGCACATTCTTGTAAAAGATAAGAAAGAATAAGCCATGCGCATAGTGTTGTTGGTCATTATAGAGGATACTGTCATTGAGTCTAATGTTGAACTACACTCAAGTACCAATATGATAGGCTAAGTTCTTTTTAGAAAAGACTTTTGGGTTAAAAGAGATATTTTTTTAAAGTTAAGAAATGGTTGAATATTGCTGTTATTAATTAATGGTATATTCAGTTTGTTCGCTAATACACAATGTAGCTTCTACATACTGTTTTCTGGTTCGGAATAGATAAGTTGCTTTCTATAACTTTTATAACATTTGTAAGGCCAGTTTGAAGCATTATATTTTTGCACGATAAAAATCTTGACGCTAAATTAGAAGGTTTTGCCTTGTCCCTAGGAGAGGTAAATATGCACCCTGTCGATGGTGGCCGCATCGCTAAGATTCTTACCCCTCGGGCAAAATACCCCACTTTTTCTTCTCATTGCAGCAAGAAAAATACACCTGCAAACTTTGTACATCCTTAATACCACAAACTTGTATTTCCACAGTAGCTGTGAGCAACATATAACTTTTAGAGCTTGTGTAGATAGTGCAATTTTGATGATGTTGATGTAAACGCAACATAATAAGTCACCTACAATAAGTGATTTTGCAGTGCGAGGAATTTGGGGTATGGTTGGATGGCAGGTAATGCTTTCAGCGTAAGTCCGATAAGAGAACGTGGCTGCCGTTTATGGTATCGTATTTCCCGGTAATGCATTCAGCCCTGTCCCTTGAATGGGTTCGCGTAATGAACGTTATCACATCTTGGGGAGAGGGGCATTTGCTGCCCCGCCCAAGGATTACTGGAGGAGGAGCACCTCTAGAAAAAACAGCAAGGAAAGCCGCTCCCACATCTAAATTATAGCTGACAAGTATACAACACCATCAAATATTGAAGCAAACATATTTCTTTATTGGTAGAGGTATGTGGCGTATAGCTGCATAGTTGTGGGTGTAGATTATAGGGTTTAGTCACAATTAAAATGATTAGTTTGTGTATAGAGCAATTTGCCTTTTGTGCGGATGGTGTTGTTCTCTTGTTGACATGGGGTCTTCACAAAGAGAGTAACAATACGATTGTCAATCTTGGTCAAACTAGGTGTGAAACTAAAAGAAACGTACAAAGAAAAGCATGCTCGTAGAAAGTGGGGTTTTCAATTCGAAGTTTTTGTTGATTTTTGGCTTGATGCTTGTCAGAGTTCTTAAAAAGTTGTTATTAATACATAATTTGGGGTTCTTTGTGATATTTTTCTTTGGAATAGATGAACTTATGATCAGTACAATATTTGCCGCAAACTCTGATTATAGAACTAATGTTGAAGGATTGATGCACTCATGTAAACTTCATGTTTTCTGACCAGAATTGTCATACATTTATGATATATTGTAGACTATAGCATCCAAAATAAACATACATTTTTGATATACAATGAAATCAGAAAGACCAAAAATTTGCACTGCTCCTTTTTTACAATTACAGACATGTGTCGCCATGTGTGAAAATAGCCTGTGTGAAAACCCTGCCCCCCTCCCCCCATGTTTAATTCTACCACCTGTTACGCACAGTACGCCATATGTTCCCTCCACCGGGAGTCGAACCCATGTCAGACTGTACAACGTTATAATGGTCACATTAGGCCACATATTGTAGGTGTCCCTTCAGAACAACATTAAAACACAATCTGACATTTCAGAGAAATGAGACTTTTAATGGACATAGATTATATCAAAATCATTGCACGAGGGAAAACCTTTTAAAATTCTTTTCAAGCACCCTTTCCATCATTTGTAATCTTATACTAGAAGTTATTGCAAAATGATGAAACAAAAGATAAAGAAAAAATATGACAAATAACCAAATTGAATAGAGATTTTCAGTAATTTCCAAATAGATATCCATCTGGAATACAAAAAATTAACAAATACTATTACAGTATTTGTTAATTTTTTGTAGTAGTTCATCCTGGCATAAAACGCATAATATTGAGCATACTTCAGCTAAAAGAAATGTTGCACACCAAATTTCTATTCCATTTTAAACCCAGTTTGATTTTCAAAAAGGAAATATCTTTTTTTTTCCTTGTTTCTTTCAATCCACATTTATCTTGCCTGTATCAAGCTATTCTTCCAGTTTTCTTGAAAGAAAGATTACAATCCATCAGCAAATAAAACATTTAAACGAATTCAGAATATATAACATTAACAGGTCAAATCTTATGAAACGTATTAAAGAAATACTGCAACTGTCAATCCATATTGTAATAGTTATTCTGATTAAAGCAAATGTGTACTGTAAATTTTAACCAACAGAAAGATTCAACTTGGACAGTTGAAATTTGGGTATGACCAATTATTGAGTTAGAAATTACAGTTCAGTTTTGCTTCAGAACATGCCTTCTTGTACAGATTCCCCCAACAGTGTTTTCTTGCTCCAAATTTGAATCTTACGAAAAAATATTTGTTTCCGGTCTAGCAAAAACCTGGCTTCTTTGTTGTTGTTCGATCGCTGGCAAGAGACATTTAAGTTTCGATCAGACAAATGAATGAGATAAAACAGAATTGCAAGTAGTCTTTCAAATTTTCCTTTCACACTATGTTAACAGATGGACTAGTTTGAAGACTATTAATCCAGGAAGACTGAAGAACCAGGTACCAGCCATCAAGTGCAGTCCCTACACGTACATCTAGCACCTATACCTGTCTACCTGTCCTGAACACACCTGTCCTAAAAATAGCCGTAGCCAACACATCCCATATAACCCACAACCTGTTTGTATTTGTGCTTCCCCAGGAGAAGATCTTCTGTTTTCCTGCTAATTGTTTTTTGTCTGCTTACCGCGGATTTCTGTCACCCCGGCCTTTGTGCACCTGTCAATCACCCCTGGGATCCCTGCCTGAAGGACACCTTTGGTAGTTCTTTAATTGTGTCAGTGTGTATTTCTTGTGGGCCTTTCACACCCGGTGTTTAACCTGCCTTTCTGAGCGATGTTTGTCTGGGATCGCGTCCATTGTTTCTGTGTGTGTCCACGGGCGATGGGGCGTGTGCTCATGAAAGATGCCCGAAACTGGAGCCGCACACAAACAGAATTAGACCCCAAAGCCGCCAACTTAGGATACTTTCGGTAAATATTGTTCCTGGCGGACTGTGCGGCAGGTATCCCTTGATTGACAGGGTGGTCAGACGACAGGAAGACCGAGTGTACCCATAATATTGACTTGTTCGGCAACGCTTCCGGATCCCGGCTACCAGCCCCAAATATTTCCTACATGTCACCCCTCTGGAATGACACGGGTCACCCGTTGGGTCAAAGGTCAAAGTCACACGGTGACCTCAGCGAGGACTGTGGGTGATTAATCATTTTAATTGATTTTTGAGGAAATGATGGTATTTTTCCAGCCAAAAAAAATCTTGACAGTCACCCAAAAACAGTTTTCTGTAGTTTAATATCTACTAGAAGATAATTCCACCAGGGTACATAATTCCGCCACCCTGAAAAGATACGTCCAAACAGATCTCCAACCCAATATGATGCACTCCAGTATATCTAAACTATGCATACCTGGGAGGTGCTGTACTAGAGATATCTCAAACCCACTGTTTTTCAAAGTGACGGATCGATTTAAGTTATGTAACCTGATGGAGGTTGATTTCACTTATAATTTCAGGTTCGTATATATATCTTAAAAGCTTTCTGGCACCAACTATATGTGTGGGTTGAGTTCCTAAAATATCCCAGGCTATAATAAAGATGACTTTCAGAGAACCATCTGTTTTTGGCAGCTGGTAGTCAATTGTTATTGATTATAATGATTCCACCTGACTATAAAAGACAAAAAGAAACAAAATTCAGCTCTGTCCAAAACAGCTGTCTCTGAATTGGATACAGTACAGCAAAAACAAGGAGAGTTGTTGGTGTTTTTTTTTATATGTTGATGTCAGAAAATGATTCAGAAATTTTTTATTTAGAATTTTGTCACTATTTTTTTTCTTGAAATGTAATATTCACACACCTGTATCAACAATCACATGACCCAATGCTAGCAAACACCTCCTAATGGCAGCACTCTCTGTTTCAAGGCCTAATTCACGCCCTGAAGAGCACTCAGGGACCCCCAGTAGCCCCCACCAGGCCTTCCAATGGGGTATGGATAGTAGAATTCTATAAAAACTTATGTAATGAGATATTAAACCTGGAAGTTCCACTGCAGCACCGTAAGAATCTGCTAGGGGGCCCAAAATCTAATCATTTCCAGTTTGCATCAAGACCTACCCACATACATGTACCAAGTATCAATGAAATCCATCCAGGCCTTCTTGAGTTATGCTGTTCCTCCACATACATACATACACACACATATACCCACACACAAACACCATGAAAACATAACCTTCTTGGCGAAGGTAATAATTGGCCAGGAGAGTCAGTCTACAGAAAGGGTAGAGGTTACCCCATAGTGTCCACACTCCTAGCCTCCTCTATGGGCCTTTTTTTGGCTTGCAAATTGCAATACACTTTTTGCTGATCAAATCAATTCTGTTTGTATTGGGTCGTTTGTGCAGCCGGCCTATAGACCTATGAAAAGTGTATTATAAACAAAAAAATGTTGGAGGCTACCAAACTCCCCTGGCAAGTTATTCTCCCTATGTGTCTAGAGTAGAGAATATTTTTCAGCCAGCGTAGTTAGTCTAGTGGAGACTAGACCCTGGACACTATCTCAGCTGAATCTCCAGGTGCCGAACGAGATGCCAATTTTCCCCGTAACGACTCTCCAGGTAAATGCCATCTGGCGCTGAGTGCCACTTGTGGGGCTCTCAAACCTTACAATGTTTGGGGTGGCGAGCACTTCAACCGACAGGCCTGACCCAAAACTACTCCTAATGATCGATCCATGCCTACTCTTGAGAGCCCTCTCTACCGCGCTCGTTTCAAGAAGGTTATTTGTTTATTTACTGATTCCGCCGCTCTGCGAAGCCTGGGTGGTAGCATAGTGCGCACGCATTCCCCACACTCGGAACCTTTGGCACAAACTCCTTAATATCTTCTGAGGTTGTGGGTGTTGGAGAACTTGTCAATGTTGTCTGGTAGATTTATCTGTTGTGGGCATTCCTGTTTTTTGTTTGATGTGTGTTTTGTAGTTTTGGTAGCGGCGACATGAAACGGCACCTGTTGTGTCCCATAACGTCAGTGAAGGCATTGATCTGTTTATAACCATGGAACGATAGCGTACAATGTCACCAGAGAACGGTAGAAAGAGAAGAGGGCCTTCTATTAACATTTCACACCTGCAGTGAGTATACGTACAAAAAAGCAGCACCAAATGTGTATTTCTCCTCCCTCTACAACCTGGTTTTGGTGAAGATTCGTTGGTATTGATCTGTTTATAACCGCAAATTTTGCGGCAAAACGAAAGCGTACAATGCCATACAAAGGACGATAAAAACAGGAAAGGGCTTTCTATTAACATTTTTTGGAAAGAATGGGTTTTAGCATTGGTTTTAGGAGAAATCAGTGGCTATTTTTGTGTAATAACTGCAAATCAGACAGTGGACAGTTTTTGAATGTAGTCAGCAAGAGGGTGAAAGAATTAGGAAATTCAATGTGAAAAAATCTTGCAAATCATCCCTTAAGTTTTGTGTGGAATAATCTATATTTTCACTCACACAATCTTTACTTAAGACAAAGATTCACTTCTTCTTGCCATATTTTTAGGCACTAACAATGTGAAGGGTACTGGTGAGTTTGAAGTGTTTCTGGATGATAATATCATATGTTGTTATATACAAATCCGGCCATGCAATTTGATGATACAGTTTTTATGATGTCCTTGGTTTTTGCCTGCACTTTTTGTACTAAGAATTGAAAGATTGTGTTTTGTTTTCAAATATCCATGTCAACTGCACTAGTGATATTCACATTCTTCAAATCAAAACTGTTAAACAGAGACGTAACAAACTAAAACACAATCACTCACTTTTACCCATTTTTTATCAAATACATTAACTTACATACACTTTACAGTTTGAGTTTTAAGAATTCTGAAAAGCTTTCACATACTACATTTTAACTGCAGTAAACAGATATATAATCATTTTTGAAAGCATCTTCTAACTGACAATATAATTCACGCATCTGCATTATGGCCGTATGTGTGTCAGTTGATAGCTATATGAAACAGTATGTTATTAGATCCGTTCTAACCCATATTTCTGTAGAAGCTGTTATTCGGTAGCCATGCTCCCCACATCCACCCTTTTTAAGACACCTGTAATCTAGGGCTTTCTGGATAATGCTGTTTTTAATCCCTCTAAAGAGGGTTCACAGTCCTTAATCTGGGGGATTTCCAGTTGTGGCTTAAATGCCCTCAGGCCGAATATAAACAAAAGAGGGTGATTAGCGAGGTTTGGGGTAACAGCTTGAGGACAGGTTGGATTGTACGTGCCCCCTGGGGAGGAGATAATTCCCCACCCCCTGGGGTTCCATTAACACCTCTTTAGCACCTGGAGGGAGGGGAGGGGAGGGTGTCAACAGTTTTGACACACATCAATCTCAATCAAACGTTAAATAGGTTTTCTAACAGCTTTAGGTAAATAGGAATATGATGAGGTATAATCACCTCAGTGGCATAATGTCTTTATCATTATTGACCCACACCAGGTTTTTAGGCCAGGCTTTGTATTTCTGATCTTGGAACCAGTAATTTTTTTGTTTTTGAAACCAACTTTTAGCACAAATAGATGGTAAAGAAGTCAAAGCAAAAAGCAAAATGACCAAAAAAAAACAAAGCTCATTGATGCTAATGATACCTACTATGTGTAGTTTTTATGTGACATGTATACTCAGGAGTATTGACTATAGTACTATTTTAGCATTGTAATTTACTTTTATTTCAAAAACATCATCCTGATAAATCAGGACATTGTTGGGAAGGGTTTAGTTGACATTTTAAGGAATTGTATGATAATTTGGAAGGTTTGACAAAGGATTGTGTTACAAAGGATATTGGTTGAAAAAAGCATTTTGTATCATGATAACATGATAAGGAATTTGACAAACTATTGTTGTCTTTCCTAAAAATTTGTTTGTTTCAGTTTAATTTCTACTTGTTCGTTTCCAGTTGTCAAATAGCATTTAGTGAATGACAAAAGACAAACATTTAAGAAGGATTGAAACTTTAAAGGAAACCCAAGCAATATTAGGGCCCTAATATTGCTTTGGTTGCGGAAAAATTAAGATTGCTCAAGATTTTCAAGGAAAAGTTGACAGAAAAAGTAAAGATTAAACTGAAAAGTCACCAAAAAATGAGATTGATACAAAATGAAATATCATTGAAGTCAATTTTGGTGCTATAGGTTTCCTATGATGGCATTCACTTTT
Organism: Branchiostoma lanceolatum; assembly: GCA_035149815.1. NCBI lineage: Eukaryota > Metazoa > Chordata > Leptocardii > Amphioxiformes > Branchiostomatidae > Branchiostoma > Branchiostoma lanceolatum. The sequence continues at coordinate 12,630,617 of CM068882.1, read as the reverse complement.
CTAAAACATCTCTTCCTTTATGTAGGGCTGGGATGTAGGGCTGGGTACCACTACGATACTTCAGAAATCTTTTAGGTACAGAAATACTGAATGTCAATGTACCGATAGTGTATCTAAAAAAATTACCCTTAAGTCTGTACTTATGTTGTTCAGGAAAATGTGACATTCCTACCTCAAATATTAGAATTTTAATTTTATAGTGCTAGACAAAGATAGTTGCGTTTAGCAAGGCTTACGTCTAGGTACACATGCCTACTTGTATCTATGGTACAGGTGTATATTGCCTAACTCTTATAGTGCTGTTAGCAGGTGTTTTACCTAACTACATGCTGTGTACTCATGGTTTCATATAACAACCTGCACCTACATATTGTAAAATGACACCTGCGATGTACGCATTTGAAAATTTTTGTTATCAAAAGAGGTTCAAGTTGAGCGAGTTTGTTTTTGATGCTCTCCAAGCAGAGGTTGGTGGAGAAGAATGTGACCTTTTTATCATATGCCCCGTTTTCTGTCGATGCTCTCCGAGTTTGATGAGAGTGCCGACAGAAAACGGGGCACAGGATAAGAAGGTTACAATCTTCTCCACCAACCTCTGCTTGGAGAGCAGCTTTTGAGAGGTTTCAGAGTTTCAGATTAAAGATGATTTAGCTTTGACCTATTAACATTAATCCATCAGGCTACAAAAATCTGCCACTTTGAGAAACAGTGGGTTTGAGAGATCTCTAGTGCAGCATCCCCCAGATATGCACAGTTTAGATATACAGGAGTGCATTATGCTGGGGGACGTTGGGTTAGAGATCTGTTTGGACGTAATTCTTTTCAGGGTGGTGGAATTATGTACCCTGGTGAAATTGTTTTAATAGATGTCAATCTTGCTTTCTTACTACGTAGAAATACCATATTTCTGATGTACATCCTTGTTTGTATCAATTTATTTGCTCAATATAAAGAAGAGATAGACCACTGTAAATACATTAGTTAGGTTACATGATATGTTCTCCTGTGTTTATATGTATATATTTACACAATATGTTTGATGGATTATGAATTTGTTGTGAGTCATAATTAGACTTTGGGCAGTCAAATGACTTGAGTCATAGATTGATCATATTTATTTAGTCATTGACGTAATTTTGATGTTGACTGTTACAAATGTTTCATAATAATCATGACAGACCATTTTTTCCATCTGCTGTTATGGTCACTATGGAAACCATTTGATTGACATCTACAGTAAAAGCAAAAGTCATCTCATAGGCTTCCTAATTTTTGTCATTCAAAAACCAGGTCAAAATCTGCAATTCCCTAGTTAATTACATGTTGACATTTTGTAGACTTATATGACATTAGTAACAAGATAATCGGATAAGTCAATTGTAGCAAATAAGTTAGGGGATGATTCAAACATGATGTCAGAATGATTTAGACCATTATTGGTAATATAGACAGGGACAAGGGAGCAGAAATGTTATAAAACGCACGAGACAGGTAGCACAGTCTCCTGGCTCCTGAGAATTGAACCCAGGCTGCCAGCACACAAACCCAACGCACTAACTTACAAAACTAAAAGGTCCAGACCAGTTAGACTGGTCAGTAAGTGGCGCTTGAACCACACTGACCGATAGTGATGATGATGATGATGATGATGATGATGATGATGTTACAGATAAAAAAATTTGGAGCTTTTTCCCTCATGATACTGCAAAATGCCCTAGAAGTCAGGGTGGAAACTAGTCTTAAAAAGTGGGTCTTATGTTTTGAAATAAGTTTCTGTCTTGTTCAGTTTAAATATGAAACAACCCTTTCTGGTAGAAATTCAGGAAAAAAATAAAAACAAGAGAATCACATTGAAATACATATTTTAAGTTAGTAGGCTCAGGCTGTAATTTTACTGAAAAATATCAACAAATTTGAAACTTTTGGAGTCATAGAAAATGAAGGGTTGGTTTTTCTAAGGCCGTATGAGCTTACTGTGTATTAATAAACAATTCAACCAATTACTCTGTAGCCTGGCTTATGGAAAACATCAGGTTTGAGTCATGGAAAATGTAGGGTTAGTTTTTTGAAGGCCATTTGAGCTTCCAGTGTATTAATAAACAATTCAACCAATTACTGCCTGTAGCCTGGCTTACAATTGATACTCCTCCACTGATCCCCTGAGGTACAGTATTAATATTGCAATTTCGGCATGAAAGTATTCCTCTTATACTGCAGGAAATCCTACGTATGCCGCTCTAAAAAGGAGCCGGTCTCATGTTACCATACAACCTTGTCAGTAGCGCTCTGGGACATGTACACTCGAATGAGATAACTCATTCTCCTCATTAATTATTAATCATAAATTCACGTCTATTGTGCCCGCAAACATTAGTTTGTTAAGGACCATAGGATTCGGGTATTGTGGGCCCTTGGCTGGGAGTAATATGTGGCTTGTGGGACTGCGTAACGACGGTGTTATGTTACAAATCCGCGGCTAACAACTCCCTTTGAAATATGCTAAACTTGAGCGGGGGGTAATGAAACCATATTACCTGCATTGTGGGGACGTAATGTTCCTATCACGCCGCATTTGAATGTGAAAGGAAGGCATGTAAAACACGATAAACCGCGCTGGGGGTGAAACACGAGCCAGATTGACTCAGACGCAGCTGACTCCAGTCTGAACATTAACTCGGAGTCAGACCTGGGTGATGTTAATACTGTATCAGGGCTGGAAAGTGGAATGGGTGAAAATGAATAAATGAGTGAGTGAGTGAGTGAGTGAGTCAGTCAGTCAGTCAGTCAGTCAGTCAGTCAGTCAGTCAGTCAGTCAGTCAGTCAGTCAGTCAGTCAGTCAGTCAGTCAGTCAGTCAGTCAGTCAGTCAGTCAGTGAGTGAGTGAGTCAGTGAGTGAGTCAGTGAGTCAGTGAATCAGTGAGTGAGTAAATCGATGAATGAGTTAGTGAGTAAATGAATGATTGAGTAACAGTGAATGGATGATAATACTGTCGAGAGAGAGACGGAGAGGGAAAGAGAGGAATGCCAGGAAAGAAGGAAGAAAGGAAAGAAAGAGAGAAGGAAGGAATGTACAAGAAAACTTGCATCGTTGAAACCTAGAAGAATCTTAGAGGGCTTAAGATTTCAGACTTGTTGTTGTGAATCACAAAGACATGTAGCAGAAAACAAAAAGCCTGTGTCAAATAATTTTTAACTAGTAGTAGATCATGGTTTGATAATTTAACATTTTTAAGCTCTGCAGATGATAGTTGATAGGTTTCATCCGTGTCTAAATGCTAAACGTTTTTGCAAGTTGCACTAATATAAAAGGTATAATTTTCGATAACTTTTGATAAAAGAAAATGTATTTCTAGCCCTGCACTAATGCTGACACTCAATTTCAGTGCTCAATTCAGTTATCATAATCAGCTAAAATGATAAACATTTTACATGTAATGCAACAAATGGTAACATTTCTTAATTACATAACATGTTCTGAATGCAATGAATTTTCATGCCTTTTATCCAGCCTTTTCATTTGACAGCTTTTGTGAGTGGAAAATGTGATGATTTAACAACTAAATTATGAGGCAGCCGCTAAAACACTCTGGTGAAAGAAAACTACTGATTTTGCTATTTTGCAGAATCCAAAACTACTGTAAATGCAGAAATGTTCGCAGTGGTTTTATGTTTGCGGTTTTTGCGGCGACCGTTTAACCGCAAACTCAAAACCACCGCAAACATTTTCGTCCAATACTGTAGCAGTGACTATAGCGCTGCCGCAAACATAAAACCACTGCGAGCACCCTATTTTCACCTTAGCGCAAGATAAAGACCACGCGAATTTAAATGCATTTACTGTATGTTCTATGTGTTTTAAGGGACTTTTCACTTACTCTCCAAGCAGAGGTTTGGCTCTGGCTGTTTTCTGACGCGATTTTAGGCATTTTTGTCTGGCTTTCTATTTTGGCTTGGCGACATAAAGAAAAAAGCCATGAAGAAAGCAGGACAAAAGTCATGTTTTATAGTGTCGCACTAATATTCTTTTGAAAAGGAACCTTTAAACTTTAAGTTGGAAAATTTGAAGGTAATACAACTCTTTCAGTATCTAATGAAGGATGTGTGAAAATGTTTTGAGTTTGATATCCCTGCTTTAGTTGCCAAACTAAAACTTTCGAAACTTTCAGATGTCGTTAAGAGGCATTGAGTGATTGTTTATACCTCAGAGAATGGGTTAATATAGTACCATCAAATACATGTGTCATCCATGATCAATTTTCATTGATTGATTTTGGCAATTCAAGGTTCAAAAATGTATTTATTTTTTGGCTGGAGCCCTATTAACATGTTCCTGTCTGCCCTAATCTAAGTGTTGACCTAATATTTGTACCCTGTTTTTAGAGAGCGGTGCTCCCCACATTACCATGATATTCCCGACCACTTTTCGGCCTGGCAGACAAAGGGAACAAGTGTTTCAAACAAATCAAGACGGATACCGGCTCCTCTTCGCACAAAGGCCTCTCCAAACCCTCCCTGACCCATCACACCCACCCATCATCACTGCTCCAGGAATGGGCACACGTTTTGATATTTCCGTAACATTTCCCCACACAGACAAAGGAGGGAGGGAGGGGGTTACCACACCATAATTTATCTCCGTTATCCGCGGATTGTTATAAATTTTGCGGGTAATCTGGGGAGATAGGGTCAGCTAATCTGTAGCGGCCAGGTCAGGTCTGCGCCGCGGTCACAATGTTCTGCCCGCGGGCAAGATATAACCCCCATTACACCCGGGTACCTCGTGGGGGAGAGATGATAGACCCATGCATCATCATAACCCACCCGTGGGACGGCAGACAATATGTACCACTTCGCGCAGGTCTGCGTCCGGGCTATATATCTCTCTTGCTGATTTGCAGGATTGAATGTCCGCCGCTTTTCCCGCGTACCGTGGGGAAATCCTTGCCCGCAGGGTAGCGGTCTCCGCCGAGACGATTTCCGCTTATATCGTTCGCAGCCCGCCTTTCCACACGCCCATTACGACCGCGAATAAATACGTTGGCGGGGCCTAATTCGGCGCAGAGTTACGCCCGTGAAGTATGGCGGTATTTGGAGTAAGGTACCCAACGGGGTACTATTGTGCGACGTAACGTATTTCATATCCACCGCTCCCAGCGTTAACGTTACAGTGTTTAATACAGTGTCAGGTGTCGAGAGGTCCCAAAATGACCATCTGGGCCGCGTGGCATTGTACCCCGCCGGTTACTACCTTGTAAAACGGTGGAACTGCCCATTAACGGCGACTTTTAGTACGCAGAGACAAGTTTTACAACTCCGAGGAACCATAAAGGGAGAAGTATGGCCCCAAAAAAGTAGGTGGTGGGGCGTTTTCCTGCCGTTCCCTGCAATAAAGGCACCTTTTACAAGCCCTGATGGCTTCCCTGCAGGTAATCAATATTAAAAGTGAGCGTAGGGAAGTCCAAGGGAAAGCCTGACCTCTGAAGAGTTGTGCTCGTTAAAGCTCGTCTCCGGGCCATTATGGTAACGTGTGTGGGGGTGGTCGTTAATTTTAGGGAACAAATTGTTTCCTGTCCCCTTCAACTTTCATTAGGGAACAGGGTGGGTTGGTGGACATGTCAGTCTAGTTCATACAACCCATTTGTCTGTAATAAAAATCTAAAGGACCAAAACACATACGCTGCAGGTATATTGCAAACAAATAGGAAGTGAATTGAAAAATTTATAGCACATTTGCGTACAAGTTAATCTCTTTTCTAATACATGTACTTAATTTTCAGATTTTGGCTGCATCAAATTTACATTTATCATGTATGTTTCATTCATGCATTCGAGTATGTTGCAACCATTCATAATATTTTGGACACAGAGGGATAATATTAAACGCATTGTAAAGTATACTTGGCACATTTACATTGTGCATAGTTGCACATAACACTTTAGAAGTTATTGTTTGTGCAAGTGTAATATTGCAATGCCAAGCATGCCTTTATTCAATCAGGGATAGCTTAAAGTCTATAGTTACTGACAGTAGCAGTTATGGTTGTTCTCAAAGTTTCTTTTAGGTGTGTTTTTATATTACAAATATCACAAATATACATAGTGAAATTTGATATGAATGTACATTTACGATCACTGATTGGCTGTATTGTTACTGTTACCAGGTATCAATTTCAGCCACTTTATGCAAATGAGCTGTGATTGACAGCTGCTGAGAGGGTTATCGTTCCATTAATCTCCATCTAGTTTGTACCCAGTTTTCCGTTATCTCTCCCCAAACAGCTATAATTTCTGACAGATAATTATGAGTATTCGGTGCCAAGGGGCCCTTCTCAAAAGTCCTTGTTATCATCTGTCCCTCAGGCTAGATTATAGGACTATTATATGGCCCTAGCATGCAGCAGTGTCTGGTTTGTTCTTGTTAACTAAAAAATCTTCAAACATTAAAGATCTCCAGATTTCATGTTCTTGTGTTACATCATTATTATGTTTTCTAAGTTCTGATAGATAATTATGAGTATCTTGTGTCAAGGGGCCCTTCTCAGAAGTTCTCATTATCACCAGTCATTTTAGGCTAGATTATAGGTACATTATATGGCCCTATCAGCAGTGTCTGGTTTGTTCTTGTTAACTAAAAAATCTTCAAAGATTAAAGATCTCCAGATTTTGTGTTCTTGTTTTTCATCATAATTATGTTTTCTAATTTTTGACAGATGATTATGAGTATTCGGTGTCGAGGGGCCCTTCTCAAAAGTTCTCATTATCACCAGTCATTTTAAGCTAGATTATATGTACATTATGTGGCCATAGCAGCAGTCTCGTATGTTTTGATGCTTGCTCAAAAATATCTGAAATTTCATGTAAACATTAATGTTTTCTTGGTACATGTAACACTTAAGTTTATTCAAAAACAAATAAATCTTGACAACTGGATAAGATATGGAGATTACTTCCAAACGTTTTCGGTGATGTCAATCACTGAGATTCACTCTTCTCCGAGAATTGTTTCGAGAATGAACCATGTAGAACAAATCAATAATAAGATACTTGTACATGGAAATAACTGGAAAACTAGTTGGGATTGTCACTAACTTGTAATGGTCATAGGTAATTTCATTTAGCTCTCTCATTTTTAACTATTGTTAGCACCTGAGAGAAGGGCTGTGTATATGCACACTGTACTGTACCTGTGAATTGTTTGGGTAGGGAACCTGAGCATCAAGTAGTGTACCTGGTTATGATTGACAGCTCAAGCAGATTTATTTTATGTAACTTGTAAGGCTGTTTTCTTGGAAGAACTTGATCTTCATCTTCCCAACCCCTATCCACCTACCAAATATCATCAGTGTCCATTTAGTTACATGTATGCTGTCCACAGACACCTACAAATGTGCCTTTAGAAAAACAGCCTGACTCAGAGACTGGTAAGGAGGCTATTTAGGTACAAGTCTAAAGATTTCCACATTGTTGAGGTATTTGATTGACAGTTCTAGCAGATGGATTTTGAATAAGGCTGTCTTCTTGGATAAACTTGATCTTCATTTTCCCAACCCCTATCCACCTACCAAATATCATCAATGTCCATCTAGTTACATGTATGCTGTCCACAGACACCTACAAATGTGCCATCAGAAAAACAGCCTGACTCAGAGACTGGTAAGGAGGCTATTTAGGCACAAGTCTAGAGACTTCCACATTGTTGAGGGATTTGATTGACAGTTCTAGCAGATGGATTTTAAGTAAGGCGGTCTGCTTGGATGATCTCATTTCCCGCCGCACCCCTCGCCCATCAACCACCTCGCCGACGCCTCCATTACCGTAAGATGATCCCTCCGCATCTCGCAGCGCGGGCTCCCGAAATTAGACCTCTCTTAATAACGTCATTTGTTTAAAACCACAGGCCTGACCTTCAGTAATGGCGTTCGTCACCCCCCTTTTTCCAGCCTGATTGAATCGTGAATGACCCCGCTACCTGGCGGAGATATTTTCCGGGCCGATATTATATTAGGTGATAGCTGATATGATAACGGGAAATGGGCATAATGGACAGCAGTGATGAGACAGAACCCGAGATTCAAAGGAGGGGTCGGGGGAAGGTCGCGGGACGGTCAGACGGGTTAGGAGGATTGGCGACAGCCTGGCTCGATCTTTCGGCAGCGCTTACAAATCGCGGAGTTCCCAATCAAACAGTGGACAGGCGGCAGTCTATTTTTGATTTGGTTTGATGTCTTTGTAATGATAATAATTAGGACATGAGGTATGGTATCAGATTTCCGCTGAAGGACAGGTCAGACCTTTTTGGAGAGGAGAATGTGCTCAGGAGTTTCTGTTGGTCTGTAATTTTGATACACAGGAACAGGTTGTATTGTGCTGGACATAGTGAATGTGGCTCTCCTAGTTTGCTTTCTCAATCTCTTCAATCACAATTTTATTTAGTGCTTCGCATCCTTTCATCATTTGCTTGCAGTTAGGGCTTTCATTTAAACTTATCATACTGTTGTGAACGCCATTCACCGATAGCAGCAGAGTTTTCCATAAATTGAATGAAAAAAGTGGCACAAAGTCTATTGATAAGCTAGCACAGACTTGTGAAACAATATATAGAATAGCTCTGAAGGAAGGTTGGCTTTTAAAAGGTCAAACTTTGTTCCTCCAGTAAGTTTGTCTTGAATGTAAAGTCTTCTTAGCCAATCATAGATTGATTCTTCTCTGAATGCTTTCTGATTGGTCACCTCCTCCAACTGTAGGACCAATCAACAGTAGCAGACTCCTTATTAGCCAATGAGATTGTTTCATCTTTAAGTTTGCTCTGCAAATAGGAGGCACTGTTCCATAAGTTTTAAGGTTACAAATTGTTAGCTATATGCTGATTTGCCCGCTGCGTTTGACCACGTCAGAATCAACACAATTATAGTGGGCTATTTTCAACAGTGAAACCAAAGCTTTCTAGGTCTGTCAATAATAAAAGAGAATATCAAAAACTTTTCTGTGACTGTTTCCTTGTAAAAGTGTTGTAACATTATCAGACATCTTTGCTTGCACTCTCTCAAATTACATAAGGGTGTCACAAGTATATTATGATCAGTGTAGTAACTTGAAAAATATGAAATGATTTCTTTAACTTTAAGTTTGCCTTAGTTTGTGAAGCTAATCTCATCGCACACTTTTACCTTTAGTTACCTTAAGTATATTGAAAAGGGACCAATTGATTGCTCTAAAGAACAAAGTGAAACCAGCAATGACCAACTACCTCATAGTTATCAAGGCCTTTAAAACTGCTCAGTGGTCCATCACTCCTGTAACCCTGCCGTGCGAGGGTAGTCGGATGTAATAAAAAACTTACATATTGCAATTTGGGACTTCAACAAACCCGGCGTGTTCGGTACATACATTTCTCTGATAGCTCCATTCACGGTTGACCCGCCAGCCGTATTGTGGCGGGGAGATACCGGGGGTTGTCCGTGACCCCCCGGCAGCGCGGCACTTTCCTGCCACCGCCGGGACTTCCCGAAGACCATAACAGTAACTCATGGCTGTACAGATAGGGTAATAGCCGGGCCGAATCTCTGCCATCTACCCTTTAAGTGTGCAGCTGGGGGAATGGCGCGCGGGCGAAGTACGGGCCCGCTGCGTGACGGGGTCACGAGGTCTCGCCTGCCGAGTTCCACCCATCTTTCTTGGAGTAATCAAGTTTCCAGACAGGATTCTTTAGTGCGGGCGCAACTTTGAACAATTTCAACAATTTCTTCACCGTTTTTTAACCTTAGATTCGGGCGTCACGTTTGACCATGAAGTGCTCTTTGGTTGTCATTTTTCTGTGGTTCAGTATGCAAGTTTAGAGACAGAATTCTTTAGGGCGAGCGCAACTCTCAACAATTTCAACAATTTCCTCACCGTTTTTTAACCTTAGATTCGGGCGTCATGTTTGACCATGAAGTGCTCTTTAGTTGTCATTATCCTGTGGTACAGTATGCAAGTTTAGAGACAGTATTCTTCAGCATGAGTCAACTTTGTACAATTTCAACAATATCCTCACTGTTTTTAACCTTAGATTCGGGCGTCATGTTTGACCATGAAGTGCTCTTTGGGTGTCATTTTCCTGTGGTTCAGTATGCAAGTTTAGAGACAGTATTCTTTAGTACGGGCGCAACTTTGAACAATATCTTCACCATTTTTTAACCTTAGATTCGACAATTTCTTCACCATTTTTAAAACCTAGATTCAGCTGTTAGGTTTGATTAAGAAATTCCCCCTGCATGTGTCTTTTGTAATATTTGATAATGATCTTGTGGTACAGTTTTCAAGTTTTGAGACAGGATTCTTTAGTATGAGTCAACTTTGTACAATTTCAACAATTTCTTCACCGTTTCTTCACCTGAAATTTGGCCTTTCTGTTGTCATTATCTAAGTTATGGTACGGCATTTCAAGTTTTGAGACAGGATTTTTTCGTAATTGAGCACAACAATTTCTTCACCATTATTTAGCCATAGATTCGGCCGTCACGTTCAACCACGAAGTGCTCTTTGGATATGTCTGTTGTGATTATGTTGCGGTACAGTCATCAAGTTTTGAGACACAGCTCTTTAGGACAAGCACAATTCTGTCCCCATTTTTTAACTTCCGGTAGGATTGGACATCTTTGGTTAGTTTCTTCCCCATTTTTAAACCCTAAATTTGGCTGTTACGTTTCGACCATGAAATGGTCTTTGGATACGTCTGTTGCAGTTATCTTGTGTTATAGTAATCAGGTTTTGAGACAGGGGTCACTACAATTACTTTGCACAATTTCTTCTCCATTTTGTAACCTCAGATTCAACCATTACGTTCGACCATGAAATGTTGTTTGGACACGTCTGTTGTAATTACCTTGTGGTGTTCATATGGAACTGTAATTATGATATACATGTACTCGTGTCCGCAGCACATACATGTAACTGGACATGGCATTTTCCCAGTGTTATCACTCCTAAGCCAAACTTCCCATGCCACCCATGCAAAAACCTGACACTCGCCTTGATGAATGGGGAACCCGACGTTCGCCCGAGATATGTTTGGTGTTCACGCACCGCAACAAAGCTCTCGCCAGCCGAAACCTCAGCAGCAGGACTCGGAGCACTAAGACGGCAAGTTTGTGGCTTTGGAGTCGAAAAGCGGCACAATGCGAGGTGAGGAACGAGGCAGTTATGGCGTGAGACTGATAACACGCAGATCGCAGGCCGGACAAAGCTGGGGCGCTCGCCCCAAGTGGACATCAGGCTCCTGTGTGCATCACCACAGCACCAGGCGGGTGTGGGGATGAGAGGAGGTTTTGCTCAGCTTCCCGGCTTCTGAGACGGCAAAACTGCACAGTGATAGAGCGGTGCAGTGTGTCTGCTGGCTGATGGAGTGTTATAATCACAATCGCTGTTGTCACAACAAAAGTACAGCAACTTTCACAAGATCTTTGACAACTATACATACTAACAAACAAATGGCTCAAAATAGTTTTCGTACAAGTAGTAAGTTGAATAAATTGACATGGTGGGTTTGACATGTCATTTACACTACTGGTTCTAAGGTTTTAACATTATTTGATTTATTTTCATATTTGTACGCAGTAAGGGTCATCTCTTCCTAGAATGTAATTGAACTCATTTATAGGATGAAATATACTAAATTCTTTTCAACAAGCAGAAAACAGCATTGACCGCTTATTATTATATTGTGAACAATCCATTACAAAATGACTTTTATCTTTGTTAAAGGAATCAACAAGCTTGATAAACAGCATAGCAATTTGTGCTTTAAAAAATTCAGACGTAAACTCTCGCTGTGTAGCGGTGTGAACATCCCTGCAGAAAAAGGGAAACACAGGGAGCCGACAAATTCCGTACCAAATCTCCCGAAAATCCCCCGTTAACCTGTCCATTTATCCAACCCAAACAAACACACCTCCCTCTGTAGCTCCAGGACTTTCCAATGTTGTCGCAAGTGTAACAAACAGATCCACTGTCAAAACAAACATCTGTGTGGCCGCGGCTCACAAGCCTTTGTCGGGCCGGCCGCGCACCGAGCCTCGGTCACGAAACATTCCTATCGTCTTCAGTCTCCTCGTCCCAGCTATCTTCTCAGCACTAAAGGGTGACATTAGCTGTGACACATGTAACCCTACTGTGGGCTCTCCTCATGCTAAGCCCTTTGAGCACCCTTATCACATAACCCCATGTGCTCTGAGAGGAGTTGGGAGTGAAGAACGGTCCGCTGAGCAATTTTATGCCGCTCCGCAAAGTTGTCATTGTCTCAGCCCACCTGTTCAGGAGCGCAGGTTGGTTTGCTTACATGATCGGCTATTTTCTCAGGATTAGGGGAAATCCGGGATGGGTCCGAACTTCCCACACTTTTCTCATGGACTGTGTGTCGTCCCGGGTTCACACAAACTGGTGTTTTGACACATGGGCCTGAAATAATGGGTTTTGTTTGTTGTATTTAGTTTATTTAAAGGTTCAGTAAAACAGGATCAGCGCATGATCCCCAGATGCAGAACACCTATGATGACTTAATTGCCCTCATACAATTTAAATGCACAAACACAATAAAGCATGAAGACAAACACTTTAGCTGGTGTTATTCTGAATGGCGGTTATACCGGCTATATAGATACAGATACTTCTACACTGTAGTACATCTATGAAATGTGACATTGGTACAACTAAAAGGTACTGCTTTGCGTTGAAAACATTTTAGGTAGTACAACATAGTATCATTAGCTTCCACCAGGCCTTCCTACGGGCATATGGATCATAGAATTTGGCAAAAAAATAATGATTGGCCACTCAGTACACGGTGAGGGTCAATACTGCACTTGCAAATAAAACCCTCACTTCCGTGGCAAATATTCTCCCTATAGCTGGCGTAGTTAGTCTGGTAGAGACATGTTCAAAGACATACAATAATAATTGTACTTTTCCACATCCAGAGCACCCAAGATAACTGTTGATCATGTGTTCACAGATGATTCTTCAAGGTCATCACTAACTATCGCCAAGGTCATACAGGTGGTCACTATAGACAGGACTTTTAATGCTTACATATCAATGGGATATAACTAGGGTATACAAGTGTACATTTTCACATCCAAGGCACCCAACATAACTGTTGATCATTTGTTCACAGATTATCCAAGCCGTCACCAACTATCGCCAAGGCCACACAGGCCAGCTGTCGCCCATTGTTATCATGTTTGTCTGTTCGGTACCATATTTTTCATGCTTTACAAGTGGCAGGGAGGATTTGAGTTGCACAACTGTCTACTTATTCTGTTGTTTTTTTGAACAGATAAAAATAAACTATTTATGATGTGTTCACAGATGATCCAAGCCATCGCCAACTATCGCCAAGGTCACACAGGCCAGCTGTCCGCCATTACGGTGTTCCTTCTGACGCTGGGTTCCATGGCGCGAATCTTCACGTCGCACCAAGAGACAGGCGACACCCTCCTCATCATGACCTATGTCGTATCCACGGCTGCCAACGCACTGATAGCTTTACAGATCGTCTGGTACTGGAACGTCGTCCAGAAGCCCAAAGCAGAGTGACCTTTGACCTACGATAGAATTTCCTACAGTGAAAAAATCAAAAGAATTCAAGCAGAAAATATTTTCATCTTCAGTATGTTTTACCCAAAAATTTTCCAGAGATGGATAGAAACTATGTCGTATCTACGGCTGCCAACGCACTGATAGTTTTACAGATGGTCTGGTACCGGAACGTTATCCAGAAGCCCAACGCAGAGTGACCTTTCACCTACGATGGAATTTTCTACAGTGAAAAATTAATAGAAATTGAGCTGAAAATATTTTCATCTTCTCTGATAGTTTTCCTCGAAAGTGTTCCAGAGATGGACAGAAATTGTGGACGAAGGACAAATACTTTTTCTTCTTTGATGTTTTTTCTCACTTTCCTGGAATTTTGATAGAAACTTTCTAAACACAAATGATTCATTTGAGACGTTTTCAAGATTTTGGGACTGACAATTGTGTCAGCTGTCTTTTATAGATGTTGGTTGTTTCGCCCATCAAAATCAGGTAAATGCTTAAAAGATGGAAATTTTTGGATTAGAATCCTCCTCCTGTGAATAGCTATTTTAGAAACAGAACCAAAATTGGATATCCTTTTCGTCCCATTGCCAATGTCATTGAAGCTTCTCTTGTGAAATTTGAGATATTTTAACACTTTCCATGCTGTATTTTTCTGCTGCTTCTCAAAGTATTGCACAACCTAGTTTCCCAAATGATCTCACATTCCCTTAAATCCTGGGAATTCCTAGGAGTTCATTTAATTTTTAGACTTTTGCCTTTCTACAACTTACCAATTTTAACAACTTCAGATATTGGCCCCTTCTCCTGCAGTAAGATTCTGCGTTTGAAGAAAAAAAACATGCTTATGTTGACAATAATTAAGGTGATGGTGTCTATTTTAAAGCAATAAAGAGGTTTTAGCTCTTCCACATTTTTTTCCACAGTTAAATGATTATTAGATAATACTTATTCCTTTTAGCTATCTAAATGAGAAAACTTTGGACATGATTTTGGTGGTGGTGGTGGTTAAGAATTTAACTTGTGACAATGAGAATGCTTAAATATTCCAGTTATGCACAATGATCTAGCTAAGATGTTGCTGTTCTGAAAAATCTTTTCTTGAGAATTTATTGGTCAGTATGTATTTGGTTTATAATTAGAATGTAAGTGCCAGATATTGTATGGACAATTTAGCTTAATATGTAGAATTGACCATCTCTTAACTCAGGGCACATATAATGTATATCAAATGGAAGAGACTGAAAAATGACAATATCTACGTAATTTTAATGAAATACATTGGATTTGGTGTTAGTGAATATGTGGTGTACACGCACATTTTAGGTAATTGATATCTTCAAGGCTGTACCAAGTTTTAGATAGAAATATTTATCTTAAATCAAGTGCCTTGGTCGCCTTTTTTGTTTGTTTGTTTCTTCCTTATATACACTGTCTGGATGTTGTAACGAAAGCTGAAAGTTTCGTGAGGTTACAAAATGATCAAGCTAGTAGGTAGAGTGTTCGCTTTTTGCAGTCTTGTGGTGACAGGTTCGAACCCCAGACAGGATCATACCAAAATATTTTACAAACATACTAGTTCATACTGCTAAACTCTCAGCACTTATGAGCAAGAGTATGCCAATATTGGACACGGACCACTACCAGTGGACTAGCCCCCTGATGTGTCGCTAACACAACTGTGTGGCCCAAGGGCTATAGAAACGGAGATGGGCACTGCCAATTACACCGAGAGGTGTGGAAAGATTTTAAAGTTAGCTTGCTTACTTGCTTATGTCGAGACCTTCCAGTCACGAGTCGAGATGGCAGCCCAAGTCTTAAGTCCAAAGTAGTAACATGTCACGCCCAATAACAGTTACTCAAGCAACAGGATATGATGGTCACCGTTTCCAAAGTCATATCCAGTCGCTTGAGTAACTGTTATTTGGCGTATCGTATTACCTAGATGTCTAACCTTCATCGACCTAACAAGTCTAGATTTGCTTTAAAAATGCTCCCCAGTATTTCAAAACGTAAACTTCTAGGATGGATAAGAAAAAAAAAGAAATCCACCTATGAAACGTTTCAAACACATCTAGAATAGAGTCTTGCCTTTTTTTGTAAAGTTGAACGTCCTATGAGTAGATGTTTGATAGTATTTGGTCAGAACAAAGAGGGAAAATGCTCCGAAACTCACCTAATACATTTCAAAGAAACGCGAAGTCCCGGATTTTGTCAGGTTTTCCTTCCCAGTGTAACCCCGAAATCTAGAGAAATCGCTCACACAACTCGTGAACACCTTTAAGTCGAGGTGTAGAACAGTACATCAAATACGCACCTTCCTGAAGGGGAGACCCGGGATCGCAGGATTGATGTGTGTGTTTCTGCGACCAGACCAGGTTTAAACACACGCCTCCTACAAGATCCTTCCCTCTTAGCTTCCCCTGCCTAAATTTACCGCCTCCAAAGACTTCCTAACGTCGCCGGGACAAAAGTTTCGGGCTGAGATGATGAAGTGGTGAAAGTTTCCAAACGCAGATAACCAGGGGAAAATGCATCATCCTTTGGAATCAGCCACTATTTGTATCGCGCCTTTTGAAAACCAGCTTTCCATAAGGTTCGTTGTTACAAAAGCTCACTTTATCTTTCCGCCGCGGCCCATTCTGTAGCGGAAAAGTGGCTTGGTTATAGACTCCCATTCCCTGTGCCCTCAGGGCAGCGCGTATCTCCCTTAACAAATAGGATCAATAGATTTTTGACAGAAACATCGCTTTAAATCTCTCTCGCGCGGGTAACAGACCATTGAGGGAGCCCGCGACGCTCCGTGGCTGCTGATGTTTCAATTTACAGACCACATCATTGGTCTTTCATCGGCTCGCACCGCCTTGATGAACGTTCAGATCAAGCGGCGAGCGGCAAATCTCGGCGCGCGATCGGATGATGAACTAGCTCGCAGCGGGATAAATCTCTCTTATCGCCGATGACAGGTTTGGGAGCTCGGGGAAGATTACAAGCGGCGAAACTGAATTACTGCGTGTATGTGACCATGTATCTTCATTTCATAGACAAGTCATCGCGTACTTTGCCGTAGATCTACACACAGAGAGAGAGAGAGAGAGAGAGAGACATACACGCATGCACACACACACGCACACACTCACTCAAACTCACACACACAAGATTACAAGCGGCGAAACTGAATTACTGCGTGTATGTGACCATGTATCTTCATTTCATAAACAAGTCATCGCGTACTTTGCCGCAAATATACACACACGGACACGCACACACACATACACACACACACGCGCGCGCACACACACACACACACGATTGCAAGCGGCGAAACTGAATTACTGCATGTATGTGAACATGTATCTTCATTTCATAAACAAGTCATCGGGTACTTTGTCGCAAATCTACACGCGCACCCACACACACATACACACATGTACACATATACACACATCGGAAATACGTCGACGATCGAACACGTTGGTATATGATTTTATGTTCTTCTCTTACTATTATTCTACCCGTTTTATACTTGAACTTTTCATTTTAGTAAAGTGATATCCGACTGTTTCTGTTGATAACTAAAGCATACGATTGACACTTAAAAGAAGCACCGAGGCTTATGTCTTACTGCACAAGTCCTTCATTTCACCTAGTGATGAGTTATTTCAAAATATCATTTCTAATTGTAAAGGATAATTCAGCATATTGCATATTTTCCAGTATTCATTCTGTATCATAACACCCCATGCTCCCCGCACAATGTTTCTTCCGGTATGTTTTTGTTCATTGAGCCTCGCAGAATTGCTCACACTAATTTCATTACCTTTAGCCAATCAATATATCAGAATGAATACCATGATACAGCATAGTTCAAAAGTTGCATATAGAGGTATAACCCCATTGATTATGATATCATAACCTTATTATTATAAATCGGATTAAAACGTCTGGTATATGAAATAGAAGATCAGCAATATACATTGTTTAACTTTCTATATCTAAAATACCACGTTGAAAGAGCGGTTAGTTTTTCTTTTAACTTACGCAATAAACACTTTTTACATTTTTAGAACAAAACAAAACTAATGGCTACAGAAAAACAGAAGTACAGAACAATACAAAATCGTGTACTGAATATCGTTCTGTTCCTGAAATACGGTTTAAACGTTGACTTAAAAATTGATTTTTGCATTTTTACCTTCGCCGAGAAGGTTATGCAGAGGGTAGCGTTTGTATGTATGTATGTATGTATGTTTGTAAAGACCAGCATAACTCGAGAAGGCTTGGATGGATTGTCTTGATATTTGGTAGGTGGGTAGGTCTTGATGAGACTAGGAAATGATTAGATTTTGGGTCCCCAAGCGGCTTGTTACGGTACTGCAGCGGAACTTCCTGTTTCGATATCTCGTGTTCTGGACAAGCTATGGAACTGATTTTTGAGTGGTAGACAGATCTTTGGACAGAGAGTAAGTGGTATAGGTTTGGGCCCCCTAGCGGCTTTTTTGGAATTGCAGGATCAGGTTTTGGTTCGGACTTTGAAAGGGAATAACTCAAGAAGGGCTTGATGGATGGTTATGATTTTTGGTAAGTAGATAGCTTGTTTTGTGTTTGTTGTTTGCTGTGACATAGTGATCAAATCTAACGCTCTAGCAATTGAACATTGTTCAACGCATATGTTTTTCTCATACATTCATTCACATGTGTATTTTCTTTATATTGCAAGTGTTGTTTGACGCAAATGTTCCTTCTATATTTGTCCATATGTTGTTTTTACCTTTTATGCTGGTATTTCCCTCATGGTTTTTTTCTCATATATTCATCTACATGTTCTTTTCTCTGTAGTTTCACGCAAAATTTAAACAAATGTTCTTTTATATGTTGTTTATACTTTTTTTCGTGGTAAAATAAAATCCACGCACAGAAAAAACACGGCCCCGTTTCCCCGGAGGCCCTTCTACTATCACCAATTACCACATGCGACACCGGCGCGGGGTGAATGGGACACTGCTCAAATTAAACTGTCTGCAAATCCGGCTGGCGCAATGAGAATTAGATCAGATTTAATTTCATTACGGGGTTTAATGGCGCTCGGCCCGGGTGCGCCGTGGGACTTTGGCGGGCAGGAAGGGGAGGGAGAGGCCGTCTGGTGTTCTGCTGGGGCACGGTACCTCATCTTTGTAAATCAAATCAAACCAACTAGTAAGCAAGGGTAGAACCTTCCAGTTCGCCTTTTACCACGAGTCACGGGTTCGAAACCCGCTGGGAAGAAAATTGACTGAACGGATTGATTTCTGTCTAGAACTTTCGTTGGATTTTCGTACGATCACGCACATGCATATGAGTAAACTTTATTGCTCAACAGTTGTACAGAGTATGGCAAGTTTTGGCAACAAGTATTTTTTATTCAAAGAAACAGTTCTAAATGAGTAATATATTACAGGAGGAAAACACCATTGTACATGTGCATTCATTTATTGGAAAATATGGATATACACGTTTTGGAGTGAAAACGTTTTAAGAGTCGTGCATGCAAGTCGCAATGAAACTTCCTATACATTTTTCGCGTACTCGAACCTTCAGAGTAACTTTGCAATTTCAACTGCGCGCTTAGAATACTAGTAGTCTATCCTCGCATAGGCCAACCGTGGATAATTGCGTAACATCTTTATAAAACTGTTCTTCTTTTGATATCCAATTTGGTCTTTTTCATCTACGCTTCAGTAACCCTACACCACAATCGTACATGGGTTTTACATGTTTTTCTCGCAGTTCTGTGATGTGGCTTTGTGAGGATAGCTCCCTAATGTTCCTTTTCATCTAAACTTCCGTCCGGTCTTCTTAAGGTTTACGGTAGCCGGCCGTCTAACGAAGACCCTTAAATTCTACTCATTAGCGGCAATGACGTTTGGTCTGAATGCTGAAAGGCCTTGAGGCGCTAACAATCTCTATCCCTTTGGTAATAATGATCTCTGCTATCCCTTAAAATTTCATCTTTTTTTCTGATCATCTTTTATCGTCCTCATTAGACCAACTGGACAATACCATCTCCAGTTGCTCTCTACGTAATGAGTATCTTCGAGTTGAAACCGTTACCACGAAGTTACCACGTGTTTTCGGACGAACGCGTATTTTCTCCTTCAAGAACTAATTCTAGTGTTCTTTTTTCTTCACTTAACTTAGTGACGCAGCGTTCATGGGTCATTAAAAAAAGTTTGAAGGTAGCAGAAGAATACGTTATGAATTTGAGCAAACTTTTGAAAGCAACCCCGTGGAAACAATGGGGCTATATATCACGTTTGTTCGGGAAACACATGGTACATGTCCTTGGTGCTGAACAACCGTCAGTGCATGCGCGTTGTGACGGTTCGCAGAAGGGTAATGCTCCCAGTTAGGATTCCGTGTCTACAAGAACAGATAAATCTTAATGACAAGATAATACTTATGTGGTAAATCCGCCGTTGCATTAATACTGTCTTCAGTCATCCAACCCATGTATCTACAAAAATGCCGGACAATTCATCTTCCACTGCCTACAGAAAAGAACCCAACCCATTCAATGGCACCAGGTGTCAATAGCTAAAGTAGAAATAGAATTAGAAGAGTTGTTACCACTTTTGAATATTCCTGTATTTCATTTTCCACTCTGTCGCGCATACCCACGTTGTATACCATTGTTTGGTTTCATTGCAACTAGCCCAAGGGCATGGGCTCGGAATAAAGTTATTGTTATTATTGATAAATAGATAGATCAAATCAAATCATCTCCAGTCTCTCGAACTTGCTCAAAACTTTAGTTAGCAGATTGTTCGTTTAGGCGTTAGTTCATTATTTCTTTCTTTGACTTGTTCAATGGCATCTTTTCTGTTCTCTGCATATAGCCTTCACCTTTCCAGAGCGAAATAAGGAGGGAATTTCTTGTCAAAATATCTGGAAAAGTCGAGAAAATAAGAAACCTGTCTTGGGGTTAATATATTGTATTTAGCGTGGTTACTGTGAATGTTTTGTTTCCAGTTCTCCTGATTTGTGCCACCGGATATTTTCACTTATCAAAATGTGTAAGTCTTTCTAGCCTGGAATCCAGTATTGTTGTTAGCTTACGTTCGCTTCCGACTGTCGCTTCCACTAGTCTCCAAGCAGACCTACGGGTTGCAAAGACCGTATCCAACTGGCAGAAGGAGTTTTTATAGCAACCCAAGGTCTGCCACAACTCAAACAGGGCGGAGCATTTCGATGCAATAAAGCTGTCGCTGCCCCTCCTCGTGGTCATATTAACAGCTGTACGAATGGCCGCGGTGCTAATCTTTTTATGACCGATTAATTTCTGGGACAAACTCCTTCTGCCAGTTGGATACGGTCTTTGCAACCCGTAGGTCTGCTTGGTCTGCTTCCGACTGGCGCTTCCACGGCTAAAGCTAACCAGCCTGGATTCGAGTCTAACTCCTCCCTCACAAAATCTCTGGACGGAATCAGCCAGAAACGACTTTTAAAGGCAACTAAAGCAATATTAGGGCCCAAAAAATGAAAATGAATAGAAAATGCTGAAATCTTTATGGTAGTAACATTTACTAACACTGTTTAGCACATTTGTGTAATAACTTCATACTTTTAGGATTTTAAAACCGCGCAAAATCGTGCCGTACGATGATCCCCTTAGTTTCGCGAGCCTACAAAAACTCCGGCCACGATTTTCAGTGAGTTCTCTCATCACAACAACGTCGTATTTTTGCATCACGGACGTTGCTATACATTGCGATAGTGTTGTTTGAACTAATCATGTATAAAAATTACTGATTAAATTGACTTTCAAAATCCGATATTCGGGCGCTAATATTGCATGGGTTTCCTTTAACAGAACGTTGCCAGCTGCCAGCAATATGATCCCACTTCAATATACTACATCAGAATGTGTCTCGATACCCGAACGTACGCACAATAGGTCATGCCGGGCTCTGAACGCGATCGGCTCCCATCGCCATTTGCCGGTGGGCTTACGGGGATTAACGAGGATTCCCGAATCGTTTCCGGCTGCCTGGTCGGGCGGCCCTCCGCCCCGCTATCCGTAGCCCCCGGCTGATGAGAGAGGGAGATTCCTGGCGACTGAGACCGGGTAAGGCGGCTGGCGACGCCATGTCTCAGCTCCCCGCCGCCAGGTGTGGTCCCGCAGACGACCTGGCGCGGTCGGCAGGCGCAGGGGAAGTGTTGAAGCGGGAAACTATCTTCAGACCGTCCTGTGGGAATGTTTTACCGCACTGTCTAGCGATATGCTGGCCGAGGAACGTCACGCACAATCAGAAACAGACAAATGACTACTGTAGTGCCCCTCTTCTCTCTTCAGTGATGTTAAAAAGATTACAAGCTACAATTCTCTTCACCTGTTTTATCTATCTTTTACTTTCTTACTATCTTTCTATTCTTCTAGTCCGGTCCCTACACCTTTCTCCCAATCCCATCACCTTCAGCTATTTCGTTTTCTGATCTTTTCCTCTTTATTCAAGCGCAGGGGGAAGAGTTGAAGCGGGAAGCTATCTACAGACCGTCCTGTGGGAATGTTGTACCGCACTGTCTAGCGATATGCAGTTCGAGGAACGTCACACACAATCAGAAACAGACAAATGGCTACTCAACTTTGTCAGTGATGTTAAAATGATTTTATCAACACTATTCCCATCTCTTGAAACATGCCACACACAATCAAAAACAGACAGATGGCTCAGTACTGTGGTAACGTTACCCCTCTTCTCTCTTAAGTGATGTTAAAAAGATTACAGGGCTATGATTCTCCACGGGCTGTCCTATCTACCTTGTACTTTCTTGCTTTTCTCAATATTCTATCAGTACTTTTCCGACTTGCTTCTTCTTGTCGTTCTTTTTTTTTGTCTTCCTCATCTTCGTCCTTCTCTATTCTTTTACAGAGTTTGCTTGGTCTTTCCCCACTTCTCTAGGTGATGTAGGAACGAAAACTAGCTACAATTCTCTACACCTGTTCTATCTGCCTTGTACTTTCTTGCCTTTCTTAACATTTTATCAGTACTTTTCCGACGTCTTTCTTCCTATCCTATTTATCCCTCTTAGCTATTTCGTTTTCATCTTTGTCATCTTTTCCTCTTTATTCTTTTACTTACTTCCTTTTCTTAATAATTTATCAAAACTATTTCCATTTCTTTACTCCTGTCTTTCTCAGCTAATCCTTTTCTTCTTTCTCATCTTGCTTCCTTCTTTAACTTCCTTGCTTTTCGTAACATTTTATCAACTCTGTTTCCATTTTTCACTCCAGTCTTACTCAGCTATTACTTTTTTATCTTTCTCATTTTCCCTCTTTCTTCTTCTTTTACGCAGTCTGATAGTTCTAGTTTAACCGCTAGACATGGAAAAGCTTGGAGTCTGACAAGGGAGGGGTTTCTCCAAAGGAGCGATAACACCTTTGAATGAAGATAGTTCTCTGTGTAGTTAGTTACAAGGGTTTCCCCAGTACTTCTGAATGATATGCGATTTTGAAATCCAATTTCGGTGGCGCGTCTCTAAGTAGCGAGACATCGCGAGCGTCTTAACGAAAATCCCGCCCAGCTTATATCTTGCTCATGTGACTCCGACCTAACTGCAAACTTCTTAGCACTAGCCTGGGGTGACTCAGTCTCTTGGGGGCTGAGTTAACGTCTCACCGCATTTTTCCCGGGGTCTTATCACCTATCCTTATCGGGTAAGAGGTTCTAATGGCTAAAGGAAACGCCTAGATGCGCAGGAAGGGAGGAATTCCAATCAGCTGTCTGTGACAGGCCCTCCACCAGGCCCCGCGGATCGCTCGGAAAATAGTAGAAATTTGCCAAATAGAGTGAATTGTATGCTAAAGGAGTCTGGGTCTGCAACTGGGCCTGCGAATGAAACCCTCGATGGCCAAACTCCCCTGGCAAATATTCTCCCTATAGCCGGCGTAGTTAGTCTGGTAGAGACTACAACAATGACAAGTCCCTGCAGTACTTACCAACACCGCTAGGGCCCCAAACGTCTTCAACATATACTGTTTACACCATTCCAGTGCAGCCAAGATGTTGTAACAATACAGTGCACCGTGCGCTGAGCTGCTAGTTAATGCCTTCTTATGATGGATTTGTTTGCGAAGTACTTTTGACGTAGGTAGCAAAATAGATACCAACCGTTTATCTAATGAAAAATACAAAGTGTCCCACAGTGCCGAGCCAATAGGCTGTATTGACATAACAACGCAATAAAATCATATCATACTGAAAAGTAATTTTAGCAGTTGAAATAGCATATATACCGTATACCGCTAGATACTACCACTTTATTACATTAGATTGATGTACGTTATCAAAACAATGTGACCCATGAGCTTTACTAATTTTCAGAACATATCTACATGTATCACAAATGCTACTTCAAGATTCAAGATTTAAGATTCAAGATGCAAGATTTGTTTATTGAACTTCGCAGTGAGATCACTGAATTACATTCAATGTACAAATAACAAGGTAAAAGCTTTTACGACTCACAATATTGCACATTTCTTAGTAATGATTAAAAGTTTCAAGATTATTACACATTTCCCCTTACATGGAATGAATAACACAGACATATATTCCACTTAGATAAAATAATGTGTATATATAAATTGAAACGAACTCTTATACATTACGATGGGGAGGGGGGGTGGTGAAATCTCTACCAATTCCTTACTACCAATTCCTATCGTTTTCTCTGTGAGAACACTTGGACACAGTCTCACGTATCATTACCGTGGGCAGAAAGGCTAGACCAATAATTCATGGCGCCTCCAGCCTAAAACACTGACGTCATCATCATTAGCCCCGATGCCGTGAGACTACTATATCGATTCAGTCTATGGACATCTTTAAGAAAACTGTTTTCCATGTCTTAGCAAAACTCTGCATTAAAGACGCGAGGCAAGGCGCCGTAAGATCTTTTTAACAGGATACAAATGCTCAGATAGAAAACGACGCTTTCTTTATGTACAGAATGTCTAATACCTGGAATGGTTTCAAATTGTGAGGGTACCAGAGAAGTTTTTTCCATTGTATGTTGTCCTCATGTAGACTTAATCTTTTTATCACTTGTGAATTTTCTAAACATATGTATATTCTATATACGGCATACGCTATTTTCCTGTGTGTCATGTAGTTTTGTGCAGTTATGTATTACAATATGGAATTCTTAAGCGACTTTGGATCTGAATAAACGCAAGCAGGAATTATTTGGAATGAAAAGGGGAAAAGGGGAAGAGGGCGAATCAATGGGCCAGTTATACTCTCCAAGCAGAGGAGTGGGTCCGGCTAGTTTTTGACGTGTTTTTTGGCGGGCTTTCTACTTTGTCATGTGTCGTTTTTAGTGTCGGTATGTGTGAGACAAAAAGAACATGACAAAGTAGAAAGCCCGCCAAAAAACACGTTAAAAACTAGCCGGACCCACTCCTCTGCTTGGAGAGACCAATTATACAGTGCTCCCGTTTTTTCCATGATGGGAACACCTGTCCTGTCGGGTAGGTACCGTCTGTACAGATGGAACAGTCGGCGTTACCAACAATAGCAGTACTGTTCTCACCCCCCCCCCCTCACAAACACACGGCAAAACCAGCTGTCCGGCGTGAGAGAATGTAATTTAAGGCCTGGAATGACCTTGTCCTTGACTTGAAGGACCCTTTTCCGACAAGGTCTCGGAGAGAAGATTGAGACGTTATAATTAGATGCAAAATTATAGTAATTTTTGCGGTGCTGAAGTGGTATAAAGATGGTAGATCTGCAAGAGAACTTCCGGTTTATAGATGTATAAGTAGATGTATAGATGTGCTAGAGTAAGAGCGATCGCACAGAAACAACAGCTGTTAATACCAGTATTCTTGATACTAGGGACTTCAATTGTTCGGTTTTCTACGAATTGCCGCTTCCCCTCACCTCGACATTGTCACGTATGTTGCATGTGTTTCGCCCAATTCTGGAAAATAAGACATTTGTACATGTGTATGGATTTTTAAGCGTTGTAGACAATTTGCTCAGTTATCAAATGTTTTCGCTTGAAACAAACGAAATCTTTTACATCATGATTCAAAAAGAGGCAAAACATCATGTCTCTTAATTCAACGTTATACATATATATACAAATTGTAGAACGAACAATCTAGAGTTCCACGACCTCATACCTTCGCCAGATGATTTTGACCTTTATGACTGACGTATTAGGAGTGTTTCTCGCCAATTATAAATCATACCAGTTGATCATCTTCTCCACCCAAATAACAGAAGTTGTCCAAAGTATGAGCTTAGTAAAGAAGGTTATGCTAACATTATCATCAATTATGCAAATGAGGTCCTATTCAACGATGTTCACATTCACATAACTTCGAAATGACGTTTTCTTATAGACTACTTGCAGAAAACGTCATGAAATAAGAGCTCTGCAAAAAAATAACGACTCTTCTAAGGTGCTATAGCCTAATCCGAGTTCTCATTTGAATACACTATCGTAGAAAAATGACTTTAACGAAGTGGCTTTTTAAACATAAATTGTCCTTTTTAAATCGTGTTTTGAAACAATGTAACAAGGCCTCGCATATAGAAGACCATTCGCTGTAACAGTTCTCTGATTACTTTGTCTTAAAACAAGTAGGATAGAAAATAATAAATCTATCTTTAAAACCCCCATTACTCTAACAAAGAGGTTAAAGTACTATATTTCAAACCTCCTTACTCTGATATGAAATGCTCTAAACTGTTCTCAGACCTTTTAAGGTTCAATGATAACTGACCAAACCAGGTTTGCTATATTCAGACTACATAAAATATGACACTTGACAAGTTAGCGCCACGGGGCACATTTTTAACTTATGTGAGTTCATACGTCTTGCTTGTAATTTGCAACGTTTAAATTTGACCTCACCAAAAATAGCCTCGGTCTAACAATGGCGATATTGTTTCAACTGACGGTTCCGACAAAACGGGTAAATAAAAAGGCTTAAGTAAAACCAGCTCGACTTAATTCACCCGACAAAAAGAATTGTGTACTAAAAGGTACTCAGGCTATTCTTTTATTGTGTCATTGGCTTTGTTTACAAATCAAGACCCTGCATAATTTCTTTTATCCCTAATGATTGACGGTTATCTGTGACGTGAGGCTGTTCTAGGAGTAACTCTGTCTAACCTTTGACACGACTGCCACAAATCAAACCTTCACGTCCACACGTCTACTTTTCCTTTAACTTACCACAGATCTTTAAAATGAGTCAGCTAAATGTCGAATGACGCACGTCATAGTGGATGAACCGGATAATTGCGGGACTGGCAGATCATAATTAGAAGAGGCAACGCCGCCCGTCCGTGACCTCTAGTGACCTTGGCAGGTGGTACGTCCGTGCGAGTCGGTAATTTTCCGGGATGAAGCGGCGCATTACCGCCCTAAACACGGCGGCCCGGTATAGTTAACCCCACTCCGTACAACCAGCACCGCCGACAGAACGACTTGTTGACTCCGCTGACATAATTTACGCACAGAGACAACAGGCAGCCATTTTAACTTGAATGTTGTGACGCGTCTTACTCGAGCGCCGCCTAGCGATGCAGTACCATTAGTCTCCAAGATATAACTACTTTAATAGCTACTCTCCAAGCAGAGGTTGGTGGGGAAGATTGTGACCTTCTTATCATATGCCCCATTTTTGTCCCAGCTCCCAACATTGGTGGAGAGCCCAGACACATGATAAGAAGGTCACAATTTCCCTTCAACATCTGCTTGGAGAGTAGCTTTAGCATCATTTCGGCTATTTAGCTAATTGTTCCTATCTCGAGCAAAGAATTTGTCAGTTTTGTCACTAGAATACGATAGAAAAAGACGTCCATTTACCGTAGATTGTAGCTTATACGATAACGATAGAAAAATTCTTTTTCATAAATATCATAGAATAGTCTTCTCACTTTGAATCTAGAACGGAAATATTAATTTTGACGTTTTGACCCATACAAACCCGTCCAAACCCATTTTTTTGAGATCACTAAGAGACAAGAAGTCGAAACTATGTATAAGAGTAGTTTTAGAATCCATGTTTCAGATTAGTATTAGAAGTCCTGTCACTATATCAACTTTATAATTAGGATTGCGTATTGGGCATGAATGCACCATAGAGGTTATCATCCATTGTTCAACTCCATCCTTACATCCAAAGTCATGAACCCACACACTGACGTAAAGAAACGTCTGGGGAGGAGAACTGACCTTTTTCTTGAGACCAGGCGTTGAATCGGAATCAGAGATCGCGTTACATAATAAGTCTCAGAGGTACCACGGAGCATGGTGCTTCTTTAATGGTACAATAACTGGGAGTAATTCGCGTACGTAATTTCCAGGAATTCTGCCCACGGGATAACCTACATGTGAAGAGCCGGTCCCACCATGACGTTTGAAATGATAAATGTCTGGGGAAGCGATCTGGAATCCGAACATCATAATTGGCGTTCCTTCCTGTTCGTATGTCGATCAAAAGTTATATGTTGTGTTTGTTGAACCATAGCATTGTAAAACACCATGCGAACAATCTTGCCCTCTCTGTCACACACAGTTTTTACCAAGGAGGTTAGTTATGTTTTTACGTTGGACTGGATTTGCCATGTGCGTGTGTGTCTCTCTCAGATGTGTGTGTGTATGTGTGTGTTCGTGTGTGTTTCTGTGTATGTGTTTGCGCGTGTATGTGTGTTTGTGCGTATCACGGTGTGTGTGTGAATATGTGTGAGTAGATATGTGTGTGCGCGCGCGCGCAAGTGTATGTGTGTGTGTGCGCATTTGTGCGTATGTGTACGTGTATGCATTAGCGTGGCGCACTTGTAGGTGCTTGTGTGTATGTGTGTTTGTGTGAATGTGTGCGTGCGTGTGTGTGTACGTGCGTATGTGCACGTGTGTGTATAAGTATGTGTGCATGCGTGCGCGCGCGTGTGTGTATATATGCATGTCAGCATGTGCGTGCCCGTGTGAGTATGTATGAGAGTGTATTGGTTTGTTTGTGACGGTGTATGTGTGTGTGAGTGTGTGTGTGGGTGAGAGTGAGCGAGCGAGAGAGAGTGTGTGTGTGAGAGTGAGCGAGAGAGAGAGAGAGAGAGTGTGTGTGTGTGTGTGTGTGTGAGTCAACGAGAGAGAGAGAGAGAGAGAGAGAGAGAGAGAGAGTGTGTGTGTGTGTGTGTGTGTGTGTGTGTGTTTGAGCGTGTTTATGTGTGAGTGCTTATATTGTTAGCTGAATGACGTAGTAAGGCGAAAAGTCTATACTTCAACCTACATATAACGGCCTGCACTACCATTCAGCATACCGTATTGTAGTGGTGAAATATGCATATGCAATGTTAAGGTCCTACAAGTCACGTATTCTTTAATATTCGGCACAGCATGCTGTTGTATTTCATGTAACGCCTTTGCTGCATAAATTCAAGAGTTGTGAAGAACATACAATGCAGGTGTTCATGGCTTAGAGTGGGAGGTGGATAATAGACAAGAAACACGTGTCCACGGTAAAATAAGCTTCTTTCAAAAACACTTCAGGTACAGGCTTCAAGCAGATGGTGGGTAGAAAATCGCAATGTTCTCTGGCTCAGGCCCAGTAGTACAGTAGTAGCTGTCAGTGAAGCCCGGCCAATCAGACAAAAATTGCGATTTTCAACCCCAACATCTGCTTGGAGATTAAAGGCTTACGTGTCTGAACTTGAACTTAAGTCGACATTATCTGGACACTGCTTTTATTCATTGCTGTCTACATTGCCATGGCCAATCTGGTACGTAAAATCTGAGCGTAAACTGCAGTGAAAGAATTTGAAAGGAAAAGAGAAACAGAAAAAGAGAGAAAAGGAAGAACATGTATAAGAAAGAAAGAAAGAAAGCCAGATGATTACGGAGAAGCCTTATTGACACAACACAAGTACAGTGACTTTCCAACGTTTATCTACGAACTAGCAGTCTTAACTCGTCTGAAACTTGTACAGTGTACAATGACGGGACAACACGAGATGACTTTGTCCTGCCCGCCCGCCCACTGCGACTGTTTGTTAACACTTAGACGAGATTCGAACCCCTGACCGGTTGACCTGTACACGTCTTCACCACACCTGCCGTACATTTATCACAGCTGGAACCGGAAGAGCACCTGATCTGTGATACCTGTCCGGCGTGCAGGTATACTCCAGCAGGTGTGGACAGGTAAGTCGGGGTAATGCGAGTCGGAGACCCGAGCCCTGTCCCCGTGAAAGCCTGTAGTGGCCCGTGTGTCAACAGTCGGCACATCTGAGGGCCGGGCCTGTGGGCTGACGTCCGCTGTTGTGTCTCCGGACATCTTTCACGGTCAGACCCGGGAAAGACTCCGTATCCACCAATTAGGCGTGCAAACATGGGGATTGGGTTGAAACAAACAAAAAAAGTATAGACTTTGATTTTTGTATTGTATGAGACGTCATCTAAAAGGATAAGGTAAACTTGGCCTTAACGCGATGTTGCGCCTTTTTTTCTTTTTCTTCCTATTCCAGACCCGAGCAAGACTCCGTATCCACCAATTAGGCGTGCAAACATGGGGTGGTGGGGTTAGCGATTTAAGATGAAACAAAAAAGTGTAGACTTTCATTTTGGTGTATATGACGTCATCGAAAAGGGCAAGACAACGTTGGCCTTTATTTCTTCATATTCCTCTTCCCCCCATTCTTCCACTGTCACTCACCCTACACGTCTTCCGTTGAACTTTTTAACTATCAAGTTCTTGTGCTATCAGTTTTGCTATATCTTTCTCCATTGCGAACATCCTGATTTATTTTTCAATGCAGAAAAACAAGACTGGAAACTACATTACAAATGTGATAGACAATAAATGAAAGTTTATTGCAAATTCTTGGCCGTAGGATAATTGCAAATACATGTAACATGGAAAGGACGGCCAGACAATGATGATCAGTATGGCATGTGACTAGTTTAACTACTGACACTAAATTCTAACTTATTCGGTTCGACTTCTTTTTCCGAGACAGTGGAAGACGAATGATCCCACCTTTTCTGTAATGTGTGGGTTTTGTGATGTTAATTAAGACAAGAATATTTTTTGTGTCTGTAAACGTGGAGAAATTAGGATGGAATTTGGTGGTCTCTTTATAAAAGATCGACGGTAAATATAAAAGTCACATTTGTTTGCTGCACAGCACCACGTGGCAAGGAGCTCGTACTAGAGTCCATTCAGGCTCTCAGGAAGGTTAGCTGAGGAGGTACCGAAACGTCGGTCAGGTAATTGCCACTTAGGTTGTAATTTGAAAAGAAAATCGTCATCATCAAAGTCTTTTGCGTCATAATCAGCTGAAGTATTTTTCATGTAGCTAGCTAGTGGTCATAATGATAATCAGCATGCCGTTTTTCAAGAAGCTTGTGGGAGTGTAATGCTAGCCTCTACCAGGCTCCAGAGGCGGCTGGAAAGAGTAGAAACTGGCCAAATTTCGACAGAAAAACATGCAAGAGGAGTTAGTCTGCTATAGGGGTACAGTTTGCCGCTCTGCGTGGATGGCATATTGGACCCTCTCTCTGTAGCCGACTCCCTTGGCATACTAATACTCTATTAGGCCAATTTCTACTATTTCAGCCATCCCGCGGGGCCTGGTAGAGGCTAGTGTAATGCGGCTTCGCTACGGCTCGCGTTTTAGCCAAGCCCTACACTTCTTGATAAGTGTGTTGGGTTCTTTTACGTGCAGAGGTGAGGTAATTGAGGCTTTCCCCATATATTCACCCGGCGCCGCTGGCTTTACGTCCCCATCCGAAAGGACTGAATTCAAGAACCCCATTCCCAACCGTAATCACAGTTCTACATCTAGACGCAATCAATCAATCGATCGATCAATCAATCAATCGATCATCCGAGAGCATCAATGAAGGTGGTTATAGACATCTCTCTAGAATGCTCTATTTTCGGCACAGGACCTACAGCTGGCTCTAGTTACTCTCCAAGCAGAGGTTGAATGGGCAGATCGTCACCGTTTTATCATATGCCGTCATTTTTTGTTGCTAGCCCATTCAATGATGGGCTAGCAACAAAAAATGACGGCATATGATAAAACGGTGACGATCTGCCCATTCAACCTCTGCTTGGAGAGTAGCTCTAGTGACCTTTCGCCCTTTATTAAAGTGGTTCTCCTGAGGGGCCTCTCCAAGGAGAGGTTGGTGGAGAAGATTGTAACCTTTCTATCACATGCCCCGTTTTGTTGGTACTCTCTACCAACTCTCCAACCAACGTTGGTGGAAAGTGCCACAATCTTCTTCACCAACCTCTGCTTGGAGAGAAGGCTGTTCTATTGTCGGCACCGGACCTCTAGTTGGCCATGGTGACACCTCTAAGTGTGTCCAAGTACTCCCACCTCCTTCTGGGAAGTCCTCTGTGGCGCTTCCAGGTTGGGCCTGGTTCTGACGTGACCAATTCTTAGACACGGTCGTTAAAAATCATCTTTCACCGTCCTTGCAACGTTTCGTACTTTCGGTCAGTTCAAAACGCGACGCTAGCAGAACTGGACATTCCACCTTCTCACCTGTCAGACCCCGTATCTCACCTGGGGGGTCACCTGAGCTCACCTGTGTCCGGTCAGGAAGTACCCGCCGAAGCGTCCAGATCAGATGTTTATTCCGCCAGATTCTACAACAGATAGCCGCAAGGTCGTGCCGGATAGAGTTCCACGATCTCCAAGCAGATAGTAGCGGGAGTAGGAGGAGTAGGAATAGTATTAGCAGTAGAAGTAATGATAGTAGAAGTAGAAGTAGTAATAGTAGTTTGGTTGAACCTGTATTTATTCATATACTCAGATAGCTCGAGAAGCTCAAATCGGCCTTAACGCAGCTTTTCATTGAGGTCATGAGGGAAGAGGTGAGGGTCATACAAAATATAACAGAGATATACGGATTACATCATTTAAGTCCAAATAAATCTATCAATTTAAAAAAACACATAGTAGGGCGAAAGCTGATTCATGGTTCGTGTCCGTCCGTTTTGGTAATGTCTGTTACTTTAGGAGTCTCTTAAAGGAAGCTAGAGTCTGGGCCGTACGTGTGTCTGGCGGAAGTCTGATCCAGACATTGGGTCCATGGTAGCCTATGGGATCCTATGGGTCAAGGGCTAGGTAGTAGTAGTAGTAGTAATAGCAGTAGTACATGATAGTAGTATCCAGTATTTGATAAAAGGATTAAAGATGTAAGAAGGAAAATCATAACGTAATCTGTCTAATCCAGACATGCACACAGCTATGATAGGATAGTTGTGTTAGGATATATAGTTACGTCAGAAAACCCTAAGATTTTGCATCATAACATCTGCTTGGAGGCGTAGAGTTCCATAATGTCCAAGCAGATGTTAGAGAGGAAATGGTAACGTATTCTGGCTGATCCAGACACACAGTAACAGTTATATCAGGATAGTTGTTGCGTGTTCGAAACGATAGTTACGTCAGAAAACGATACGAGATCTCCAAGTAGATGTAAGGATGAAAAAATATTTTTTTCCAGAATTCTGGCTGCTCCTTCACGCAGTCACAGTTAGGATAATGGTTGTGTTTTAGAGGATTTAGTTTAGCCAAAAACGTTACGATTTTACTGTTACATGATTATGTTGTTACCATGTAGAAGATTCAGGTATAGACAGGATTGTTCTGTGCCCGGGAGTGTTGGCGGTTCGACCCGCCCGACTTTTCACGGAGAAAAGCCGCCACGTGGAACACTTTTCTGGGTCATAGATACAGCACGTCCTGTACAGAATATGCTTAATAATCGTCTGTTAAAATCACTTCTCTTCACACATGATGATAAAATCATCGGCTGAATGCCATTTACTTTGATTTGGATAGGTTATTTGTTCCAAGGAGGAATTGTGCTTATTACCTACGCCAAGAAGGCCATGTTTTCGGGGCTGTGTGTTTGTTTGTCTGTCTATCTGTCTGTCTGTCTGTTTGTCTGTCTGTCTGTTTGTTTGTGAACAGTACAACTCGAGAAGTCGTTAACAGATGATATTTGCTATGTTAGTAGGTGTTGGCAAAGGAAGAAATTAGTAGAGTATGACACCCCTGACCGCTTTCCATGGTACTGCAGCATAACTTCCGGTTGTGAGATCTCGTGCTCTGGACAAGGGTAGATAGCTCTTGTGACTTGTGACTTGATGTCGTAGTATTTTAAGTTTGGGGCTTTGCACATTAAAATCTACTGTATCCAGGAATATGACGCCCGCACAATGTTTAGTTCTCTTTATTTTCCGCTTCCGTTTGTATATCTCTATTTCATTTGTTTTGCTCTAGTTAATCGGACCCAAATTAATTTACAAAAAGAGATGCGTTATTTCTGAGTTACCCAAAAGTCTGGGTCTGAGATTACTAGACACCGAGGAATGCAGACAAGTACGTCCTTGTTGGAGCTGTGTTTATTACCAGGTAAAGAAACATCACCTGAAGATGGGGGAACACATTCCACCACACCAGCGCTGTTATGGTACCGCGTCTTCAGAGAGGGTCTGAGATGGTATCTTTCCAGTCTCGCACAACAGACTGTAACAGGTCAAGCCATAGTTTATTATACAACTATTGTAACATGTACAGTGAAATCTTTGTATAAGTGAGATGGCCCCTATAACAATGTAACAGTGTGCATATTGTAAATGTGTTGTTATCCTATGTACTAATGTATGTCTGAATGTAGATGTATGAAGAATCCTTGTATAAACTAGACTCGAGTAATCTAGTTCAATGTACACCTAGATTCTAAGCTAACGAATATTGATAGAAGACACATGTAATGCAATGAGGTGTTGTATTCTACTCCACAGCTAGCTTCATATGCTGATATTTCTTTAAAGACTTTATTTGATACGATAGACTATGATTTTTTAGACGACCTGTACCTTCGACTTCGAGGCATGAATGTACTATAAAAGTCTCTCAATCTTATCGGAAATGAAGTTTTAAAAACTTTTGCTCGATTCGGAGAGTGTCCTCTCCCCCGTTCCGTGAGAACAGGACAAGTGACAATGACCGTGGCACTGTACCACATCCTTAGGAAATGACGTCATAGGGGTCACAGGGGTCAATCCGCGGATTAGTCACGTTTTCTGGCGTGTCAACCGGGAATTAGACTAAACCTGTTTACGGCATTTAGTAATGTATAGCCCCGCCCACTGAACTATTTACAAGTTGTGATTGATGGAATGAGAACTATTTAATGCAGGAATTGACAATAGGCATCTTTGAGGGGGTCTTGTTTCACAAAGAAGATGCCATAAGAAGCCATCGTCATTATGAAGATCTCTTGTCGGGGGAGTCATAAAATTAACAACTTATACCCTGATTTAGTGATTAACAACTTTGTTACACAGTTGTAAATTTACGATTTACACAATAAATAGTTTATTCAACACTAAAGATTGTTTTAATGGGCAATAAACGAATGAATAAAAGACTTTTGTATCAAACACCTTCATGCCCCAATGGACAAAGTACATAATTATCTTCATAGCTGTAAATGATGGCTTATTTACAAATACAAACAAATCAAGGAAGTTGTAATTTGCTAATAGCATAGAAATTCAAATCATCGCAAACAACAACAGGTCTTTAAAAATACGTTTTATCTTTAAATCCATGTTATATTACAATTTGATTGGAAGTGGAAGATACGAAGGTATCAGTCTTTAATAGAGACTTATGTTTTCGGTTTATTGTTTTTTTCTGAGTTTTCTTGGTTAAAAAAATGTAATTCTCTTATGTCGTTTGCTGTACAGTAAGCCGATATAGAGATTTGCACGTGTGAGGTATCTTACCTTGCAGTTAGCTATTTCATCATGACAGGAACGCTTTATTTTCATTTCTTGTTTATCACTGAGGCGGAATAACCATTCTAGCCTTGTTATATTGTTCAACATGGTTCAAATGAGGACAGAGGACTGTCCCACGCTTTGATTATCTAGTCTCGTGTTGTAATTATCTTACGTCTGGTCATTTTAAAGAAACCTCGAGTTCTGCTCCGGGGCTTCGAACCCGTGTCCTTGGGCCCATTCTCCACCTTTTCACCAGACGGCGCTTGCTGAGTCAGTGAGTGACCGAAATCGAATTTTTGTGATCCCTGATTTCGAAATTAGAATATGATGCAAGCAGCTGTGAAAGTAGCCTCCATATCAGGCTCTTTGGTCTTTTTTGGCTTATAATACACTTTTTGTTGATGACTTCTTTCATTAGTCCTTATCATGGTTACAGGCTGGCTGCACAAACGACCCAGTACAAAAAGAAGTCATCAGCAAAACGTGTATTATAAGCAAAAAAACAACGGAGAGCCTGCTATGGAGGCTTTTGTAAAAGTATAATTCGAAAGACAAAAAAGCATACAAAACGTTGAAACATTCGATCTTAATCGCTACTTTTGGTCGCTATGTGGTCACGGCGCAATCGCTGTCTAGTGCCAAGCAGAGGTTGTTGGGCATGGGGAAAATTGTGACCTTCTTTCAATATCATATGCTCCGCTTTTGTCCGCCCTCCTCCCTAAAAGCGGACATAAACGGGACATATGATAAGAGGGTCACAATTTCCCTCAACAACCTCTGCTTGGAGAGTAGTGTTACGTCCAAAGATAAGACGTTTACACTCGTTTCAAAACTGCCTGACGCAGAACAATACACCTTGTTGACTTTCCGTCGTCGTACGAATTGTCTTTGTTGGAGTCGGATCACCTTGTCCGCAATGACACGTTCCATCAGGTCTATACGGCACGGAAGAAAGCCAGGCGCTCCTCAATAGCCAACCCGCCACTTAAGTAACAATAATTTCTTCCCCAACCCTTTCATACTACAATTTGCCAACAGATACTTACATTATTCGTCATTCAGCGAGAAGAAAGACAGTTCGTACGATCTGCCTGCCACCCAACAAAGCAGCTGGCCTACGTTAGCCAATGGCGAGCCCGAGGGCTAAAGCGCGTCAAATTACGCAGAAGAAATGAGCGTTTTGGTAGATTTGTTTTTCAACAAAGTCGTAATCGCCCCACAACATCTTTGCCTACATTTGTGTACAAATGTTTGATACCAAAAACAATCACGTGACAGTTAAGATGTTTGATCCCTGATTTGATTTTTTTTTTGTGTATACATAGATGTTTCTTGTAGCTTTTGGAGGGTTTGAAATCATAATGGTGTCGGCATTTGATGTTTTATGTCTATATAACCTCCTTGATGTTATCGATTATCATTTTGGAGTTGTAGCTGTTGTGTGTATCACATAAACAATTCTTTGAGGAAAAGATATTTGATTCATAAGTTTTTGTGTATACATATAGTTTTATTGTAGTTTTTGGAAGTATTTTTATCAGAGTAATTGGTCATTATGGCTTCGGCATTTGATGTTATGGATTATCATTTTAATGTTACCAGTTCGAAGATATATCTATTGCGTGTATCACGTAAAGAATTCTTCCAGGAAAAGAAATGTCGTACTTCCGACGACCACCTACTAAAAGATTCCGTACATGCTGACGTCCTCCCATTTTCCGGCGCTAATTTCAGACCGGTATTGTGCAGCAATTCGTCACGGCGGATTTTCGCAACATTACCGCCCGTCGGAGTCGTGCCCTTACGGACATCACCGCTCCGGACGGCCCGACACCCTCGGCGGTAATCCGCCCACCCGGGGTTTAGCGAGTATGTACCAAGTACCGGTATTTCAGACAAACCTAATGAATATTTACCCCCTTCAGTGGCCATAGCCCCCAATCTGTTAGCACATCGTTATTCAACAAGTGGTTGTATGAGGTGCTAAGTTATTCATGGTGCTACCATCCCCCCTACCCCCTGGCCATAAACGCCTTAATTGTAGTAAGAAAATTAGAGGCTCAACTGCGATGGGGTCAGGAGATAGTCGTTTGGGGTTGGGGTCATCTATCTTTGCTAAATCTTAGACAGTAGACTTGACATCTTAGCTTGATTTATGTCTCAGAATGTCGCGGATGTAAAACAACAATAGAACGCGGAAGAACAAACCGAAACTACGTCAAATGTCTCAAGTGTTTGAGATATTTTCTTAACCGTTTCTGCTAGAAGAAAGTTTGAAGCCGTCTCGTTGCGTTACCGAGTCTCGCCGATAAGATGATTTTTTCACTTCGTTTCACAAAGTAGAATTGACATGCTTGCTAAATGTCAACAGTGTTCATAGATGTGAGACAAAAAAAAATATTCAAAATTATAGAGTAAAAAGAAAAGTCGTATCAATATTTCAGTGCTCTTTAAACTTAGTGAGCGAGTCCTTAATGTACATTAGTAGTTTTAATACTTATCGGGGCCAAAGGATTGTGTCAGCCCGCCCGTTGCGCCCAAACAACCCGGGAGCGTTCCGGTTGACCCCGTTGCCCTCCCCCTCGGCGCAAACTACCGTAAACAACAGAGGATTTGCGCCCCAGCGCCGCTTACGCCACTGGATTTGTGCAACACGCCTCCCGCCACACATCCAACGGGCAGGTGCTATCTTTGGAAACTGTTGGAACCGCTTCTTGTAAATTTTACAACGTCGAATTTTACAACTGTTTTCGGTCATTACCTACTTAATGTTTCACAACCGCGTCAGAAATGTAATTGTCATTAAAAGGAAAAATACAATTTGATGACAAAATCAGACAGAAGAAGTACGCAACGCATCACCCCGAAGTTAAAACTTTGTTGTCACAATACAGACGTTAAAAAAAAGTGAGTTTGGACAAAAATACACAAAGCTGAGTTACAGCGGCCTTGGAACACTCGAACTATAGAGGGAAAAATCTGGGAACACAATGTTCCCATAGTCCTGAGATTGACCCTGCTATTTTCAGCCGTACGGATGATCAAACAAGCCTCTTTTCTGCCCGCTGCGCCGCGCACTTTATAATATTTCACTCCTCCTTTGTTTGGGGACTTCAGCCGTCAAATGGACCGCATCACGAGCGGATGCTGTTACCAGGGAGACGGGCGGCGAACGCCCAACGATGTCTTCGATCCCCTTTAATGAGTCAGTCATGGGAGGGAATAACATTTTCGCCACCTCTTTTGAGCGCGCGTTTTACCAATGAGGGGAATAATTTCCGTTTCGGCGAGCACGGTGATTTTTTTTCTAAACACCGACAAGTCGTGTGGGGTAGGTTTCCGTGTAAGACACTGACATATTTTAAAGTTGCCTTGGTGTTTGCTACCGCGACGAATAATATTCCATTTATGACGCCGACTTTAACTATTCAAGGCAACGGAAACAAGATAGGAGAAAAAGAAACGCGGTACTTTGGAGGTTTATTTTTAAAGTTTCGTCTATAAAAAAGAGAAAAGTTGTGAACGATGACTATGAATTAAACTGCAGTCCCCCCTCTCCTATCCATCTCTTTATCCCGATGCTCGGCTAACTGCGCAGAAAAATAAACACGAAGTGAAACGCAGACAAACACACAATCTGGACTCAACCCAAGCCGCCTCAATGCGTGAACAATGCGGCTTTATTGAGGAAACTCTTGTGTATTGTTACAGGCGATAGGTCTCCTTTCTGCATGTTGAAAAGTGCGGCTGAATGCGCCACTATTACGCCATTCTTTCGAGGTGAAAATCTTCAGTGGTCGCCACTTGACCGCCCTGTATGTTCATTCAAACGTTGGGCACTCTACAAATCGAGATGTAACAAACAGACAAGGAACCGAACCACAGGACGATTGTCGAGTCCGTAAACATTGCATAAAACACGGTTGAACCCTGGGTCCCCACCAAGTTAGCTGACAAATAATTCATGTATGCATGGCTTGCTTTCCCCTCTTCTCGTCTTTCTCGTACCCCCTGGTAGGCCCGGTGCTCTCCACATATCAAGCGGGTACACAGAAACAATGCCAGATTGAATCATCACCGTTCTAGAGATGAGGAGAACAAAGAGCGCTGTCCGCTAGGAAATCTGCTCTTCTGAATCACAGACAAGCCTAACAAATGCCCGCATAAAGAAGACCGTTACGACGTATAGAATATTAGCAGTAATTATATCAACTAGCATTTGTTTGGAACAAAGAATCAAAACATAAGTGGACAGGCCGATACTGAATAACACTAATGACTCCGAATATCAACCATCAGACGTGAAGAGGGGAATAATTAGAGTCCATTGCGTTCAATTGGAAATTTGCTATTTTAACGAAATTCTGTTTTCAGTGATTATCTTTTCATGGCCGTTTCGGCACCCTAAAGCTAAAGCTGGTCAGAAAACTTTTTTGGGAAAAAAGAAAAACATATGTCACGATCTTCGTTTAAAAATAGTTACCAGACAGACTTCTCTAAACGCCAAAAAACAGTTACTCAAGCAACTGGATATAATGTTTGAAACAGTCATACGGTTCTTTTGTTTAAATCATTTTTGGTACGCAAACGAATGAATTCAAAGAAAAGAGAATTTGAACACAAATTCTTTGCCACCGTTGGCAAATATCAAAATCTTTTAATATCTAGCCAGTAACATATTGTACAAGAGTATGTACCTGTAATACATACATATCTTTTTTACATTTTCCGATTACTTCTTCGAATTCGTTTAATACATTGTTAGAGTAAGAGTTATACTTCTGCTTGAGGGTTTCATATGTTTACAGCGTTGGTATGTCTCTTCCCAATACGTATGATATAATTAGATGCATTTTTCTACATTCCGTGTGCAATTTTACATGAGTGTTTGAGACCGCGGGGGTGGCAAAGTCAGATGGAAGAGTTAGCATCATCCTGTGTTCCCTCTAACTCGGCGTGACGACCCTTTCGGTGTGTTCGTCCGGCCTTGCTCGCCGTGGTTTCTCTCCGTCTTTTGTTCCCATTCTCCTCACCTGCACGGGGCGGGACCGGCCAACAGTGGGGAGTCCGGCGGCGCCGAGAAGTGGGCGGAGCCGAGGAATAATTTCCACCGCTACGGTGAATCACCCGATCCATCGTCTGCTGACCCCAGGGGCACCAACCTTCAACAACCTCCATTCAAGTTCTGAAAAAACAGAGACCGCGTCCATAAATACACCGGGCCGCACCGAACTAAGCGCTGAACATAAGGCACAATGGTGAAGTTGAAAACAACCAATATGGTCAACGATTGTAGGTCAGAATTACAGGAGAACATAATTATAGTAAGGTCATTCACTCACAGAAAATGCCAAGCGAAGGTATTAGAATTATTAGAATTCATATTCAAGTCGACAAGTCATAAAACGTGGGGATTTCCGATACAGTATACACATGGTTGCGCTTGAATACTATCCAATGCGTATCTCATGAAATTTATATGAAGGTTAACTTAGTCAAGGAAAAATATAATGCACATCTTTTATTCTATCGTTTGAGTGCATTTAAATGAAAAGTCTATAGTTAACACCTTCTCGATTTAAGAATACGACTCGAAAAACTAAATTTAGCAGCGTATAAAGAGGCTGTTGTTGAACTATAGTGTACATTTCTCTACCTTCATTGGAAAACGCAATTGTAAAAGTGAACGGTCTGGGAGGGGTCTTTTGTGCTGAGTGTCGTCAGACAGAAGTGTCAATCAAACGATAACTCGATCTGATATCGAATCAACGCTAATAATAGTTGTCAGTTCGCCTCTCATCCGATCGAGTTACTCCCATATACACAACAATTGGCAAAGTGGGCAATTTTAGTGTTAGATGATATAAAAACATAAAGGGAGCGACATACGAGCCGACAAGAATGATTGAAAGATGGTAACGATCGACTTTTTCAAAGATGGCCGATAAAAATTTGAAAAAGATGGATATTTCAAACGTGTTTTGAGGATGCTTAGAAAAGGAACGAAACAAACAAACAAAAACACAGCAACGAAACATGACGCTAAATGTTTAATCTTCAGAGATCTATTGGTACTCTCCAAGCAGAGGAGTGGTGCCGGCTGGTTTTTGACGTGTTTTATGCGTCTTTTTCTGTTTTGTTGTTGTTGTGTGGTTTAGTGAGACAAAAAAAAAACACATGACAAAGTAGAAAGCCCGACAAAAACGCCTTAAACACTTCAAAAGCAAGCCGGAACCAGTCCTCTGCTTGGAGAGCATAGAATCGTAGGAAAACTTGTTTGAAAAAAAAAGTAACTTAGAACGACGACAGATAACACGCAGGCCACGCTCTGTCCTTGCCCGCTCCAATTTTTGACCTTTTACCTATTTATCAACTATTTATCATCTATTTATCAACCCCTGACAGGTAAACTCGGAGATAGGAACAGGGACAAGGACATGTCAAAAAACATCTGCCTCCGTCATTGTGTTCTAAAAACGCGGAAAATTTAGACTCTTATACCAAGCCCTTGCTCATACTTATCAACTGTTGAACGTATAGGGATATAGGGAAGGTATCGTAATACTAGCGTAAAATATACATGGTTTTTGTTGCGTCTATGCGTAGTAGATAACGGTAAAAGCAACGTGCTGAATAACACTTATTTTGTATAATTGGCTGATATTATTCGTGGTATATGATATAATGTCCTTGATGATACATTTCAAGGTAATTCGATCCCAACCCAATTTATTGCCGGGTTTTCAGTCGATTCCAGAAGAATATATGTATCTAAGCGCTTCTGTGTGAAAATTGCGCCACGTTTTCAAAAACACTCACTTTTCGACTTACCGCCAAAATAACGGCAATTTTTTCCCTTCCCCCCATTAATTTGCGCCATCGATCAAACCGTCCGATGTTTCACGGGAGGGCGGAGTGATTTTCTGTGAGAGTAAGCAGTTCTCATGCAGCGGAGGAGAACGGACCCATATTTCACGCTATTCTCATTTGCATAAATTAGCATACAATCCCTCTTTTCCCACGAATCCAGCGCGGATGGTGTCCCGCTTACGCTTACCGTAAACTCAATTCTTTTCGCATAAACTTTTAAAAATAAAAAGTGCCCCAAAATCTAGTCGATATTTTTTTTCAAAATTATCCGCACTTTAACACGTATTCCCATTCTTACTCTGCATCATATTCGTGGAAAAAAAAGTTGCGTTTTTTGGGCGGTACATTTCTAAATTTTGCGTACGGAAATAACAAAAGTACCTCAAAACTAGACGATCTTTTATTCAAAATTACACGCACTTCAGCACATATTCCCGTATTTTGTCTACATCATATTCGTGGGGAAAGAGTTGCTTTTTTGGGCGGTACATTTTCAAATTATGCGTACGGTAATAACAAAAGTACCTCAAAACTAGATAAATGTTTTTCTTCAAAATTATCCTCTCTTCAACACATATTCCAGTTTTTTTCTACATCATATTCGTG
Organism: Branchiostoma lanceolatum; assembly: GCA_035149815.1. Taxonomy (NCBI): domain Eukaryota; kingdom Metazoa; phylum Chordata; class Leptocardii; order Amphioxiformes; family Branchiostomatidae; genus Branchiostoma; species Branchiostoma lanceolatum. The sequence goes on along the minus strand of CM068882.1, from coordinate 12,587,765 downwards.
GGGAAAGAGTTGCTTTTTTGGGGGCGGTAACATTTTCAAATTTTGCGTACGGTAAATAAAAGTAACTGTGCGTCAGAATAAACCTTATATAAGTTATAGCATAACAAAAGTGCCTCAAAACTAGTCGATATTTTCTTCAAAATTGCCCACACTTCAACACATTTTTTTGCGTTTTCTGGGCGGTGCGTTTTCAAATTTTGCGTACGGTAAATAAAAGTAACTGTGCGTCAGAATTTTAATATGCGCATCTGTGGGAATAAAAATGGTGGCCCACCAACAGCGCGCCAATTATGCACACTCAGCCGGCACACCATGAATCAAGTTGCACGCTGAAAGCAAATGTAATATGCCTGCCCCATGGCCTCTATAGCAATTTACATCCACCAAGAGCCCCGTAATTTGTCATATGCATGTGCGTTGGGCAAATTCACGAGTTCGGACCGTAGCTGCATCATGGGTCGTACATATGTCACGATATCCCCGCAGAGCTAGTTTGTATGCATTTCTCACGGTATAGACGACACGGAAAATATCAAAAGTTGTACTTAGTTGATGGTGTCGTATATAGAACAATATTCATTAAGAATTCTTGCGAAATGTATATCAGCATGGGTCACAATATAACCAATTGTATGCGTCTTTCAGGCACAAACGACATTGAAAATATTGTTGCTTAGTTGATAGTGTTTTTTTTTTCCGTAAGTCATTAAAATCTTTTATTCTTTAATTAGAAAATACCTACTTGTTGCCACAACTTGCCCATAGTTTATGCCCTGTACAATCAAGGACAATATATATATAATGTCCTTGGTACAATTAACTGTTGTGTAATAAAAAATGTACGCATACTTGATCATGGGTTCGACGTAGTTGTGATAAAAACATGGATTAACCACCTTGCAAACATGTACTTTGCTATCTGCGTAGCTGCTGTTATATTTCTGTGCAATATGTGCATAATGTCTAATGTTGCTCTGGTGGTCTCTATTCCAGCATCTAACTGCATTGCAAGGGACTTTTTACTATGCGTGTATGTATGTATGTGTGTGCGTGTGTGCATACGTGTGTGTCTGTCACGGTGTGTTAGTGTGTGTTTGCCTGCGCACGTGCGTGTGTTGCATGCGTATGTGTGTTTGCATGCGCGCGCGCGCGTGTGTGACAGTGTGTGTGTGTGTGTGTGTGTGTGTGTGTGTGTGCGTGCGTGCGTGCGTGCGTATGTGAATGTGTTTAAATATACCTTATCAGACCTTACACTTACAGTTCGAATAAATCTTTTTCCATATGTTTTCTTATATCTTCTTATTTCTTTGGCCACACTGATGGTGCAACATCGTTCCTTTCCTTCTGTGCTATCTACGGCTCTGATGTCGGCGGATTTTTAGATATCTGGAAAAACACTGTATAAATTGGGCCAAAGTTTCAACAAGTTAATTCCAGACCCAGATCCACCCCCTCCCCACTGGGCACTGCTCCAACCCGTCTAGTACCGAACTGCCCGAGTCTCCCAGATTGCTTCCCGCCACCTCGCCTGCTCACATATCGATCCGCCAGGGAAGTACCCGCCACATGGAGAGACTTCATCACCGAGACTCCCACTTTAGTATTGATTGCGAACTAATTTACACCGAGAGGAGCCTGCCCCGAGCCCAGACAAGTATATCACCCCCTGCCGCTCACCTCTGACCTCCATCAGTGGAGAAGAAATTGGCGGGAAAGTTAGGGAGGAGAGAGAAAATGGCGGCGATACTGCTGAAGTCTAGCTAGTCCTCGAATCTTCTAGCAGATTTTTCGGTGGCAGAATCGTTATATAGTCGCCATTAACCCATCGATGGCATTATGGGTGCTGTCTTTGCCTGTATAATGATTCTGCCACCAGACGATCTCACTTTGAGAGTAGATAGCCTCTCATAGACCCTACCAGACTCCATAGATTGCTGGAAAAATAGTAGAAATTGGCCAAATAGACTGAATGATAAGACTGCTTGATGCTTCTTCCGCACAAAGTGAATGTAGGTGATGTGCTATTCTGGTAAAATGAAATTTAAATGATGCTGGAAGTGATTTTGACATGTATTTTTTATTACACTTTAACGTATATCTAACGTGCTCACATACTAGTACAGTACATGTACATGCTAATCTCCAATCAGACGATGGGTTAGGAAGTTGTAACGTTTCCTAAAGGGCAGTTTCTGTACCATCTGCGTCTGCTTGGAGATCACACATAGACAGCATTCAAAGACCTCGACCACCTGTTAACAGCTATGGAAGCACATACTAGTCTCTAACAGACTCTCAGTGGCGGACAGAAAAATGTCAAAATTGGCCAGTGTATTTTATTGACCGGTCATTGTAGAACAAATTTGCCCGCCGTTGCAATCGGTTGACTCTATGGCCTAACTCATCTGGGCAATGTCTACCATTTTTCAGGCATCCCACGGTGTCTACATATGCCTCATTCTAAGCTCCGCAATATAAATTACCAACTCATCGCCTTAGTATTTCTACAACGAGCTGTCTATACCACCCCACCCCCCCATTCCCATGGCCATTTACCGACTATAAGTCTAATTTGTCCCCATTGTCGCTGATGGTTTTTTGATACTGCCGCGGCAGACGATGAGCGGGCCGGGTCTGGCGTCCCCACGGCCTCATCAGGCTTCAGACCCGGGCGTGATGGATGAGTCGAGCCGCTGCTAACAGGTCCCCCTACCCTCATCAGCACCATTAAATATGGACGGCCCTCGCCGGATCTATTGATCGACTTCGGCAAGCCGTCGGCAAATGTCGGAGCCTGCCCGAGGGAAATCAGTTGGGAGATAGCAAACCTCCCTCTAATGAGTATTATTACACCGTCTTCATTGGATAAGAAATTAATTTAATTGAAATATAATGCGACACGTACTCTTTCAATTTGCATCGCACAAAGAAACGCAAACCGGGGCCCTACTTTAACTGTCATCGCTTGAAAAGAGGAAAATGAAATAGATTGTCGTGTTGTTTGACAAGGAAATAAAAATAAGATGTGTCCTGAGGGGCTCATTCGTCTTTAAGGACGTGACGACAAATATGAGTGACTATGGGGTCGTTGTCGCGGCGTCTGTAGTAATTGTATACCGCTATTGTCACATAATAACCCATAACAATTATTGCAATTGATACAGCTACTTTCTTTACAGCTTTATCAATAGCTTCTACAAAATCAACGTAACTGCTCGCTTTTTAGTGTCTACCAGACTGACTACGCCGGCTATAGGGAGAATTATTTGTCAGTGGAATATTTGCCACCACAGGTTTTCATTTGCAAGTGTTAACCTTACCGTGGACTGACTCCTGGCCAATTATTCCTTTTTTTGCCGAATTCTACCACCCGTAACCCCATAGGAAGGCCTGCTGGAGGCTAGAACCAGGCTCCAGAGGTGACTGGAAAGAGTAGAAATTGACAAAATAGACAGATAACATGGAAGATGAGTCTGCTGTAGTCTGGCTGTCTGGATGAGTCTGGGTACAGTAAAGCAGACGGCATGTCATCTGTCTATTTGGCCAATTTCTACTCTTTCCCGCCGCCTATGGAGCCTGGTAGAGGCTAACTCGATTTAGGAGGAGTCTCGTACATCTCCAATCATCTACTTGTCTAGTATGAGTAATCTAATGCCAAGACAAGGTTATATGACAATGATAAGTGTATGAATGAATTTGTTCTTGAGAAACCTTGCTATGACGTCAACACCAGTCGTTTATCATGTGTGGATGCGTCGAAGGTAAATGTCATTATCCGCTGTACGTATTGTGTCGGGCAGAATGTGAACTTATTAAAAAGCTATCATCGTTCCCGAGTTGTTGGTGCATTTCACAACATCTCACTGGAGTAATACGATACTGGGGGTACAATAAAATGGATGGTTTGAGAAGGGTGATATGATCAAATTATTTGAGCTTCTGTATGCGGTATTGTATCTGTTGTGATCAATATGATCAATGAATGCTGACAATATACAGATCAACGAACTGAACATTGAATGAGAAAAGCTTTCAAACGTTCATAAGGGAAAGGATTCTAAAATTCTTCTGAAGCAATTCATTTTCTTGTTTCAGTTCATCACCCTTTCCTTCATATCGTAAAAAGACACATAGATGATATGTATATATCATAAGGTTAGCTTCAAATATCCCTGTATAAATGGATCTTTGATGTCATAAATGCTTTGTTGTGATTGTTGAATGCTAGAAAATGGTCAACTTTTGTTAGAAAAACGTCCAGATATCAAGTTTTCGGGTCAAATGCCCCGTTATAAATGGATCTTTGATTTCATAAATGATTTCTTGTGATTTTCGATGTTAGAATACGGTCATATTTTGTTTTAAAAAGTCCGGATATCAAGATTTCGAGTCAAAGATCCCTTTATAAATGGATCTTTGTTTTCATATACGCTTTCTTGTGATCGTTGATGATAGAAAATGTTCCAATTTTGTTCGAAAAACGTCCGGATATCACGATTTCGTGGTTTTAGTCCGTTTAGCACATGTTAGAATGGATAATGGGCCTCAGGTGTCATTTTTCAACCCCTCTTTTGTGGATGAAACTGGTTTATCATGTTGTGACGGTTTTTCAGCAGTTATGCGGCAAAACGAAGTTTGCTGTATGATCATAATTTTTCCCGGAGGCGGCGCGCATCGCCAAGTTGCCTTCCCAAGCCGCTTGACTCCACGTGAACTAATCGAAAGTGATCGTCGTTGATCGAATTTCTGCCTGATTTGAGAACTTGAATGAATCTTAAAACATCTCACGGGCGCGGAGTTACAGATCGGGTAAAATCCATACCGAGCGGCCTCCGAGGAATATATCCTGCGCGTTCGGGTAAAGCTATTTTCGGGTGCTGCGTTGATATCGACTGGTGTGTGAGAAATATAGCGTGAGTGGGGCTAGTCGCGCCCCAGCGCTACTGTATTATAGATGCTCGCATGACTCTGTGTAAAGATTATGTATTCCCAAATTATTGTATCGCCAGAGTCGCAACAATGCCGGGCTGCCAGCGTTATAATGACCACAAATACGATATGAAAGAGGCTCCTATTCTTCGACCATGTCGCGTATTCATGGACAATTAAGAAGAGCTGCAATCGAGCATATGTAAAGAAATTCCACCCCTTTCAAACCCGCTGATTTGCGGGATACGCGGACATAATGGGGTATTTCAAAGGCCAGTGCAGCTAGCCAGACCGGTCTGTCTACCTGCAGGAGCCGCAGCGATGATGATTGACACACGCATGGGCCGAATCGATGAGCGCAATTAATTACAGGCCCTCCCGGCCACGGAGCTCATCCAATTTGGGGCGATGACAAGCCCGCCATTTTAATCCGCGGTCCTGATGAAGGGAGCGGCGGGTCCTCCATTCCCAATTAGTCTTCATATCGAGGATGTCGTTTTCTTCCATCGCAGGTGCACCGGGCCCGCGATGAGGGCTCTCTTTTAGTTCTCCACAGGAAATTAACTAACGAAATAGACTTGGCTCGGCGGACAGGCGGCCCTTATCATACGCAAGGCAGGTGGACGTGCACATGGCGGGAAAACTAACCGCCGAGCTCTCCCGAAACTCGCACAAGGAAATAGATGAGGCCATTCCCAGCAGACTGGAGCCTTTATCTGCGGAGGAACAGGTGAAAATGAATGGAGGCCTGACAGTACGATTGGGGGTTAAAGGAAATTAACGAGCGCCATTGGGTACCTCCCCTTCCGGAGAAGGGAAACTGTTGCAGGTGAAATAAAGAAGTTCTACAGTTTCGCCTTCTTAAAGGTACTCCGTGTAAGATTAGGATGATGTTCAAAGTCAATGTTTTTCCTATTCTTTTTTATAGTACATGTAGGCCACAGCAAGAGAATCTTGTGCATGACGTCCTCTTAAACTGCGAGAGCGGGAAAAAAAACAAGATGGGTACAGTTCGCCATATTAAAGGCACTCATTGTAAAATTAGGAAGATGTTCCAAGGCAATGTTCTGGCTATTCTTTTACACAGTTAGGCCATAGCAAGTAAGTATTGTGGGTGACATCCTCTAGAAACGTCAAATTCAATGCGAGAACGTTAAAAAAGATGGGTAACTGCTTAAAGAAGCTCTACAGTTCGCTTTCTTAAAGGTACTCAATGTAAGATTATGTGATGTTCAGAGTCAATGTCATGGCTATTTTTAAACAGTTAGGCCACAGCAAGACAATTTTATAGATGACGTCCTCTGCAGACTCCAAATTGAAGAGAGTGCGAAAAATACGGGCAAAACAATTTTTTTCCAAATAGAGACCATAAGCATTAAAAAAACATTGTGAGGACAATAAAAATGAGCCACCTGTTAACATTTGATGTCATACAAACAGTTATCTTATAAGTCATTTTACCTCGTTTACGAACATGATTTTTTTTCACCTGTCGTTTTTAATCTGAAATATTCCTTTGATGAGCGGTTTAATGTTCCCTACAAGCGACCTAAAGGGCGCCCGTATCTGCTGAAAGTTTCCCGCCCATTTTGCTGTAGAACGCTGGCTGCGTGGGTACAATTATCCCTGATTAACATGCAAATCTGTAGGCAAGCCAGCTGGCTTCTTACCGGGCACCTCTCAGCGCTAACCCACGGGGGAGGGGGTTTGTAGTCTCCAAGCAGAGGTTGGTGGGGAAGATTGTGACCTTTTAATCATATACAAAAAACGGGGCATATAATAAAAAGGTCACAATCTTCCCCACGAACCTCTGCTTGGAGTGTAGACGTTTGAAGAAAATGTTTATTTGCTGATGAATGTTTAGACATTAGAACCAATATAACCAACTAAACGATAAGTTAAACTCAACATGTTGATTTATTCGTATACTTGTACACAGTTTAATCAATTTGTATCCACAATTCTTCTCAGATGAAAGTTTGGACTAGCCTCTACCAGGCCCCGCGGATGACTGGAAAAAAGTAGAAATTGGCCAAATAGAGTAAATAGTATACTAAGGGAGTTCAGTCGGCTACGGAGGCAGGGACCATTTGCCATCCACGAGAGGTCGCAAACTGTAACTTCTATAGCGGACTAACTTCTCTGGCATGTAATTCGTCTATTTGACCAATTTCTGCGATTTTTCCATCGACCTGTGGAGCCTTAGACCTTTTAGATGGTTCGACCCTAGAACCAATAGTGTAAACGATACGTTAAACTCAACATGTTGATTAATTCATCTACTTGTACTAGGTTGATTGATTTATATTCACTTGTTTGTTTGTTTGTATGTATAGTTATAGAAGACCTTGAGAAACTTTTGTTGTGTCAATAAAGATTTGATGAAACAATCGGAAATCAATGCGATATAGAACCTGTCTCACAAAGTTTTTAAAAGAATCATAGATGAAACGAGCACTTGCAATTTTTTCTTGACATTCAATACATTTCTAGGAACGACAAAAGACAATGTTTTGATTTTTTGTTTCTCTTTTACTTTACCACTATCAAACAATTTGGATGCCACCGATGCCGTGGCCTTGGGAAAGGCACTTAACACGACTTTCCTCTCTTTGCTCAGGTGAAAATGAGTACCTAGCTTTCGGTTAGGGACGTCCCTCGGATAGGGCGTTTTAAGAGGTCCCGTGTTTGAGGAGAGTCACACCTTAAGCACGTAACACTTATCGAAAATAGAAGGGGACATTTTCGGAGTGAGTGGATCAAATAAATCTGTCCAGATATGCAATTTCTGTACAAACCTCGCGTGTTATACTATAAGACGGTTTACCGGGTATGCAATACAAACAAACAAACTAATAAATAAATAGATATAATTTGAAATCCACTAACAGTCAGTTAACGACGTTTCATAAACAAGGATATCAGGCTGACGACGATTTTTCCTATCAGTTACGACGCCAGCCGCCGGTGCGCTCTGACCAGCCGTGCTGCCATCGATTTTTTCCGGGCGGCTTGGCTCTTTCATCCCGCCCAGCCGTTGCGAGGCGTCCCTGCCGGCTGTACTCCCTCCGTAATTGATTATTTCGTCAACTGCTGTTCATTTCTCGTACGTGTCTGTTTCACTTAACGTTAATAAAACGCAGAGTCTCCATCGTCACGCTATCATCGCTCAACTATATCCTCTTCCGGTTTTCGGTAACGAATACGTCAAAGAAAAAAGAGAATCATTCGATTATTGCAAGGATTTGTTTACTGTCTGTGTCTCTCTGTGTCTGTGTGTATTGTTTACTGTCGAAACAGGTGCATATGACATTAGTTCTAGTCATTTTATGTTTTTAGCATCTTTCATATTTCTGTCCGCGTTCTTAATCATAAAATCATCACGCTATCATCGCTCAACTATATCCTCTTCCGGTTTTCGGTAGCGAATACGTCAAAGAAAAAAACACGAATAATTTGGCTATTGCAAGGATTTATTTACTGTCTGTGTGTATTGTTTATTATCAAAACAGGTGTATGTGGCATTAGTTTTAGCCATTTCATGTTTTGAACATATTTCATATTTCTGCCCGTGTTCTCAATCATAAAATCATCACGCTATCATCGCTCAACTATATCCTCTTCCGGTTTTCGGTAGCGAATACGTCAAAGAAAAAAACACGAATAATTTGGCTATTGCAAGGATTTATTTACTGTCTGTGTGTATTGTTTATTATCAAAACAGGTGTATATGACATTAGTTTTAGCAATTTCATGTTTTGAGTATCTTTCATATTTCTGTCCGCATTCTTAATCATAAAATCATCATGCAATCATCGCTCAACTATATCCTCTTCCGGTTTTCGGTAACGAATACGAAAGAAAAAAACAACTAATTATTTGGCTATTCCTAGGATTTGTTTACTGTCTGTGGGTATTGTTTATTATCGAAACATGTGCATATGACATTAATTTCAGTCATTTCATATTTTGAGTATGTTTCATATTTCTGCCCGCGTTCCTCTATCCTTGAGGGAAACCATCGCAGCGATCGTTCGGTAGGATTTGGAACGGGGATCCGCGATGTCAATTGCTAAGAGGGTATGCATTTCATTTTATAATGGGCTTGTCAGGGTAGGTAAGATTCGCGCAGCCATTCAGGAGGGTTAGCCGAGTTGAAAACGTTATTACAGTAGGAGAACTGTCAAGAATATAAATGTGGGGGAAAGGCCGCCAAATCTCGCTGCAGAATATGTCAAATCTACGATTTTAAAAAACAATTTTTTTGGTCATCTATATTGTCTGTGATAACCTATGATTCTACACAATTCATGAGGTTGGATGGACGAAATGCGTTTATTTTAGCGATCATTTTATTAGAGGACGCGGGAATAGATAAGATGATATCAAACCAATCTCATATTTCTTTTATCGTTAACGTTAATTAAAATCAACAGTGATAACGTTGCCCAAATTAAGAGCCCATTATACCGCGATAACCAGAAATTAATAGTGGATTGATCATTCATACCTTGTAATGCATGGGGGCGAATTGGGTGCTATTTTTGGATCGACCAGCTACTTATAGTGATTACATGTATGATATTATGAGAATCTTATTCTTAAAACCATCTTCACCTTTGACCCCTCCTTTAGCTGCTTATAGTTCCTTGACCTTGAAACCGTGACATTGATTTTATTAAGGCTTCGATCACGCATCTAGATTGGTGCTGACTGTTGCATTTTAAATGATTTCGACGGTTATGCTAGAAACTGTGTCACGGCTTGCGAGTTAAGTTCCCGTATATTTCGAGTTAGGAAGGGGGAAAGAAAAAAAACACGTCTGCGGATTGCATGGCCCAAAGGCACTCCCAGCATCGCTAGATGTCAAATCATTTCCCCATCTGAGACGAGCCTAGGGACGACCCTACCCGCTTATTCCGCTAAGTGATTTCTCAATTCTCGTTCGTTTTAAATCGGTCCTGGGCGCGCTGGGCTCTCGGGGGACCGGGGCACCGCAGTTCGAACTAGCTTTATCTAATCCAATTTATACCTCATTTCCACACAGCCAAGGCGGATCGCAGCGATAGCTGGCCACGCTAATAACATTTAATCGCGCCGAGTGACAGGGGGAATAAATTGAGGCTTCCACGAGCGATACACACCATCTTTTACATCGGGTCCCCCCGTCTAGGAACGTGACTGCGTTTTCACTACCACTAGATCGTGGATAGCGCAGGCCCCCATTCCACTAGACGTCTTCTTTTTTTCATGCGACCTCGCTGCGACCTAAATTTGATTTGTGTTACATTCGATCTTATACTTGGAATGTCATGCACACTATCAAAGTATGACTGAAAAGACAACAAAACACACGAAACGTAAAATGATTCGTTTTTTTGGCATCCAGGAAATTCGTTCAGCGTTCTGTAAGATTTTAGGTTGCTGCGCGATCGCAGGAGGTCTACGCCCTAGTGGAAGGTACTCCCCAAGCAGAGGAGGGGTTCCAGCGTGTTTTTAGGCGTTTTTGTCGGGCTTACTACTTTGCAATTTTTTTTCTCTCCAAAAACGCCTAGAAACACGTCAAAAACTATTCTCCAAGCAGAGGTTTTGGTCGAGTGGGGTAGGAGTGTCCGGGCCGATTTTTTACGTCTCTCTCCCTTCACCCAAGGAGATTATATACAACCTCCTTGCTTCACCTCTGCGATTTAACGTATCAGGGCGGGGCTAGAAGGAAGATAGGGAGACAGACGTAAAAAAATCCCGGACACTCCTACCCCAGTCGACCGAAACCTCTGCTTGGAGAATAGTAAAAAAACAGCCGGAACCCCTCCTCTGCTTGGAGAGTAGTGGAATGGAGGTGCCACTCATCACCAGCATACATCCATCCGCGACCATACCAAAAATAATATTGTCTTTACGTCTCCTCAATGACAAACGTGGGGGAACGTCAACATAACATTTTGTAAGTTCAACATGGGCACGATTTTCAAACCATTCGCGAGATTTCAGGCGTAAATTTTATTGTTCTGGTAACAAAAAAGAATGTGTCGAAAGGCACGCGAAAGACGTAACACAGAGAGCACGCTACAGAATAAAAACAATGTCTACTAAGATGTGTACTTCAAGATTACTCATTTCCCCTTACGGAAGTGTCATCATTTTCAGATGTTGGAAAGAAGGTCTTATTGAAAAAAGAATAATTTCGATGAGATGATGATTTTATTCTATATCATTCATATGTGAATTCGCAAACACCAGTTACATAATCAGGACAGTATCAAATCACACTTGTCCATTCTCTGCAATTAACGTGGACAAGCTACTAACACTTGTATTACAAATATTGTATTTATATATTCGTTTTGTCATCATATTTCAAACCTAATGGTGAATACATCGTCCCTATCTTTGTTTATTCACATAAATGTGTTATTTCAAAATGTTGGATCAATAACGTTAAGATTTTCCTTACAAATGTGCTGGATTTTATGTGTTATTTTAGATGTTGGATCAATGCAGTTGGATTTTCCCATATAAATGTGTTAGGTTTTTACTTTGTTTTTAATGTTGGATCAATACCGTTTGATTTTCCCACATCCATGGTTCGACGGCTGCATGTACATTCGGCTGTATGGGAGTCACGTTCAAGTTTGGGCGCAGATATGCAATCGCTGTATCAAGGCTGTAATTGTGGGCCTGGGGGGAGTTGAGATAAGTAACGCACACGCCACGCCGCGTCACTCCCCGGGTATTACCGACTACACCCGTACCGCCGCCGCCTCGCACAACCAACCAACAATTTAGGGATAACGCTATTGACTTGGAGCTGTACGCGAAGCGCAATTATGCCAAATTATACGAGCAGAAATTGCCGGGATTATGGCGCGCTTTCGTCATGGAATTAAGACTAGATATCAATTTCACCTTTAAGAAAAAAACATGGCGGTAAATTTCAAGGACTTCGCCGACGGTTTAGAGAAAGTAGCAAACTTTTGAGATTGTCGTAATAGAATCATTTTTACATCTAAAGATATCTAAATTCTAGATTTTAAACTAGATTTTAATCGTTATCTTTCGTCATGGCATTAAGACTAGATATCAATTTCACCTTTAAGAAAAAAACATGGCGGTAAATTTCAAGAACTTCGCTGACGGTTTAGAGAAAGTAGCAAACGCACAAACTTTGATGTCATTGTAATAAAATCATTTGTGCATCTAAAGATATCTAAATTCTTGATTTTAATCGTTATCTTTTGTCATGGCATTAAGACTAGATATCAATTTCACCTTTAAGAAAAAAACATGGCGGTAAATTTCAAGAACTTCGCTGACGGTTTAGAGAAAGCAGCGAATGCACAAACTTTTGAGATTATCGTAGTAAAATCATTTGAACATCGAAAAAGATCTAAATTCTAGATTCTTAACTAGATTTTAATCGTAATCTTTCTAGGGAAACTTTCTGGTTCTATCGTGCTAAGGAAACATTTTGGTTACACCCCTATTCCACTAGACGGTGATCGCGATACGACCTCGCTGCGACCTAAAGTGGATTTGTGTAACACTTAATTTCATTATTGGAGTATCATGCAAAATGTAAAAGTATGACTCAAAATACAACAAAACACTCAAAGCGTTAAAAAAATCGTTGAGTGGCCTGTCAAATATTATGTCGCAGCGCGATCGGAGCGAGGTCACCGCCCTCGAGGAATGAGGGTGTAGCGACAAATATTCCAAACTAGATCCTCCTAAACTCGAACAAATCCGCAAAATGGCAGCAGCGCATTTATTTTCCACCAGCTTTGGGTGAAATCCGGGCCGCGGCGAACTTGTGAACCCGCGGAGATTACCCGGTAGACATGGAGAGGAGGCAGACAGATCCACGCCTGCGGGGGGAGGGGCGGGGGCCCGTAATTTGACATGCAAGATTACTCTACTAACCACGCAGGAAAGATGATGTTCTTCTGACGGAAAAGTTCGACGAACGGTAGTACAGAGAAACCAGTTTGTAGGGTAGGATACAGAAGTAGAGCTGCGATACCCTTGGCATTACAATAACCATAAAGATACAAATACTCCTCAAGTGAAAATGCAAATTAAAGAAGTTAAATTTATCTTTTTTGGTTTGTGCACAATTTTTGTAGTAAAGCTCCCTTTCCACTGTATGGAGACCGTTGTCACTGAGAAACCGAAATTGAATTTATGACCTATGACTTTATGATTAAAGATTAGACTATGATCCATGATTTGAATGTATGATTTCAAATATATCAAAACACACAAAATACACCTCTTTATCAACAAGGTCACAAATCGACCTTGACCTTCATCTTCATCCATAAGTTTTTGAGTTATGTTAATTTCAGTGCTCAGTTTGTCAGCCAAGGAGAGGGGGAATTGCTTCTTTTATTGGGTGCAAGGTGCATATTTGTATAAAGGATATATATCAACTTACGTTTGAAGTTCTTAGGCCAGAGTCAAAAATGCCGGTACATGCAATCTCTCATCTGATTGGTCGAGCGTTGCGTGACGTCACCGCCATCAGATCTGAAGCAAGAAGAAAAAGAGATTAAGAATCTATGTTTTCAACACAATAAGTATGGTTAATGCAATACATATCTCTGAAATATTAGTATACAGAATTCTATTTTCTAATTCAGGTCGCCAGTTTTCTTAATTTCAGCCCTTCCAATGAAAACAAATGAAATGGAACTTTGTTTGAGATGAGCAACTGAAAGATTTGGGACGTCGTATCTTAATTTTGACCGTTGTGTCATGATCACAGAGCACACCGGTAACGTGGCGTATGCCAGAGGGAGGGGAGGGGGTACAATTAAAGGTCATTTTGGGTTTATGAACGGGTGCCTGGCTTTGGAGAGAAGTCTTAACACTTAATCCTTCAACATGCATGCCCTTAGTGACATGTCAACAACACACTGAAATCATCCCTTCTTGAGATTCAAGAGAAGACTGTGTGACGTCATAAGGAGAGAGGAAATCCTTTAAGAAAGGCAACCGATACCAATCGTAAGTTAAAGATTGAGCAGACCAATTGTCAATACTCTAAAACCAGTCAAACAATTGGAAAAGCTTTTGATATACTGCAATTTGTACCCTTTATATACCCCACACAGTGTTGAAATAGGCAAATATATAAAAGATTGTTTTGTTATTAGAAAAAATAATGATACTCATAATTAGCCCAACTTGAATCATGTAAAACCTAAGATAGTCATTTTGTTGTAGTGAATAGTTTTATTCCATACTTATGTCTTGTTCTATGTTAACTGTTGTTGCCATACTTTGTACCTGCTACAATAGTCGTGCAATAAAGTTTCTCATTATATAATATATGATAAATAGCATAGCAAACAGGTCAATGATTATTAATGTCCTAATTTTCCAAAACATGTTACCACAATTCAAGAATACTAAGTGCTACGTGCTACAATTTCAGTGACGTAGAAAAACTACTTTTAATCACAAATCTTATCATCTACTAATAAATTTAAAGAAACAAATTAGAATTTTTATCTGGCACTTTTTAATTTGGCAGATTTTATCATATCTGAAAATTAAAAACTAGAAAAAAAACATAAATTATCACTGCACGTGTGAAATTTTCGTATGAAAAATATTCATTACAAACTTGTACAAGACGATAACGGATTGGTATAATGTTGTTCTATATCGTAGATTGATTTATTCAAATGATAATAGAACCGGGTCAGGTAATCGCAGCACTAGTCCCTAATTTACGAGCCAAATTCAACCAATAAATAGCTACTCGCCATAAATCAATCGGGAGTGAAAATAATCAATCACGGATAATTTCAATAATTGATGCCGCGACAAAGGTTACCAGATTCGATAAAGAAACGGGTAAATGGCGCGATATAACGTGTCATCGACACAGCCTAAACAAAGACGGACAAAATCACAGCAAACACTTGGTAGTAGAAAAGTCAACAATGTAGAAACTACAGAGTGATAGACGTGAGGAGAGACACAACAATAAGGTGAAGTGAGGGGACGGCAAATATGGAAACAATACAGAACTGACACCGAGTATCGCCCAGGTTCTATATAATCAAGGTTCGTAATGGGGGGTATGTCTATATTTAACCACACTTAATAAGATTGCTGATTCAGTTACACTATAACCAAAACTCTAATTACAATCTAAAACATTTAAAAAATTGCTAAATATAAAGCCCTTAAAGATATTTGGACCTAAAAATAACCCAGAGAATAATCGGAACTGACACGGTATGTCTGCGACTTTTGTCTAGTGCGACGCGCCTTCGCCGAACGGTATTGTCAAAAAGTAAACATTGAATAAAAGGTTCTGTTGAATCACTGATTCATATCAGATGTCATGGATCGTTCCGGGTTGGAGTAGACAGGGGGAATGAACTTCTGGTCTGTGACCTCTGTACTAGTTTGGCGTTCTTCTTTAAGAAAGTCTACATGGTAAGTAAAGTAAAAGGGTAAAGCACTCATCTTCAATTGAGGTGAAGCATGATGCTTTTTCAAGTAGCTAGTGGTAGTGCAATGCGTCCTCGCCACGGTTTGCGTTTTGGGCAAAGCACCCCTACTCTTCTCGATAAGTGTGTTGGGTTCTTTTACGTGCAGAAGTTTGAGTCTTATGCCCGAAGCTCCCTCATACAAGGGGCCGCCGGCTATACGTCCCCATCCGAAATGCGCCCCCACATAGACCATGCCTGAATGGGCTTCGAACCTCCGCCTCTTGATCAATGATTTGAAGACGAAACATTTGAATATTGCATCATCTGAAAGATAGTATGTTTTTTCTTCATCTCTTCATATTTTCTATCTATACCGTCGTCATCAGTTGGGAGTGAGTGAATGAAAGACGAAGAAGTGAAAGAATCGTTGGCTACGATCGCAAACAAAATCATTGAAGGCTTTCAGAGCTAGGCTGTGAGTCACGGATCCCCACGAACCCTGTGCATGTCGTGTCGGCGTCGAGGGCTTTGTGACACGTATTATAATGTCATGGCATCCCAAATAATCAGCTAGCTTACGGACATAAGCCGGCAGTGGCTTAGCGACCTGAGCCCATAATTGTGGTATGAAGTCCTCAAATCGAATAACACTTCAGACGCGGCCGGCTCACACGTATAAACCACAGGTTTATATATGATACGTGGACAGACCGCATGATACGTGGACCGCAGACATGCACGTAATCCGTATCAGACACTATTAAGCCGCTTACGGAAATATAATATCTGGTTTGGGCGTTATTCTCCAAACGTGTATTGTGCAATGATGACCTATAATGCGTTCAAAGTTCAAAAACAGACGCGGCCGACACATATTTTTGGCCACGTGTTCGTCCTAATTCGTGAGTCGTTACAAACTTTAATAGTGCAGAAAAAGAAACGCTACTTTTGAAAGAATTGTCCTGAGGTGACACAGGTAAAGCCGATATCTTCCAGGTGGGTTGGCGGTGAGTTTGTTTATTCTCACCTGAGCGAACCGACCTCACCTGGTGGGTTAAAGTGCGGCGAGGCGTGAGTGATTCGGAAAATTGTTCTCAAGAAAGTCTAACATTTGATAAAATCTATCTAGCGTACCCCTATACCATTAGCCTACGTTGGCAACGCAATATACAAGACAATAGAAATAGATTTGTCACATGATTGAAAAGAATAGAATTGTAAAACCATTACGAAATAGACTAGAATCATACAATCATTCGAAGGAAAGTGAAATATTTCAAAACGTATGTAACATGTCCATATACTATTGGCCTACGTTGTAAAAGTAATATAAGACAGCAGAGCTAGATTTGCCAAAGGATTGCAATTGTAAAACCATTCAGAAATAAAACTAGAATTACAAAATCATTCGAAAGAAAGCGTAATATTTCAAATGCTTTCTGGAGTGTATCCTATGTATACATATTGGTAACGTCTAACATTTCATAAAATATACTAGTAACCTGTGTACTCTATACCAATACCATACGTTAGTAATAAGAAGATACAAGGCAATGAAATAGCATTGTAAAATTAACATGGAGTCGCTACAATATGGATTGATAAGATCGTTAATGAGCATATTCCAGTACTGTAGTTTCGTAGGTGTTTGCATGTGTGAGTTTCTCATTAAACAAATATTTGCCGTTTCAAAGTGGAGTATTGAGCCGCACACCGTACCTTTTAACCCAAATCCTATGCCACAAGTATCTGTTCCTTATCTAAAACGTCACTTTTACAAGTCATTGGCGAATATAAGTGAGCTTTTAACGCAGCCAGGCGCGCCTTAAAACACTGTAAAAAAACGCCCCACTCAAAAAATTAATGATAGAACGTTGTCCTCAGCCGATCTTACGTTGCAAACGTTGACGTTGATTGACTACATCTTCAAGAAGAAGTTATAGACGCTATGATGGATATAACATGGTGAACACCATTATAAATCTTGTAGATACAAACATATTGTCTACATTGTTAGTTCATGAAAAGACTCTTTATTACTACTTCATTAACCACTTTAAGACAAGGTCAAGGTTAAGGGGGCAATTCTTCTTCATACGTCACGGAACACAACGGTACTCAAGTCTGAATATGAACACTAAAATGCAATTTCAGGCGAAATAAGAGAACAAATTAATATATGTGACAACGGCGAATACTTTTGTAGATTCCTGTGTGAAAAAAGGAATTTGGTACAATTATTTAGCTTTACACCTGTAAAAACGACAAAAATTAGCAAAATTGTGTATTTGTGGCCGTTATGGCTGCGAATAGTAATAGATCTGAGTTAACTTTATGTCTGGGTTTACTATCTGCTTTTCATAAATAAAACATCACCCTTACCTTTTCTCTAAAATCACGGTGTCGGTACACATTACCTTTAATCAAAGTTGTAAAAAAATGAAACCCAGAAAGTTGTAAAAATTAAGGTGTACCGGTGTCGTGTGCACCTGGCTTAAACCAGCCCTCACCTGCGCCGAGGTGACAACGCTTCAAACGCGGCATTGCGTAATGAGGTCCTGTCTCTTTGTCCCGCTCCCCACATGGCTCTTTGTGTCCGAATAATTACCTACCAGTCCCAGCACAAAGGACTCCAAACGTCGCGCATTCACGCGCTGATCAGCCGTATATTTTATGAATGATTTGGATGTTAGTTCTGCCCTAGATGTGAACCGTACACGTATATCCTGTCATATCGTACACAAAAGTGCTCATTCAAGTCTTGTGATATGAGAGTTTAGATATACTTATAGAGACAAAAAAGTCAGCGTTTTAAAATGCGTGCATACAGATTATTATCTTCGTCTACACGAAAAACCTCTTTGTAAAAATTCTGTTCTTGAAAAAATGACGAGGTTGAAGCGCTCGACAAACATGTACATTTGTACCTGGAGTATAAGCGAACACCTAATGCTTCATAAATTCGATTTTGATATTCTATTAGTGCAAGTGAAAGTGGTTGGCGGCGAACAATACACTTGAGCACACGTTGTACAAGAGAGGTTGTCCTCCGACAATCGTTGAGGGAGAGAGGCGACCGCTATTAATAGCTGGTAATATTGGTGTTAATTTAGAGAGTAAATTTAACTAGTAGAAAGTTCATATTTGGTTTAGCGGCTGGAGAGGGCGGTGTGTGGACGTTAGTTGACAGGTGAGGACTTCGGTCTGACAGGATTTTTGCAGACGATAGGAACGCCCTGGTTACCCGTACAAATACACATCTCTCACCCCAGTCAGTTGGGAAGGGTGCGTGAGGGGTATTAGGGACCGTTCGTTTCATCACTAGGTACAGGTCGTTTGATGCTTGAAGCTCCCCCGCCATACATAGAACAGCGGGATTTACGTCCCCATCCGAAAGGACGAATGCAACCTCACATACCGTGCCCAAGTATGGTTTGAATAATTCAACTTTTTGTATTCTTTTCTTTCTTCTTCGTTTGACAAAAATTGAATATCAAAAATGACGTAGCCTTATTATTATTGTTTCAACTTGAATTTTTGTTTGAAATCTTTAGCAAACTTGTTAAGAAAAAAAATGAAAAAATGTCACAATTTTTTTCATCTCAACAGAAGTTCCAAAGGCTGGAGTGAGTCAGCAAACCCAGCAAGTTAGAATTTAGAGTCAGCATCTATAGTACTAGAGTAGATATAATATATACTACTCTACATCATGTTTCTGTCATTTTGGTGGTACTTGCGATTAGCCCTCGTACACGAACTTGCAATAAACTTATAAGACATTATAAAATGTCCTTGCTATTACTGTAAGGAGACCGCCACCCCTCCCCTACCACTACCGGACGGTCCCTGGGAAGTAGTGTGACGCGGCTGTTCTGGGTGCGTCCGTCCAGGTGAAAGGTGCACGGTCGTCTCGCGTGTTTGGAGAGACTTGGGCGGGAAAGCCTCGGCCACGCACCGCCGACCCCGACTCTCACGCGACGGACATGCCTGCCTTCAACCACCGCGCGGGTAGCCTCCATAGCAGGCTCTCCGGGCCTTTGGGTACAACTAATCTCCAAGCAGATCTATAGGTTGCGAAGACCGTATCAAACTGGCAGAAGATGTATGTTTCTTTCAGTTGGATACGGTATTTGCAATCCAGTAGGCCTGCTTAGAGGCTAGGGTACAACTGCGTGCTCTCCAATAAGCCTAACTAGAATTTACAACAGTCTAAACTTTCACCTCTAACTCACCAAACATAGCCTAGACCACAGGCTGTTTCAAGGGCTCACGCAGACTAGTCTAACTCAGGGGGCTGAGGCGAACTTGGTTACGGGCTGACTGCACAAACGACCCTGCAAGAGCAAAAAGGGCCCAGGGAGCCTGCTATGGAGGCTAGGAGATGCCTTCAACCATCGCGCAGCTAGCGACAACACCAGCAGCGCGAGTTTACACACCAACCAACACGGCCGCCCACCCAACTCGTATAGCCTCTACCAGGCTCCGCGGATGGCTGGAAGAATAGTAAAAATTGGCCAAATAGAGTGAATAGTATGCTATATAAGGGAGCCGGCTACGGAGAGAGGGTCCAATAGGCGATCCGTGCAATTTCTATACCGTATTTCTAGCGATCTGTCAGGTAGAGGCTACAACTCGTACACCCAAACCTCCGGAAGTATCTACCGAAGTAACCACGCCGGCTATAGGGAAATATTTGTCAGGGAAGTTTAGTCTTAAGAATACTGGACAAAACTACCAGAGGGTTTCATTCGCAGGCGTAGGGGGGAATATGAATCTCACCATGAGCTTACTCTACTGGCCAATTATTCCTTTTTTTGCCGAATTCTACGATCCTAACCCCCGCAGAAAGGCCTGGTGGAGGCTATATATACAATGCGTACACCACCCAACCCTCCGGAAGTAACCTACCATCGTGACGCACTCAGATGATATGTCTCCCCACAAACAGCACACACACACAAGAAAAACAGACCAACTTTTTAAAAGGGAACCACCTGTTAATTGGTTTGGTTAGCCTGGATGCCAGACTGTTCCCAGGGCCTACACAGGCTACCCCCCTGGCTCCAGGACCAATATGCCCACAAGGAAAGTTTGCCTTAGCCCCCTGAGTTAGAACCTAGACTAGTCTGTGTGTGCCCTTGAAACAGTCTGTGGTCTAGGCTATATTTAGTAAGTCAGAGGTGAAAGTTTTAGACTGTTGTAAATTCTTGTTATTGGAGGGCATGTCAGTTGTAAAGTTAGCGAGACATCCGGTATGAGTCATACGTATGTGATATATGATTCGCATGCGTTGGGACAGGTTCAAGTTGTACTGAAAGTATCTTGTAGGCAAATCGTCTGTAGGTGGACTTCACGCCCCCCTCCCCTTCCCTAGCCTTGCAGGCATATCATCTGAGGGTGCTCTCTCCAAGCAGAGGAGTGGGTCCTGCCGGTTTTTGACGTGTTTTAGGCGTTTTTGTCGGGCTTTCTACTTAATTGTCATTTTTCAAATCTCACCAACCCACATGAAGAAACATGACAAAACGCCTAAAAACACGTCAAAAACCAGCAGGACCCACTCCTCTGCTTGGAGAGTACTGTGGGTGGACTTCTTTGCGCCACACACACAGACACACAGACACACAGACACACACAGACACAGGTACTGCGGACGTGAGTCACACTGCGTGTCTGTTTGCTTGTGCAGGCAGGAGTCTCCCCTGGTTACTCTGTGTCAAGCGGCGCAGCTCACACGGCGCTGTGTTATTTTGCAAACACCGTGGTACTGTACACCGACAGCACACTGTCGGACAGGTGCAACGCACTGTCCCCATCACTCAGGACGCACTCTCCAAGCAGAGGTTTGGCTCAGGCTGGTTTTGGACGTCTTTTTAGACGTGTTATTTGGCTTTCTTTTTTACCAGGCCCATCAGCCAAAAGGAAAGCCTGATAGAATGGAAAGCCCGATACAAACGCATAAAAAGACGACTAAAACAAGCCGGGGCCTAACCTCTGCTATTCTCCAAGCAGAGGTTTCGGTCCAGTAGGGTAGGAGTAGACACTCCGATCCTACTCGACCGAAACCTCTGCTTGGAGAATAAACCTCTGCTTGGAGAGTATCAGGACTCCAACACGACAAGCTCATGACAAACACTAGTTACTCCGACGCACTCAAGGCGATACAGTTCTTATTATTGTCTTAAGACGTTATCTAAAGACTCTCATCTAGTTAAAGGGGTAGCATTACTTTGAGGGAGGAGGGGGCCCTATCATGTCAAAGAGAGGCAATACATTGACCTGTAGGACAGTTTGTGTAATTACGTAGCATTATTATATTATCGTCTTGTGATGTCATTTAAATGTTCTCATCTTCTAGGTATCATCATCTTCTATGTAGCCATAAAACGTACTATTACTTTGAGGGAGCAGGGAACTCTACCATGTAAAAAAGAGCACAGATTACGAAGACATAAGAGATGATACAATGACCTGTAGGACTGTTTGTTTAATTACGGAGCCCTGCGGTAAGAAATACCACGTTTGAAACCCCTCGCCTGGAGTCGTACATTCCATTTTCGGACGTCGGTTGTGCGACTCAAACAGGCCACGCGCCCGGCCAAACATTTCAATAAAGATGAAAATTCCTTTTTCAACTTGGCGATGATAGAAAATACAGTAGCAGAGCTAAAGATTTTGAATGATTTTTTTCTCGGGTACCGAGGTGCTCTGAGCGTTCATAGATATGTCAGCTTCACAGCTAGACTCCATATTAGCGGTGAAAAAAGGGTCAAAACCATTGCCGTCTATTCTTTACAAATGAGGCGAACACAAAAGAAGGGATTTTGAGGCTATTGGCACAATTTTGTCGTCCACACTATGGCCTAACCGACCCGGGAGTAGCCCCCTTTGTACACCATTCATGGTCAATTGGACTCCCGCTACTTCAAACTTGGGGTAGGAAACAAAGGGACGAGGCGTAGGGGGAGGGGGGCAGCCAACCAGTTTACTTTTTAGGATACATTTATCAAGGATATGAATGAATGGATCAGTATGATGTTTATAGATGCAAGAGTATGATGTGAACCAACTGGACACTGAAATCGCATTGTTGTATGATAAATCCACTGCATTCAACTCAAGCTATGGGAGAGAGTGAGAGTGAGTGATTTAACTCTATGCAAAAGCGAAAAAATGTAATACTAGTACCAAGTACCTGTTATCAGCATACTGCTCTAAAGCATGGCTACTACAGTTCTTGAATTAGAAATTTGAGATTTACATATATTAGCTATAGTTCAACTGCCATAAATGTACAAGTTGCCATGCATTGTACCTGTTATAATTGTCGCGCAATAAAGTTTTTCTTCTTTTTCATCATCTTATTGAACTAAAATTTTTATTCAAAAAGTACCTCAGAATAATTCTTCATCAAGAAGAGTGTGTTGTGTATGTATTTTCATTAGAATGATTTTAGATTTTTTAAGTCTGCGTCAACATTTGTTTAGCTTGAATGTAATAAAACTATCGGTTGAAACTTTAATTCAAAATTCGTCACAATCCTTTGCCTCTTGGAAACGAAAACCGGGTAAAAATAGACCACGTGTGTTGAGTGAAAAACGTGTGTTGAGTGGAACCTAAATCACCCAGATTGACAGGAAACTTGTTCTGTAGCCTACTCCGTGATTGTAGCGTAAGGGTAGCACGTAATCACCATCCATCGATTCGAGCCGCGCGATAATAAATGAAGCACCTCTTTCCAGACATCTTGTTTGCACACCTCAACTACCCATCTAACTCTAAAAGCCTACAGTTAACTGAATCGCCTCGGCACGCCGGGCCCAGAGAGAGCTAACAACTATATACATACTCATTACCAGCAACGGTGGTGCGTGCAGGTTTCCCCGGTGCAGGGTTCGAGTCCCGTCTCTACGCACGCAGGGTCGGCTGGCCCACTCCAAACTTTACACGCCCCACACAAAGCTATCAGCACTTCGTATCAGATAATATTGTTTTGGTCTGCAAAACTTGTCTTTGTCCGAGTCTAAATGGTGTCCAATTTGTGCGCTGAATGGCTTATGTATCGGTGTCGCAAGCACACAAATCGCCAACCCGGCACGAGGCGAAAGAGATACAACAACATAAGAGAAGAAAAACCTTACAAAATACACTGCGAGCGGCGACCAGACAAAACCTCTTCAGAAACAAACCGACTGTACACGCGCCTCTGTTGTTGTCTGTGTTACAATTACACAATCGCACGTCCTTCAATACTTCCTTTCTGTACATGTAGTAACTGTGCGACCCCAAACCAGCCCTTAATAGGACCTTAATAGTTGTAAAAGTGTCCTTTCTTCCCACCCGTCGGACCCGGAGAGTGGTTGTGCCTCAGTCCAGGTGTACTCATCGCCCCTACCGGCCACTATTACTTATCAGAGCCCGTGTGTAACAACCGTCTGTAGCGATAAGGCGGACAAAAACGCCACCTTCGCTAAGTTGTCCACGAAGAAGATAAATAGTCCGGAAATGTACGAGCGTGTTGCCTCTTGCAAACCGTTTGACCTTTTTTTAGAGGAGATTTTCACCCCTGTGAACTTTAGAGCTATTGTTCGAGGGCAGGATAGTGTGACAACACTTTTATACCGGTGTGTATATACCTGTCTGCGCTATCATTAAATGACGACAGGGACTTTCTCCTATGTGTTATCAATAGTGGTCAGCTGTGGACGAAATGGTCCGAGACTTTTAGACATTCAGCGTTGACCAAGGGACACCCATCGCTAGTGAGAAATGGCAAGGAAAAGGATGCGTAATCCACCAAAGTTTTCTTAACTTGGGAAAAATTTCGATTAGTAGGTTGTGTCAACATGTTGGCACATCCTCTGACGGTGACGCACACGCACACGTTTATTTTTACCTCCGAAATCTTTTCTAGGATTTCTGCCCCAACGGTCGTAAGAACCAAAACATATTTCTCATCAGTTGTCTATAGAGAAATCAACTCGCTGTTCCATAAATATCCATCCCCACATGTTGTGTAGCTTGTCACGGTCAATTGTTACACATCATATTACAACGATATAATTCGATTGAAGCACGAGTCGACGCTTACAAATTGGGGGGAGCCTTGCATATCATAACATGTGAAAATTCCGAGCTTGAATGTACACAGAATGGATGTGTTATTAACAATTTCGTTGTCCGTGAAATATAGAGGTTGTTACAACTGATCTGTCCTTCAGGAAAGGTGGAGAAAAAGTGCCCGGAATTTTCTGTGCGTGCCCTCCGAGCCAGGTGCAAATTAATACATATATCAGCACGGCTCAAATTATCCCTAACGTTGGGAGACAGAAGATTTCTCTGAGGGATTCGACCGATTACCAAATTGCTTTTAGATGCGCTCTCAAATTGAAAATTGAAGAGCTTGAGAGAGGGAGGCCGGTCTCTGGTGTGGCACACATGATTAGGTTTGGTAGTCACCGAGGGCCTGGCAGCCCAAATGTAGAACTACTACCACAACTTACAGCGATCGTGTTTCGTTGTGTTGACTTTGCTTTTTTTCCGGGGACTCATGCGGCGGTGTGACGTGCGATTGTTCTGGCTTTTGTCAATTTGTGTGCGAACTAGAAAACGTCGTTCCGAGTCTGGCACACAATGGGCACTTAACGGCCAATGTATGGACTCTATTGCCAGCATTCCCCACGAACAATCGCGTTCGTATCATAGTATCATTATCACCCGTGTCGTCCGAAATAGTCATCATATTAAAGCTAAACGCTGAATATGATACCTTTTCAATTACCGATGATATTGTAATCAAATTCTGCTACGCTGCCTTTTTGAGGAAAAACAGTTTTACTGTATGTATAATGTAGTAACATTTGTTTCCTAGGTTTTAACGTTACAGTCTATCGTTGCGTACATTTCTAAACTTGTTAGGCAGCGAAATGCGTTAAGTAGGGACTCCCTATTTTCCCTATTGTTCGATTTAATGAAAATGCAATATTGATAATTTGGTTGTAAAATATGGCTAGCAGAAACCCCCAAGTCTGTTATTGTTAAAGCAGGGAGTGTGGACTTTGTTATTGTCACATGCCTTCGGGCGCTCGAAATGGTACAGCTAACAGATCGTCATTGATAGATAACCTCATCTATGGAACGTTCTAAATACATTATGTCATTTGCCATACTCAATACCTTTCCACTATGGGTTCGCATTCAACAGCCAATTTATTCAGAACGGTGTTTATAAAGATACAATAGCTTTAATATAAGGTAACAGTCAGTTGTTTTGCGTCACTTTTGAAAAGCGTCGGTTCTCACGTTTATAGCGTACACGGTGTAATAAAACTCGGTCTAAATTAGCAGTTCTTTCTAATGAAATTGAATAGGCATTATATGTGATGAAAAAGTTTTATCGCGTCCGGTATGGAAGATATTAAACTGATATGAACACGGCCGGTGTAAGTCCGACTTGTCTGTGTGGGCCCCTAACATGTCAAATTGGTCCGTACTCGAGTATTATTTGAGTACAAGGGTTTTGTAAGTAATAAGGCGACCGTTCAACACCTCGCCTGAGATTTGTAAACCTGTGCCGCACGATCTAATCGCGCTTTCCGAGATAACAGAGCGGGCTAATGTGTGTACGCGTGCCTCTGTCGTCCCTCAGAACCTATCAATGGATTAATACATACACACACGTACTCATGCTCGCACAAACTAAAGAGGCCATAAAACACTTAAAACCTCCGGTTCTCAACCCCCCCTAAACATTACAAACACAGATAACGTCAATCTTTATTCTTAGATTTAACATTTTTGTCGTTCGTTATACCGTTAAGAAAACGGCGGGTTTGTTTGAGAAGTTAAAGTTGTGTATAGCTTCGAGTGCCCCCCTCCCACCCGTGTGTGCTGTGTGTATGTATGCACACCGGGAATGCACCAGGTGACTTTCTTGGATTGAATCGTCCTTCGAGACTGGGAGGATAATTGAAAAATCTATGTTACCACTGCGAAGCCTGATCGGTCTATAAATTTTGCATCGGGTCCTGACGCGGACCGCTCACGTTTCAGGTCTCTCTCCATACCTCATCCCCGGCCAACTTTTCCGTTTCCCAAGCGCTCCCAGCGCCATAAATAATGAAAAGGGACCCCCTAGGACCTTTAACCCCGACAGGTCAGCTTATCTATCTCTGTAACCTTTGATATTCATCAGGGAACTACGGGCGAAATGTATGCGGGCTTGGCTGAGGCGTCTTGGGAAAGCCACGGTTTTTCAAACATCTGTAATCTTTGGATGGAAACCCACGAAACCGACAACAGATCCGCCAACACGAAATCACCCACGTTAAACCCGTTAATTGTATCGAGGCATTTTCGATTGGAATCGTGCCAGGGTTGGGAGAATACTGCACTTTTCGTTTAGATATATACAGATGATATCTTGCAACAAGGCATCGCTATATGTTGTAGACATATTCAAAATATAGTCGTAAATAATCCAGGAAAATGACAGCTAGTGGCGTCGACCAAATTGTTGATAGCGAACTACTGTACTAGTGCTTATTAAGGCGGTTTAAGAAATGCAAACTATAATACTGTATTTAGTACAAAACAATTCTGTAAACATACCTTCTTCTGTGAGCATCTTCTCAGAAACGTAGCAATTATAACACTATACTTGTAACAAACTAGTTCCCCGGTATAAGAAAAAATTCGTTGTTTTGAAAACACAAAGACGCGGCAGAAGTAGTAATTATAATACGATACTTTCCAAAACGTTGTCCTAGATATGGGGAAACTGTACTTGTTTTGAAAACACAATGACACTGCAATCACTGGGTTGGTTCTTGTTTTTAAAATACATGTGTCATTTCCGTACATTTCTACAATCTGTGGCATTTGTTATCAATCTCATATATGCAAAATTAAGTTCAACGTTCCCTCAAATTCTGCAAATGCACACATGCGTTTCCTACACATCCAAACGAGGATAGTAAAGTCGTCGTTTTCGTTTTAGAATACTGAATAAGATTTGTTCTTTTTACAAGGATGGAATAAAGGAAACAATTTGAGAAATTTTGACTGTGCAAACCGCGTCTTTGTTTGGTGTGTGAGATCATTTTAACCTCTATTGTGCGCATAGATTTGCTAAATTATAGATGGGCTTTTGTCATTTTTCAGGGGTCATAGGCTGTTCTATATAACAGTATGTTTTACATGTAGGGCATGCATTTGTCAATTTCACATTGTTAGACATGGACATTTTGTACCCATATTTTTCAGAATAAACATAAGTATCATGAACTGATCAAGTATATAGTACGTTATCATACCGATGATGATACTGAGCGATACAAACTAATTTCTTGTTAGAATTGTTACCCTATTTTTTAGACTTTCTATGTATCAATGTTTGAAAACTGCTAGGATTTCAACTCGTTTTTCATTCATGCAACTTTGTAATATTTTTAGTATAATCTTAAACATCATCGAGTAAAAAGGAAAGTATCATTTTGGACATTTCTCACTTGAAAACTAATTTCTTGTTAAAAGTATCACTCTATTTTTGACTGAATTTGAGACTTTCTGTCTACGAGTATTTGAAAGCTGCCAAAATTTTCCACAGTCTTTTAATTGATGCAACTTGTCTTCTGTGTCTATTATAAAGCTACATTTTGAAGATATCGTTCCAACTGGCCGCAGTACAGTTGATACCGACGCTGTTCCACCTTTCCGAAATCGTTAATAGTTCCTGTGTCTCTGTGAGAAGTAAACAGGTTGTGTATGGCAGTATCTCCACCCGGTGGTGAGAGATGCCGCTCGCTCGATTACTAATTCGTCCTAATCGCACAATAGTTTCTGTCAGGGACACCAAACCCTACCAGCCCCGGCCCAAACAGCTCATAATCACGGCTTTTTATATCTTTTGACTGGGTGTAAGCAAACCCCAATGGGGGAATGTTTACCCCTAGGTCTGCAACAGCGGTCGGGCTATTGTGGAATCATATGTTTGATTATACTCGCAACAACACGCCACAATCGCCCCGTGAAAGATTCTGAAAGCGTGAAAAAAGAACCGTCGGAGGATTTACAGAGCAGGCGGGCGGGCAGGGTAAATACTGCCCGGCCGCTACAACAGTAACGCGCTACGATAACAAACAAACCGCCTGGGCTGCTCAAAGGGGGTTGAAATTGTGATATGTCCGACGGCATTGGTTGCAACCGAAGGGGAAACGTAAAGGTGGGGGTCCGGATATACGAGAGGAGGTTTTTTGTTGGAGGGGACATGCTATCTGGGACACAGTACACCGGGCCCCGCCACTACTTGTGTGGGTATGTGGCCGCCACCCGGGAAGGCATGAAGCCTGATAGTCGTCCTACAGGTAACGGATACCTGGGCACACCTGTGGGCCGGCACAGGTAGACAGGTACACCGCGCCGGATAGGTGTCCATCACCACCTGTACCTTAGGCCCGAGTTCCTCACCTGGATAGGCAGGTGTGCGTTTCCCGTACCTGCTTACGTTTACCTGTACCGCCTGGGATCGTGTACAACACACCTGTTCGATATACAGGTAGTGTCAGAGACATATGGACGTTGCCAACACCTGTATATTATCAACACCTGTATGTTATAATGCATAGCCACCATTTTAAGCTTTAAACTTTTAAAACGTTTTAAACGTTGTTGATTGCATACGTAAATACGTATACACCATACAACACACACAGGTAGTGTCAGAGGCATATGGACGTTGCCAACACCTGTATATTATCAACACCTGAATGTTATAATGTATAGCCACCATTTTAACTTCAAACTTTTAAACGATTGTGAATGACATACAACACACCTGTCCAATATACAGAGGACGTTTTCAACACCTTTATCTGTATATCATATGTATATTCACCATTTTAAACTTTAAACTTTTAAACGTTGTGGATGGTATATAACACACCTGTCCGATATACAGGTAGTGTCAGAGGCATACGGACGCTTTCAACACCTGTCTATTATAATGTATAGCCACCATTTTAAGCTTTAGACTTTTTAAACGTTGTGGATGGTATATAGCATACCAGTTCGATATACAGGTACTGTCATAGGCATACGTACGCTTTCAACACCTGTCTATTATAATGTATAGCCACCATTTTAAGCTTTAGACTTTTTTAAACGTTGTGGCACATGAAACGATTTTTACATTTGTGTCCTTTAAAACCTTTAACATTTTTACCAACAAACTTTTTTAGCACCTGTCATGTATAATGTACATTCACAATTTTACTCTACCGTTGTGACATACATACATGAAATAATTTTGTATTTGTTTCCTTTAAAATTCTTACCAAAATTGTGCAAACCCCGCACAAATAGAGGTCCTGATAAGGGACCCTATCGGTACAACTATATATCGTGTTGCCCCGGACCATGCACACCGGACTGTTTGTTCAGGGAGAGATTTTTCTCGATAATAACAAAACCAACACGACCGGCCCCACTAGGTAGGTCTACCGTGGAGACTGTGTTTTTACAGCTAGTGATTCTCTTACCACACTTAGGATAGAGTATCGAACGCGGGAAACTGCAAAGACAACAGTTAAAATTCAGGTGAAAGTATTACAGATGCAAGAGTTGACATCACACCGGAGAGAAACGTTTCTGTGTCAGAGATATGAAAATAGATGGTAGGACTGCGGAAAAGGTCAGGTCTCCAAGAGAACGGCACACACAGTTGTCAAGGAGGTTTTTATCGAGCCACTCTAGCCCCGCACACCTCTGAAGTGGGCGATCGAAAAATCGACGATTTGGAGTTCCACTGCAACTCTGGCCCGTCTAGTCGTGCTGGCGGTAATTTTGTGGGGGGAGGGGGGCACACTAGTCTTCATTCTAATTACACTAAAAGGTTTCCTCACAATATGAGAGTGATAATTAACGCGAAGAAAGTATGTTATAGTATTATAAGGTGTTAATGTACACACTTAAGACCTGTCTTTAGCGGATGTGTTTTTTTTTCTAGATTTTTGTTGAGTGTAGTGTCGGCATCTTGAGACTTAGAGAGGCCTAGGGACATCCTGTTGGAGGAGTCCGGGGTTTAAATCCTGGGTGTGGGTACTTTACACAGTCGATTGCCCGGCCGGTGTTAGGCGGCTCAGCCCGCCATGTTTACCGTGCCTGTGCGCCGGCGGAAATTTTCCCCGCGAGTCGGGGGCAACGCAAACACAACTAGACGTCGCTATCAGCCTTTCTTTATCCGGTGGCAGAGATTTTTAAAAGGGCGAACCCTACACGACCCCGGGACGATCATAAATTCATCAAAGTCCTCAACACCGTGGCCTTTTTTATTCCTTCGGATGTAGGGGGAAATGAGTCGGTACGGTGGCGATGGTAACAGATTTCTGCCACACTTGTGGATGGGAACACTGTACAAACAAGAAGCCAATGCATTAGCGTAGTGTCGGTGCCTAGTTGGCAAACAAGTCGGCGGTAGGAGTCGGTGAGAAAACGGTTAGGGGGGCTCAGTTCAGATATGCATATCTTCGGGTCAGTGGAAAAACTAATACCTGACGTTAACACCACATCCTGTAGGCCTAGCCGCCACCGACACGGCAGAGAAAAAAAGGGATGTTCTGAAATTCTTCTTTCTCTTTCTGTCTAACACTAACAGCATACACATCACTGTACACGGAGAATAAAGGATGTGTTTCAACACGCGCGATTATTCGTCGCAACCCCCTTTTATTATTACATTTTCCCTCAGGGGTAACAAAATAATCGCTCACTGGAAGAAAAATACCCCAATCTGCGTACAGATTCATCAGGCTAGTAAATAATATGGCAGGTCCTCAATTGGAAATATTACTTCAATCAAATGTGGATCTGTCCTTGTCTAGAATACCCCAGGTACCATATTTATAGTTGGAGGTATTAGTCCACATATGTTTGCATTGCAAGTCGGCTTAACCCGTAGAACTGTCAGCCCGGGAAGGAATTATTCTTCAGTCAACATGATACATTTTGACACGGACATCAAGCGGTCTTGGTAATCCTGTTTTGGTGTAGCGTTTCGGGTGAAACATTGGGGAAATTCTCCGTGAAAACGCGGCATATTTCGTTTGTAACATCTCCGTTGGACGCGATTTGTACGCAGAAATTTCTTCCACCACATGCGGTTATGAAAAACGACGTCCTCCCGCCTTTGGACAAATAATGACGTGATTTGGTGTTACATTTCATAGAAAATTCCGACCTAACATCACCCAGTGTCTCTACATACATAAACATCGGCGATACATAATTCTAATTGATCTAGTATGACATCAATTCGAGAGGAGAGCCTGACACAAAGGGAAATCGGACGGGAAAATTTTGCAGAAGAAATTCGATCCTTACCGCGAAATCCCGTCATACGGCGTAAGCCCATCAGCTTCCACGGCGGCGTCAATCCGCAACACCAACAAGCTAAGCACCTTTCAGTGGGAAGACCTCTCCTCTAACCGGATTTAAAACCACCAGAGAAAGATGCCCCAGCCGGCTCCCTCAAACCTCTGACCGAAGTGATACTTCTTTTGAAACAGTTGCCGATATAAAAAGCACAATATACACGGTATAACATTCAACCTATTCTTTCTTTCGCGCCACTTTTGCCGTGAACAATATGCCTAGGGTTTCTCTTGAAAAGAGTCACCCCAGGCCGCCAAATGTTTGCACAACTTCGTCTCACAACTGGAGAAAAGAAAGGGAAAATGAGGGATTCAAAGAAACTACTGTGTGTGTTTTTAAAAGCCTACGGAAGTGGCGAATCGGCAACAATGAAATAAAGAGCTGACGAATTTTGACACATATTCGATCGCCGCGAACAAGTCGCTATTTTGGTAATTGATTTTCAAACGGGCCTCTGGGACCAGGCGTTAGTTTGGGTAATAAAATGCCGAAATAGGAATATCACAGGGACAGTTTCTAAATCCTCAATCTTTTATATCGTCAGCTTTTAACACTATATAATCTTAACCCCACGCAAAAAGAACATAATGTGTTTACATGTAATTAGGGCAGGAATATTACGCTGAATGTAGTTACACAAATGCGATGACGCATCAAATTATCCAGACTGTGAACGAATATGTTACAAATATCCACAGCGAGCCGATTTTTGTACATCTCCAGGCTCGGAGAAGTGGCAATTGTGTTCTTTAGTACCTCTACTGTCAACAGAACCACATAAATGTTTGCGAATGGCGAGAGAGAAGGGCGGGGGAAAGAAAATTTGTTTGCACGACAAGTGGTTAGGCCCTGCACGCGATTTCCTACCATCTACCAGCTGCTGAACTGTTCCAAACCACTGTGTATTCCTGCTAACCCATTCCAACTTGTAGATTTAGAGATCTCTCAGTTTTAATGGAATCGTGCAGAATCAAATCTATGTCAATATAGGTAATATAAGTCTAGTAGTATCCACAGCGTTCTGTTAGCGATATGTAGTGCTGATATGATATAATTTCATCTTCTGCGTAGCCAGAGGCGCAGGAGAGAAAATACAATTTCTGCTAAACGTTATGATATAAAGTGATCTCGGTTCTAACTCGGTTTTTCGTGAACAGATTTAGAGGGGAAATACACACACACCCCCTGGACTGCAATTATGGGTTGTTGTTCTGCCGACTCATGCATAAGCGACCACCGGGAGGTCTAGAGGTGATTTACGGAAAAAAATTCACATGCTCCCGCTGTAGTCATCAAGATCTGTGCGCCGAATGGACATGAAAGAAGCATGTGCCAATGACGTGCTAATCTTACACCTCACACCCCTGCGGCCCTCACTTTTGTTGTAGGACGGTATTGTGGGAAATTAACAAGACAAAAAATATAAAGCACAATTAAGTCGGAATCTCCCGTCCGTGTTTTGTTGTAAACATGACCCCTACTATGCCTCAGTGATCATGATGTGCTCTCCGCGCGTTTTCTCCTTTTTCTCTCCCCCTAATTCTGTCTGTGTGGTTGGCTTGATGCGTCATGATCAGCCGAAGTTAGAAAGGTGAGTCAAAGGCAGACATCCTGGCCATTTCCTGGGGTAAAAGTTTGTGTTTTGGCGGGTTTGGGGAGAGGGTAACAGACGGAGGCGCTACCACACTCTCCCAACCAGCTGGCACCGTGTCAGCCACCCTGGAATTTATATGGTTCTAAATAGACGTGGGTACATCAAACATAAAAACATGTCCAGGTGCTTCAGTGCCATTTGTTCAGCTATACTCGTCAAACTGTGGCCTTTCACTTCCCCTCGGCGGTCGCCCCGTAACCGAAAAAAAAGAAGAAGAAGAAACACACCCTCCCTCCCCACACACATACTACCAAAACCCGAGGAGCTAGAAGAAACCTGTTGGATCGGTGCGACCAAAGTAGACCAATTTTCGGATTTACTCGGCTGGGCTCTCAAAGTGGTTTGGTGATTAACACGACATTACTGTGTATCACGCTATGGATGTATTATGGATAGTTTGAGAAATGAGGGAGGGGGGCTGTAGTATAGGCGAGGGTAAAGTACAAGTTACAAACTACACACGACATAGTTTCGTCTCGGCAGAAACGGCCATATACCTTTGGAAGACAAACACAGACCCGAGATACTAGGGGTCAGATATTCGTGGAATGCACTTGGGGGCACGTTACCAGCCTGTCATACCAGCTAAGGTGAGGAAGTAGGGACGGAAAATGAAGCCAAACGTATTCTAGCTGCGTTGTTTCGGCCATGTGAACCGCCAGCCTGACCGACGTTACTACAACGGGCCTGTCGCCGTCCTACCTAGCAGCCGCCGAGTGGCACTTTGTAGCGCCACGAATAAACAAGAAGGTTTGGTGGAAAAAACAAACGAAACCCGTCTCCTCCCCAAAACCCGATTACCAGGCCTGTACACATGGCGTATTGTTGCCATTGTTTTTAACAATACCTTATTACCCGTCATCAAGAGGGCACACGAGTATAGCGAACAAAACCTTCAAATTCTTACCTACATAATGGCGATAATACGTATGATTGTAAAGAAACCCTACTACTCAATAGCACTGAAAGGGTTCGCTCTGAATGGCTATACTAACAAAAAACGCTACAGAGAAATACGGCGCCACACGATTCTTTCCTTTTTCAACAACTCGCTGTCAATTTATTTCTCGACTTCTTCAAAAACGGAACGCGTCAACAAGTAGTTAGAAACTGTGCCGATATATTTACAACTCTTGGCTCTGAGAAAGAAGTCCACAAAAATAATTATTCAAATAACTTCACAACACTGAATAACATTACAACTGAATTGTGGAGAACACAGCATAGGAAAATAAAACCAACAAACACAAGCAATATTTCCTCACAAAAAACATTGTCGTCAAATAGCAAATAGAATAAGTTCAACAAACTGTCTCATGTGGAAAAAAAGTTTCTCTATAAATTATATTTTCTTTACAACTGCTTGGAGCAGTGGCACTCGGAAAAACAAAATAAGAAGTTCTTTTTTCGCGCGGGAAACTTGTATCCGCACAACGTTGCGTAGACTGTCTATAACTTGTTTCTGTTCAAAAAGATATATCTACAACACACTTTGTCATCTAGCAAAAACACAAAATCTTCTTAAATAACAATAAAAATGTCCAAAATTTGTACAACATATAAACAAACGGCAGAGTTAGGTCGAGAGTTGCTTTGTGCAAAAAAAAGTAAAGTGAATCCTAGTTTGACACCAGTCGTGTGGTAGATGATATAAGTCATAAAAACTTTCTCTCCCTACAAGGAAAAAAGCTCCGATTTCAGGTTCAATTCACAGCATGATTGACTTCGTTCAAAACGAAAAGAATTAAAACAAAACCTATGGCTATGACAATGTACCCCAAAGTCATACTGAATACACGGGTAAACAACACCCTATTGAAAAGTTGTATGAGGACATATGGATGCTCACATGTGACTGAGGGGAACAGTACCGTTGACCCCGACTGAGTTCTGATAATGTCCTTGCATACTGTGCAGCCGGCTCTGTGCGTTAGGGTCGTTGGCATCCCCCGGAAGGTACATCGAGATCATCTCTCGCAGGTCGCCGGGGCAGGGGTTCCTCCCGCGGCCGTCTGCGGGCGGCGTACCGGTCGGTGCTGCGGGGCCGGCTTCGGTCTTCACCGTCGTGAAGCCCGGCGGCATTTGGCTGCTCATGGTCTGCGGCGTGGTGTAGTGGTGCGAGTAGGGGTTGGAGGTGTAGCTGGAGCTGGAGTAGCTGGTGTAAGAGTTAGTGGTAGCCATGGGGTAAGGTGGAATCTGGCCCGACATGTCGTACCGTGGCGGCAGGGACGCGTTGGACGCCATTTGGGAGGCCGTCTGGGCAGGAGAGATGCCGGGGTGCGGGTAGGCGTGCAACTGGTCCTGATGCATCATGTGGGTATACGCGTTATTGGACATGTACCCGTTCATGTGAGCATACTGGTCCATACCTGTGGCGATGGTACGCTGGACTGGGGCCCCGTTGGCGGCTATCAGACCACCTGGCAGACTGTATTTGTCCTTCTTCATCAGGGTTTTTGTCTTCCTCCTGGGCCGGTACTTGTAGTCGGGGTGTTCCTTCATGTGTAGGGCACGTAGCCGCTTGGCTTCGTCGATGAAGGGTCGCTTCTCGGCTTCTGTCAGAAGTTTCCACTCGGCACCAAGACGCTTGCTGATCTCCGAGTTGTGCATCTTGGGGTTTTCCTGGGCCATTTTCCGGCGCTGTCCGCGTGACCACACCATGAAGGCGTTCATCGGCCGCTTGACTCTCGACGAGTCGTTGGCGGCCTTGCTGCCGGGCGAGACTGCTCCCGAGGTCGGCGGCTTCAGCTCCGTCGGCGACGAGGCGGACGGCGGTTGACTGGGCTGGGCCGGGTGCACGGCTGTCTCCATCATAGCGAAGTACCTACTAGTAGCCAGCACGACTGAAGTTCGTGTTGTTGTTGGGAGAAATGGAGAGGAGACAGGAGACGAGTAGCAAGTTCCCGACCGCTGCGATGTGGTACACAAGACTGGAATACTATGCGACTTGTTTCGTGAGAACACTCGATATTTTGGGGGGCAGTTTGCCTATCACGTCCATGTGTATTGATTGGCAGTGCGCAAATCACTTAGCAGTCGACCAATCAGAGGCCGGCATCCTGACAGCCATGATGAATAGTTATTTAGTTATGTTGCCCCGTCAGTGTTGGTGACAGGTGACGTAGCTAGGTGGCGGGATTTCGCCGAGTAGGCGGCGCTTCGGACCCGGGCTCGGCTTCTCTATCGATCACCGATCGAGGCCGCCGCAAAATCGAATTCAGTTTTCTACAGTCAGCTGGCACAATTAGGCCCTAATCATTTTTGCCTAGGAAATGAGTTGTCAGTCCGCCATGATGGAACCACAACCTACAGCTGCAGGTGTTTACTTCGGGCAGTGTGATTGACAGCTCACCCACGTGCCAATCAAATGACGTCATGTGACAAATGCTTCATTCTCCTTTGTGGGGGTGCCGTAGTTGTGGTGATGGCATATGCAATTAGGTCCCCACCGGCCGTACTGCCGGGAAGAATGTCACAACGCCTAGGCTGATTTATTACCCCTCACCGTCCCGTCCAGTAGGGGGAAAGAAATAAAAAAGAAGTAGGAGAAAGCGCAAGGGGAGCTGCAGCGTTACCTGGGCGGGGAGGTGTGCAAGGTGTGCCGAGGGGCGCGCAACCCGACCCCGGTCTCGCCTTTCCTCGCCGCGATCTCCTAGCGAAACACGAGGAGTTCAGACTATCGGATTTTTCCACAACAAACAGTGGCAGGAAATTCGAGTAATGATCGGCTGGGCCTTTGCTCCGCCCTTACAATAATTAGCATTTATCGAGCATTCATCTCAACGCACCTCAAACAGTGAAGTTGTGAGGTCTGAATGGGCCTGATGTTTAAGTATGGACTCTCTAAAAGAACCCAAAATATGAAAATTGGATAACAACAGGCCCTCACAGACGGTAGAGTGTCGATTGGGCCACTTCCTACACGGTGTTTTGTCCTACATGTAGGGTACACGAGCACGCACTAGGAAACAGTTGGTTGCGGCCATTTTCCCCTCCCTTGGTAAGACTAAAGCGAAGCAGTGCCGACTCCAGTGCGCCCGGCTTCCCGTACCATGACTATCCACACGCAGTCGTACGTACTTTAGATTTTTCTCTTCCCCTTTATAGCCTAACCCGCAAATCTGCGCCTTAAATCCCGACAAAATTCCCAGTGCGGGCGCTTGGTAAGGACTCGGGGGGCACATTTCGCCTCGCCGGTAGGACCTGGAGGATTAGACGGAATATCTGGGTAAAACAGATAGAAATTAAAAGATAGGGGTATGGCGTATAAACGATAGGAGTGATTCGTCCCGGGGGAGCCGGCATCCAAATCTATTACGCCGCATGATCCGACGACGTGGGGCCTAATGTGATGCGCAGTGGGACAGCTTGGCATTTCTCTACACTACGCGCCCTATTACCCTTGTCCGCGCTAAATTAAAAATGCGCGGGCAGATTTCTGTGAACCCCGGATTTCCCCCGGCTTCAAAGTTACCCCGACCTACTCTCTCGGACCGCGCCCAGGTGGGATTCGAACCGATACTCGTTAGTCCAGCTCGGCTTTAGAGTTGTATTGTGCAGATGGACCGGCGGTATTCCCTGGTCCCTTCTTCACATAATGAGGATATTCTGCCGGACCGTGGGAACGCGCTAACGCTGATCCCCTCGCGTGTAACAGTCGTGTTTTTTCTCCGAGTGTGGGGGAGGGGTGGTGCAACCGGTACTACAGAGACACACGCGAAGATATATACCTCCCGATAGCTATCCACCGTACTGTGCAACATTCCACAACACAAGTGTGAAGGAGGGGGGGGGGTGAACTCCAACAGGTGTGACAAATACATCCTGTGTGTCAAACCAAACTACGTGCCGAGATGGACCGAATCCTCCGAAAAACGGATGTACATGTACAACCAAAACAAACGCATGACTCAAGTTTGAAACTCATATGCAAGTATATCTAATATCACCTAAAGTAAAAAGTTCAGCGCGGTTCGGGTAATTAAAATCTAGAGGCCACCAACATTGCTCCCGACCCCCCACCAGAGGTAAGAACAAAGACACATTTAGATAGCGGTGGCCGATCGGCTGACGGGATGGAGTGTGCCTCACGTAAGATTACTTACACCTTACTGAGATAAGTTTCCCTCCCCTGGTGGAACACCGGAAGCGAGAGAAACTTTTGTTTCTGTCTCCGTCAAGCACTTGTTCTCCTCAAGAGGGGATGCCCCCTTTAACGTTTGGAAGATGCTGAGACGGAACACAAATACGTTCAAGTGCTCGTCCTTCCCGCCTTTTTTCAAAACAAAGACTTGAAGGAACTGTAGACCTAAGACGAAGAAGTTAGCTGAAGCGAAGGATTTTTCAACACGCTCCCCAATTGTAAGGAAACACGGCGCGAAGCTTGACCTAAGGAATTCTAGACAGCCTGGTGAAAAAGGTAGAACAAGAGGAGACACGTGTCGTGTTACCCTTCCATTTTACACCGCCGTGTCTTATACCAACACGCCAAAACCTTTTAAAAAACACACTTTCAATCTCCTTTACGCATCGAGATTTTCAGGCTGTCGCTTTTTAGGCTGGGCATTTTAGACAACGCTAGCGTGGTAAATTACCTGTAACTGTACACGGAACGAAACCACTACAACCCACAGCTACAAATATCGAATTATCATAGCCTAAATTTTTCAGTCAATCTGGGGGAGTAAATTACAGCACAGGTTTGGTAGCGGGGGAGCCGCGTTGAGTGACAGCGACAATTAGTCCAGTAAATTAAGTCGGAATATTGGCTTAGACTAGTGCACAAACATAGAACAAGTCCTGGGTTCCCAGTCTTCCCTAGTTGTTGGGGACAACGCGAATTCTACGTTGTTTCATAACATATCGTAGAATCATAGATAAGAGATACTCAGCTAGCATATAAACTTGGTACAGAAAAGTACACCAGAAAACAGAGTCGGTAAAACATAGTAAATCTAACAGTTCTTGGGGAGAAGACGCGCGTACTTCTTAAGACAGGTGGATAAAGGTATGGGCGGGGACGTGGCAATGTAAAGGTGTTAAGAGGGCTTGAGGAGACCCCGACCCTAGGCGATGGCCCT
Organism: Branchiostoma lanceolatum; assembly: GCA_035149815.1. NCBI lineage: Eukaryota > Metazoa > Chordata > Leptocardii > Amphioxiformes > Branchiostomatidae > Branchiostoma > Branchiostoma lanceolatum. The sequence continues at coordinate 12,548,229 of CM068882.1, read as the reverse complement.
CCAGCCCATCTCCTCACCACACCTGCGAGTGAGTCCACACGTCAGGCCCGATGATTTGCTACCTGTAGGAGCGGAGAGCTCCTCAAACGCCGCGCACAATGAAAACGTGGTAGTAAAGACCGGCCGCAAACACTCTAGACTATGGAGTCAAAGGGGAGGGGGAAGCCGCTCTTTTCACTCAGTGACAAGGGATGATTTGTACCTATTGTTTAAACCTACACATCAAACCGTCCGCTTAGTTTATGGACTACCTTACAAGACGTGTGTGTACCTGTTTCCTCGAACAAAAGGGAACAACGGTCGCTACACTATTCACAAACACTCGGCGTGCGCTAAACCCACTGTTTCCTTTCTAAAGGCCTATAGAATCTCTATTACACAGAAACAAACCATGGAAAAAGAGAACTCGACGGAGCTTGAAGTTAAAGCTTTTGGGTATACAAAAGTTTTAATAGCGATGTTGACATCTTAACTGTACTTTTGCCAACACTTGTGAGTTAGGATGTAGATTGTTAGCATAACTATATACATATACATTCCACATATCATAAACAAGCGTAAATATTCAAAAGCCAGGGAATCTGAACGAAGTTATAGCATGAAGAATTTAGAAATAGATCTAAAACACCCTTTTTCAAAGCGCACACTTTTAAATCTGTATAAATAACCTGTTCAAATATACCATAAACTTCAAATTGTTAGTTCCCTTTAAACATTTCATACCATAGTCTATCGTTGTCAGGACCCAAGTGATATACATGCATTACTATACTTTAGAAAACTACGTTCTAACACGTTCAGTGGACCCAGGTGGCGTTATATCAAGCACCGCCTCAAGTTTGTAAATCAAATGTCACCCTCGAACTATTAAAGGCAGAGAAGTCGTGAGAGGAAACATGGTAGAAAATACGTCTAGATTTACATCTTTGGCTGGAACGTTCCTGATTATCTGTAGTGTATGTACAGCGAAGTGAAATAGCAAGGAATGTAATTGTAAGAAATATTTCGTTCATAATATCATAACCCCCCTCCTACGAAGTATATCCCCCACCCACACACACACACTACACCCCCTCAACAGCAGATTGAAGGCTAGTGCGACCCCCCTCCTTCGAAGCTAACCCCTCACATAAAAGTGATAAAAAAGTAATCACCCTTAAGTAACTATTTTTGGCGTAATCACCCTTAAACATAATCAGTAAAATAATCCTCCGAAAAATATATTTATTTAGGGGACAGTCCGCTAAGCATCCATACAGGTGAAGCAAGACTAGAACAAAATTATAAATTTATACATCTACATTTCATAAAGAAAATGTCCATAATGTCAATCATACCTCCCTGTTTTTTAGGGGTAATATTTATAAGCCCCTTGGGTATTTCTTCTCCTACCAGACGAGCAAATGGCTTGTCCCTGAATATAATCAGTGCTTGAGGAACCTTGAGTGCGGTTTAATTGAATTTAAGGGGAGGGGAAGGTTACCCTGAGTACGGGAGAGGTCTGACTTTGTTAGCTACCTTATCCTCCAAGTTGTGTCTTGCAATTAACAACAGCTTCACGTAATAAAGTTTAAGTTTCTCCCGCTAACTGCCTCATTCCATTGTGTTAACTATGACTGACAGTTCGGCTAAACTTCGTTTGGGGCAAGAAAACTAACTTAACACTTTTAACACAAGCACGAAAAAAGTGAAATGAAAATTTACAACGCGCTGGCTTGTTTTCAACACAACACAACTCAAAGCGTGTTTTCGGTATGAACTTTTATTTAGAAACGACAAATTGCACAATATTGTTTTCTTTCTTTTAAAGATGTTTCTATCAACGGGGGGAGGGGGGCATGTATCAGAACACGTGACGCAATCGTGTCTTGTGATAATCATTTCTTTTAGAAGAGAAAACACGTGATATTTGTGTTGATTCAAGATTTACATGAAGACCGGGTCACAAAAGAAACAGCAAATATATTCATTTTTCTCCAAACAGTGAAAACAACATTCTTTAGAAGAATTTGACGTTACAGCAAGAAATCTTGATTTCTAATTCCCTTTCTCTTTCTCTTCTACGTCGCTTAAAATCTAATATTATTGTACGCTTAGAGTCTTCAAGCAGAATAAAAGGGGTAAAAGCAATAAATACATAGAAAATAAAGGCATGAAATACAGAGACGGCAGCCACGAACTGTCACGGAGGATCCTGAAAGAACTCTTCAGCCCAGAAGAAAGAAGAGAAGCCCACTAACTAAACTAAGTTACCTCATTACGGAGAGTCTAGACACTTCAGGCTATAATGAGAATGATCTTGAAGCGGTCCAAGACAGGAAACTCCTAATGGTTTCCGCAGTGAAGAATGCGAAGACCATTAAAGTGGAATCGACAAAACCAAGTACAATTGAAGAGGTGTTAAAAAAATTCAAGTACCCTCGTTTCCGATAGATTAAGTTATGTAAGTTATATAGATAGAACATTGGGAATCAGACACGTAAGCCACATGCACATTTTTGCTTTGTCGGAAGAATTTTTCAAACATTTTCGCAGACGCTTGCTTGTTGCTTTTACGACGTAGTATCATTTCTAGAAATGTGTTTTCGAAATCACGAATTGTTTTGCGACTTCCCGAATTACAAACCGCTCATTCAATGCAAGCACTTTTTAAAATCGTTTGGATGTTCAATACATGTAACTAGAATATATAGTCTACTCGATTGTAATCTCACACTTTCATTATCTTCAATATCATTTCCTAAGATTGTGTGATGTTCTTAGTGGTAAGACGAAATCTGTGTATTCTTTCACTGAATTTGAAGTGATGTTATAAAAACAAATCTTAAAATAGAACTTCTTACATAATTGTCTAATGACGTGATTATAGTTTTGGAACAGCTGCATCAGGTAGGAATTTGACTCTCGGATGTCGTTAGTTTTTCAAAAATCAAAATTACAATTATAACGATTCTTAATGACTATATCATGGCATCAACAAGCAATATACACATAAACGATCTCATATTTCAGAAGTTAGACCCCAGCTTCTGTTTCTGAGATATTCTGTGTGTAAACTGCGGTATGGAATCATTCGTATTATCCCCGTTCTGCTGACAGTCGCTCTGTCACGGCGCAACCCTTGCCCGTGGATCCCCGTCTCCAGCCCATCTCTGTCCCTTCTGTGAAAACCTTTTCAATCACATCCCCGCACCGAGCGTCTCCCAGTCGATAGCGGGGGCTTAAGGTGGAAGCCCAACGACCGCGCGCCGCGAAATTATATCTCCCTTCCGCCGACGCCCTCTTCTGGGAGCCTGATTCTTTTTTACTCGTCAACTACCAGAGGGAAAATAAAGAGATAGTTGTAACCCGACTATCCCAAGACTGACGGGCGAAAATCGCCAGAAAAGCCTCGACCCACATCGATTGTTTGAACCTCCTAAATTATTCAGGCGGACTAATTCCTAGCGGAGGGCCGCCGTACAAAAAGAAAGCGACATTGAGTGATGAGAAGAGGATACCTCGCCTTTCGGTATAAAGCCTGGCGACTATCGAACAAGCTTGAAGCAAACGAGGGCCAATCTAGCGCTGACGTGATACAACCTCCCAGCCAATTATATCCCCATTAATCAACATTCTTACGTTTTCTTTCTTGATATCATATCCCAAGAAGTTACAGATCCGTACGATACAGATGTTTTTATGGAGTGGTGTGAAGAACACTACTTCAAAAGGCCCTTCGTGCCGCGATAACAAATGTCAACATCCACCGATTGGCAAACGTATTTTCCATATCCAAATATTAGGCCGCCCGGCAATTGAAAAGATAATGCCCGGGATAAGTTTCAATATTGCCGCTGGAGTGGCGAGGATCTCTCGGTCTTTCCTGGCGGCTGTGTCGTCCATTGTCTGCCGTGTTTTTATAACGTAGGGTCAGAAAGGAAGGAGTATACTATTACTTCTACAGCATTTACGGACTGTTTAAGGGACATGAATTTTTAACTGCCTCTTAAGGGTGGCATAATTCCTAGGTTTATGCCGTCCAAACTTCTCAAAGAGGAGCGTAAATCGAACGATTTAGCGGTGGATAATTCCACTCACGTAATGACGAGAAAGACATCTCCTTTCCCTTACCTATAAAAAAGGCCCCTCCCCACGGGAGGGTAGCGAACCTTAAGATTTATGACTCCAAAACTTCTTGAGATATCTCCAGACCGGACGTCCGATATGATTGCATGACGACGTCAGGATGATTTCCTTATCAATTTTTGAAGACGGACATCTCTGTTAAAGAGATTTCTCGCGTGCCCACTTAAGTTAATTTGTATTAGATGCGACAGCACTGCGCATATCTTACATCCAACCATCTGCATAGTATTACAAGCTGTAGCAATCAACATATGTTTCGGGTCTAACATTTGAACGTTAGACTTTTAATTATACTAAATGTCACTGATATATCAATATATTTCCAACAGTTACATCATGATATTAAGGTGTTGTACATAATTTCCTGATATATAAACTTCTCCATTTTACGGTTTGATTTTTCGGTAGGGTCTTTTATGTGTGATTTGATATCGGATATTGGATAATGTTATATTGTAAACAGTATTATCATAGCGCATCTGAATCTTAATAACCTGGGCACATAGCAGTGCCTTCTGAAGCACGCCACTGGTGACAAATTACTGGAGTTTCGTGCGAGGATTTCTGTCTCTGTGTATGTTTACAGCAGTCTGTAGTTATACATATCAGTCAATGATTGATTACTATATAAACAACAGGTCTAATGTACGCATGTATTTTGTCTTTGATCTTCAGATGCGTCCGACAGAAAGAAAACAGCTATAAGAGGAGACCACAACAGTTGGGATCTATCGAAAGATTATCCTCAAAAACGTGAAATGCAATTTCTTATGGCTAAATTATAATCTAGAGGTAGTTTTTCTTGGTTTCGGTTTAGTATAATAAAATCAAGAGGTTGGATTCTTGTATATAGCACATTAGAATATCGGTATATATGTCACAGTACAGATTAGAATCCAGTACAATCTGGAACTGTTCTAGGACAGATTGGAATTCCAATCTGTCCTAGGACAGTTCTAGATTGTACTGGATTCCAATCTGTACTGTGACATATATACAATCATAGTGATCTATGAGTTGTACTATACTGAGAGTATCATATATATATATATCACCTATCTATGATATAATCTGGAAGTAGTCTTTCTTGGTGTATACTTAGGTTTTGTATAACGATACGTAGAGGTTGAATTCTTGTACAAAACATATAAGATTATTGGTATGTTAGTAATAAGTACGCTCTATGATCTGTATTAGACTGAAAATATCAGATATGTTTGAAATACGCCTATCCATAACGGTATGAATTATAATCTAGAAGTATTTTTTCTTGGTTAAAAGATATGTAGGTTTCATATAACGATATCTAAAGGTATGATTCTTGTATAAAACATATCGGAATATTTGAATGTATGTCATAATTGTGACATGTTCTCTATGAGTTGTACTATACTGAGAATATCATATATATATATGTGTGTGTGTGAGAGAACTGACGGATAAACCTATCCATAACGGTAACTTGCGGTCGAGCACCTGGCATGAAGCGTTTAAAACGAAGCCACGCCCCTTTGGCCAGATGATTGACAGGTGGTAACCTTGGAGACGACAGCATTGGAAATGTCAAGCGATCTTCATTTCATGTGACGAGTTTGCGTGAGATATAACTGACAATCATATATGTATACGTAACAGAACAGATTGTAGCCTGAGTATGATACATATGTATCTGTATCTGTAGTGCTAGTATAACTGCCCTTCGTCGTGTAACACACCAGCTTCTGTATCTGTATAGCCATCACAACCGTCCTTATGTGTAACACATCAGATCTTATATGTATGATAACAAACAAGACTGGAAACCATTTTGTAGGAAAATATAAGAATACAAGAAATATAAGTTTCAACTTACTCAGTTACTGTTTCTTCGAATGCTGTCAGATGTATATCCTTTAAGGTGGCATCATACACCAATTGGTCACATCTTCTTCCATTGTCTGTAAACATAGCAGTAAAAATATGACAATCAGAAATTTGTGTATCACAAAGCAGTAATTCTACATACAATGCCACAACATTTACCCCAAATAAGACGTAACAATTGCAATATATATGAGGCTTTGTCATGTCTTTGTGCCACTCCCCACTATACACAGCGGGGGTTTTCCTACCGACTGTCAAAACTAACCAGAGGTAAGCCATACAACACGACGGATACTCGGGCCATCAATCTATCTTAGCTTTCTGAAGAAAAAAATGCAAGAATTAAAAGAAATATTGATATATAAAGTAGGAAATATTTGAAATTTATTCAAGATGCGGTGTTGTAGTAGGATTATTTTAAGATATTGCAAGAGTGAACATGGAATTTGCAAAAAATTATAGAGATGCAGAAAATGGAAGAATTTATAGAAGTCAAAATAACTATGCAAATATTGAAAGAAATATCAATATACAATAGGGATGATTTAAATTTTCGTTAAAATCATATGTTGTAGTACCACTTTCTATCTAAGATACTGTAAGGCTGAACATGGAATATGCAAAAATAGACAGAAATGCAAAAAGGCGTCTAACATTTCACCAGATGACACAATAGATCTATCACATCGAAAATATTGATGCAAAATAGAGATAGCTTTAATCTTCTCTAAGATTTGGCGTTTTAGTATCATTTTTGTAAGACATGTTAAGGTGTGAACATAGAATAGACTTCTACTTTCAATAAAGTCGTCTAGTATTTCACCAGGTGACGTCGATTAGCTACTGTCCTGTCTAAAACTTTCCATGGTTGATTTCTGAGAAGAGACAGACTCGTAATCAATAAAACACGAAGAAAGGGATTTAAACAGAGTGCAACACGTTACACTGAGGGGATTAAACAATCGTGCGCGCGACCCTGACCTTGAGTGCCCCCCTCCCCCCGTAGGACGATAGAGTTACGGCCGGGAGAAAGGACAGAAAGAAAGCCAAGTGTTTGTGTCACAATTGGTGCAGGAGAACAGAGGTGTGTGCTCGTGTCGGGGAGACTCTCTTAGAGAAGCAGCCACTCGGGTGAAGACGGCGGCCTGCCGCTAAACACATTCGTCAGTCGACCGCGGTTAATATACCCCCATTCCACTAGGGCGACGACCTCGCAGCGCTCTCTCAGCGACCTAGAACTGACCAGAGCGCTCAACGAATTTCGTAGATAAAGAACGAATCTTTTCACGCTTTAATTTGTGTGTTTTGTTGTGTTTACAGGCATACTTTTACATATTGCATGATATTTCAATTATGAAATCAAGGGTTACACAAATCCAGCTTAGGTCGCAGCGAGGTTGCAGTGAGAGCGCCGTCTAGTGGAATGGGGGCCTAAAGAACTTAATAGCGCTGTTAGTTCTGTCTATTGAACATCAACAATCTCATAACGCTTGTCCTCTCCGGGGTTAGGATGTGCATTCATAATGATCTCGCAGTCGCGTTCGGAGAGAATTTGGAAACTTCACGGGCCGATGAATAAAAACGTAATTATCAGTTAATAAGAATACATGGAATGTTCGTGTCAATGATAGTTAATGAAGAAACATCATGTCATTTTTCATATGGACAATGTTCTTGTAATTGGCGGCGACAGGTGGGCGTGGCATAACCTGTCAACACCATAGCAACGGTTGCCATAGATACACCTGGCGACTCCTATATTACCTGGTGGTTGTCCTTGAGAGTTTGGGTGGAAAATATTTCGCCAAGGCCTTGAAAAAAGAATGAACATCACCATTGAATATTGAAATATATTTCGAATATGATAAAGATGCATTACCAGATGAAATGATACAGAGGAATATTGACATTTTTCAGTTACCCCTCATTCTTATGGCATCACTACAATTGCTACCATTTTGAAAAATGAATTAGGCACAAGAAGCATATTTCCTATGAAGATCTGGAAACCAGCTTTTCTAAATATGGATTTGACATATCAAAACTACATGGGTATACATGAACAGCAAGCCAGCACGCCATACAAATGTATAGTGTATTAACAACAAACATTTGTATCTGACAGATGACTCAGAAACCCCTTTCATTCATAGTATTCAGCATCCTAAGCTTGTGTCATTGTCGGAACCAAAGTTTCAGAAGATGAGACGACTAACATGAAATAAACGTGACCCAACCAATAAAACATGGTTATACATAGATGTGTGTGGTTAAAGGTGACGCCGGAAACACGACGGAGTTAGAACTGATTATAGAAGACCTCAAAAGGCTCCTGACTGCCTTGAGGATACCGCCTGAGATAGATGTGTCTCTACAAGGTTGTCAGAAGCAGCTGACGAAATGTGTGCTTCTGACAATGTAAGAGAGCAGGACAGGAAGTGTGTTTTTAACGGGGAAACCGCATTGCTTTCGTCAAAATAAAAAATGTCTCGCTCAAATCGTTAGAAATTCTGGTGAGTTCCTTTTCTATTAGATATATGCAGCAGCTAGGTAAGAAATTGTACTGAAATAAATGAAGGATTGAGACTAGAAGAACAGTACATTGCTGTAGTAGACAGTAGTCCAGCTGGTATGAAGAAGAACTTTATTGCACGACAATTGTAATTGGTAGAATGTATGGCAACTTACTATTGCTAATAGTTAACAAATATAAAGAACTAATCTAATCTATGACTTAACAGTAGAAATAATCTAAAGCATAATGTATATGTTAACGCTTTTGAACAGTAGATTGGTAACAGTATGCTGTGTCAGGAATGTATAATATTGTCCCGGTTTTGCACAGAGTTATACCAACTCGATCATAACTGTTACGCTATATCAAAATGTATGCTAGCCCTTATTATATTGTATTAGTAATGAGGATGCTATATCAAAATGTATGCTAGCCCTTATTGTATTGTATTATTAATTAAGATGTTAAGTTTTATTCTATACTTCTAATTTGTATTATGTTTACGAATTCTTGCCATACTTTGTACCATGTACAATTGTCGTGCAATAAAGTTCTCTCTATACAAATTTGCCTATATAGGTGGATGTGATAGTCTGTGAGTCTTTCCCTGTATATTCAGCGGTATTTCCTTTACCCAGCCTTTCAGACATGTATAACGGCTGTGGGGTCAAGAGCGTAGGTTTGTCAGGATTATCCCCTGTTTGCAGTGAAACGTAATTGATTTGTACAGACTTATGCCCGTACAAACGACACAGCGGGCCGTACGGAGATATTTCTGTGTCTGGAGCGAAATACGGAACACTTGCACGGAATCATACCGATATACGGAACACTTGTACGGATTATACCCGTACAAACGGCACAGCGGGCTATACGGAGATGTCACCACAGCTGGAGCGATATACGGAACGCTTGTGCGGAATTATACCCGTACAGACGGCACAACAGGCTGAGATATCACCACAGGTCGAGCGATATATGGAACATCTGTATACGGAAAACGGCTGACTGTATTATATATATCATCGAAAAATTAACAAATATATGATTCAAAGCGGCGTTTGAAATTGTATATTTCGCTAGAGCTCATGACAAAAATTACACGAATGTGTATGTGATTTTGTTTTGAATTTTGCAAGAGATATAAGAGTCCAGATCATTAACTGACATTTTACTAATACAATTTAAGACGATCTTATTTTTCAATAATATGCCGTCTGTATATTACGACTCTGTCTTTCATTCGTTAAATAGCTTAATTCTCTAGATTGCGAGTGATTTCGTGGCGCCCATCCCTATAGAACGAATATGTTGGTACAAGGTCATTTGAAACCAAACATATTTCAAAACGTAGCCAACAAAATCCCAAGCGACGAAAATTCTGATATAGCGCAAAATAATCTTATACATATTCCTCGATAACAAAATAAATTTCCTGTTACAAGACTGAAGGCACCGCACGAGTATATGAACAACGCTACAGCTATCTATCGCTCTACGGAGAAGAAACAGCGACCATAATGTGTTATTTTCCGGACGACAGAATCTGCAGTATACCCCTATTGTTACCGCTACCTGCAAGTCATCCGTCTAACCCCCTTCACTCACTCTATACCGCTATTAATATGCTAATATAATAAGGGGGTTTCCCCGCGTACATAATAGCTACTCATGTACAAAAAGCCCGAAGTGACTGCGTGTAGCATGCTCGGATGTTTTTTTTTTTTATTTCAACCCCCGGAGCCGAAAAGATGTGAAATATCATGACGTATGACATCAATTAGGCCATCAAGAGTTGTGGATTTAGATAAATCTGTCCAAGCCGCGGGGATCCAGTGGAACAACTCCGCTTAATTAGATTAGCGACTTAAGCTGAATATATGGCGAGCTGGGATTGTACAACGCCACACCTCACTCAATATATCGATACGTTTCGTTCCAGTGTGTGCGTTGAATTTTCCTGTTGAAATTACATTACAGCAATTGCTAAAAGAAACTGTTATTTTTCGTTGTTAAAGAATACAACGAATCATCTAATACCGTTCAAATTGCCCTGGTAACATAAAAAAGATAAGCTTTGAATATCTTTTTCCATATATGAAGAAAAATAACCGATTTTTGAATTTGTGGTCTTAAAATATACTATAGTCTAGTGATTTGATCGATTCAATATAAATATTTGGTTATCAAGGCTATCAGTAAATACAGGGTTCACCCAATATACATTGTGAGAATGCGTCCTTTGCCGATATAATACTGCTAATTACCCATTCAAATATCATCACACATGCATGCAAAAGTATCTGACACCGACAATGAACAACTGTCAGTAAAAACGGAATCATGTATCTCGAAATCACAGCAACACCCCTTTTCAACTAGAGGTAGCGACCATGCTGCAACCGTGCAGCGACCAAAGATTTGACAGATCGCTGAAAATTTTTTAAACATACATAAAGAACGAATTGGTTTTCGTTTTGTGTGTTTTGTTGTATCTAAATCATACATCTACATCTTGCAGTCTTGCACCATATACCGAATATGAAATCTAGGGTCACAGAAATCCAATTTAGGTCGCTGTACAGTTGCTCGGCAATCGCTGTCTATTGGAAAGGGGGAATTATGATCAAGATACATCTATGATTTTGTAAATATCATAACTAGAAACTAAGAAACCATATGTATATATACATTTGTAATGAATAAGTTAACGTTTCTTTTTTGATCTTAGAAATAAGTTCACTGGCACTTGTAGTTTACTAAGGACTTGCATAACGCGAAATCACAAAAAAGATATATTTATAATTTCATTAATAGAAACTAAGAAACCATATGTATATATACAATCGTAATGAATAATTTAACGTTTCCGTTCTTTAGATCTTAGAATTGAATTCACTGGCCCTTGTAGCTTGCTAAAGAACTTACGCAACTAGAAATCATAATAAAGGTATATCTATAATTTCATAAAAAGAAACAAGAAAACCATATATATGTATTGATAGAATGGTAATAAATAAGTCAAAGTTTCTACTTTTCCCCTTCAATCTTAGATATGAGCCAACTGTTCAAGTATTTTGCTAGAGGACAACATCACCGGTATTAGTTCGCTAAAGAACTTGTACAACACGAAAAAAAACATTTATGATTTCATAATCGGAAACTAGGAGACCATATGAATGTATTGGTACAATCGTAATAAATAAATTAAAGTATCTACTTTTTCCATTAAAACTTAGATATGAGCTCACTGAGTCACTATTCCGGGGACAACATCACCCGTATTAGTTTGCTAAAGAACTTATACAAGTGAAATCACAGTAAATATATATCTATAATTTAATAAATGGACACCCCCTCCCCTCAAAAAATATGTATGTATCAATTCGATTGCAATTAACAAGTTAGAGTCTAAGACATCAGTTCATTATTCCTGGTACTTTGCTAGAGGACAGCATCACCCGTATGTATACACGTAGGAGGTGGGAAAGATAATGTGGGTAGATTTGATTATCAGACCGGAGTAATAATACCGGGGTGGAGAGGCGTTATCACGGCAGGACAGCGGGCGGACTGAGCAAATTGGACCATCCAGAATCCAGGACGCGACTTTCTCACCGACTGGGCTTCTCTACCCACGCACAGAAAGGCAGAAAATAAAGGTTAAGAATTGTATATAGATTTAATTTCGTTGTTGGAAAATATGAATAAAGATTATTTAAAAAAATGTATATTTCGGCAGTAAATAAATGTAGATAATTGTATATAGATCTGATTTCGTTGTTGAAAAATATTAAAAAAGATCATTTAAAAGAATATAGAGATGGATAGATAGTCTCCGTTGCAGACTCCGTTTGATTGTTGTCTTGTCCAAGTTACCATTTGAAAAAGAAAAATAGAAACAGAATCAGAAAATGAATGTTTACATCTGTATATAGATAGCCTCCGTTGCAGACTCCATTTGAGTGTTTTCTTGATTTAATTCTTCAAGTTACCGTTTTCTTATTAAAAAAAGATAGCCAGAGGGGGTTATAGACATGTGTCATTTTATACTACTGCAAAGTGGCTGTATTTCTAACGTTATCAGATATAATCTGTTTTAAAATCTGGAGATGAGTTGGCGTTTGTCTGGATCTATCAATGATATTTGATGGACAAGAAAACTATTAATTATCTGTGATATGATCTAAATGGCTGGTATTGAATTGCGTTAAAATGAAAACCCAAATATAGCAAGAACCCCACGCGGTGAGCGCATCTCAGAACGCTAAGTGTCTGGAATTGAAGAAAAGAAATAGGCTAATCTGTTCATTTACTTGTAGATAAACGTATATTTCATACCCAAATATAATTAACAGGCGATGAGTATTTAAATGGGAGAAGGCATATGTAGGGCACAAAACGCAATGCTAACATGATCACATATCCAAACAACGTAGCGCAGAAATTGAAAGATAGATACAATACAATATTTTGATTCATATACAGAATATGATTCGCAACAACATTTACAACAAAAGACACTGTACGAACACACACGCGCGCGCACACACACACACGCACACACACACACGCACACACACACACACACCGTGACACACACACTCACGCACACACACACACACGCACACGCACACACACACACTCACACACACTCACTCACACACCAATGACCTTAAGAAAAGGGCAGCTTTATTTGAAGGACAGACCCGAAATCGACGTGACCCAGCTGAAATGTATGCGTGTATTTCTGAAATCGCCAGTGGCCATTCTTGGGGATTTACCCCCATTTCAATTTCCTAAGCATTATGAAGAGGCACTCGGCGCTCTCTCCCTAACAAAGGCTTTAATTTCGCATTTCGAATGGCCGCTGGCTAAACGAGACTTTATGGATTTACTTTCGATTTTCGGTGTATGAAGTTGTTTGTAAAGGAGTGAAATCCGAGAATACGTTCATATTGAAACGTCAAATAATTCTGGAATCTCGCCGGAGGTGGCGGTTATACATGATCTAAGCCTGTTCAACATGAAACGCGCGGAGGGGATTTCGTTATGGGCAAAATATGAGCCATCTAAACAACTTTAAATCAATTTCATTTCATAAGGAGGATTACTCTCACTAGCTTTTCATTCGCAACACACAAAACATGGAATGTATCTAGGATTATCGGCGAAGATCTGAGAGTATTAGACTTGTCAAACATTTTTCCTGTGATCGCAAACGTGATATCAAAGTCAGAACAGCATATACGAAAGTTATATCATATCGAACTCCATACATACAAAAAGAGTTTTGCAAGGGAAAGAATCTTTAAAACTTTCAGGAGTCGTTTCCAAATGATACAGACAAGACTGGAATAAGCAGTCTACGAATGTACAACTTCAGACGAATATTTCAATCTTTTTTCTTAATTTCCTGTTTTGTCTAGTTCTTCTTCCGTCTAAGGGAACACCACGTGATCACATCTATACATGTTTACTATAAAATCTATTTCGTGGCTATAGCTGTTCACATTTCGAAGGTTGTACAACTTCTGTAAAATAGAATAAAACTTATCAAATCTACGAAGATGTTATTAATTCTATCTGACTGTTACAAAGGTATTAAGGGAAAAACAGATGTTCTAAAATTGTGGACAACTAGATAAGAATAACTTCTGTAAAATAAAATAAAACTTAACAAACTTACGAAGAAGGTATTAATCCTATCTGTCTGTTGCAAGGATAAAGCTATAAAAACAGATGTTCTAGAATTATAGACAGCTAGAGAAGAATACAGTCCTGAATCGTGACTGTCGTTTGGTACACTACTCTACCTCGTGTCTAGAACACTTGCAAGATGCCGATTTATTTTTTAACCCAAGACATGGCAATCATCTCAAGTGAATGTGTCTGGTATCGACGTCTCTGTTTTTAGTGTTTACTACGTACATGTAGTTACATAAGTGAATGAAATTGGCAAATACTCAACTTTATCAAGAGCATATACGTACATTACGGTAAAGAATACTAATAATGATTATACCATTCATAGATAAAACAGATTAAAAGTGTGGAAGGCTTCGTTGTATGATTTTGGATGCATTTTGAGTATGGTTAATTTTTGTTATATCTTGTGATGATTTCAAAAGGGTTAATTGCGTGCCAATGAAGAAAAGAAAAATGATTATACTATTTTTAGATAAAACAGATTAAAAGTGTGGTCGGCTTCGTCGTATGATTTTGCATGTATTTTGAGTATGGTTTATTTTTGGAATATCTTTTAATGATTTGTTTGCAACACTCCTGTAGTGTGGACCTATTTTTCCTTTTGAAACCTGTGTGGGAAAATTTTAATGATTATTCTCTTTTTTTCTCTCAAACTGTGCGACGCCCCGCCGTGCTTTTCATATGTAAATGAGGGAAAGTTGGCCGGGTGTTTTTCCTCTAAACCGAAACAGGGTACTTTTTCATCCCGCTATTCTTCTTACCGACTCCTGGCACTTCTTGGGAGGTTCCGAATCTCTCTCTGTACCACCCATTACGTTCAAAGGGCATCACAAAACGCGCATTTTACAAAGATTTTTTTAGGTAAAGCTTCCCTAAAGTAATACCATTGCTATGTGATATTTGAACGTTATACGTTTAGCTTAATTCATGAAAATAAACATATTTTTACTAATGTTCTAATTAGACTTCGTAATCTGTAAAATCACTAGACGAATCATAGCATTTTTTTGTTCCAGCTAATTACAAGAATGATGCTACCTCTAATCGCTACGTATGATGACAATAATTACATTTCAGAGCGGGCTTTTAACGCAAAATAGCTCAACATTGGGTAAAATCGATAAAATCACTATTCTAAAGCACAGACACCGTCCTAACACACATACAAGTCTTAGAAAAAAGCGTTTTTGTTTATCTAAGTATAGAAAACGTTTTGTATTGTTGGCAATGATTCGGAAGTTTGCAATGTTCATATTGTCACCGGTGTATAAGTATGCAATTTCTATTGTGATACTCACATGTAATAATCAAATAAACACATTACTGTAAGTGCTTGAAAATTGGTGCTAAAAGTTCGTTAAAATCTAGTCAATTTTTCTGATTCGGATGTTGCAATATTCTTATTGTCACCGGTGTATAAGTATGCCATTCCTATTGTGGCACTCAAATGTGATTGATAAACACATATATTTGTGACACTCAAATGTAATGAATAAACACATATCAAATGCTTGAAAATTGGGGGTTAAATGTTCGTTACAATCTAGTCGACTTTTTTAAAAAGGACTGGACAAGCCCCATGTCCCTAAAATGTTCGTTAAAATCTAGTCGATTTTTCCGCCCCCCTCCCCCTTTTAAAAAGGGCTGGAGCAGCCCCTTGTCCCTGTAGCATGCCTCTCTACAGTGCAGATGTTTCAACTCCAGTTTTCCGGCCTGTTTGGTCAGCGGGTGCCTCGGGAACAGGATACGATCCCGCCGCCCCGTCCGGCTTGCGAACTCCCTCAACCATGGCCGGTGCGTCCGTACCGTGCGCTAAAACACACACCCGTCCAAACCGCGCGGGCTGTTCAGTAGCACCGACTGTGAAGCCAGCGGCATTCTCTAAAACCCTTCTCTGCAAATAACTTTCGTTTACTTGGCAACTTTCTCCACGCTCAGTCTCCCGTGTATGGCGCATTCTTGCCGCGACCAGCGGGCCGTGCCACGCTTCGACAAACATGTGTAATAGCCCACGTTTTTCTCTACAACTGCCTGGAAATCTTCTCCGCAAAATTACACTTGAGTAATTAAGTATGTTTCCATCACCCCCTAGTTATTTAGGTGATATCTGGCTTCCTGTGCCCAGCTTGTTGGTAGAATGGAGTTGTGGAGGTATCTTTTTTCATGCCTGAGCACATCTACGCACACCTTTCTTGATATATCCTTCCCTTGTCACTGTCTTTTAAATCTGGCCGGGTCATACAGCCTACAGCACATGTGAACGTATCATTATCGAACTCGTATGTCGTAAAAAGGGCGCCTTAGGCCGTATTTATGGAACAGGTGATGCGGAGAGAGAACGTACGGCGTGCGGTGAGATCGCCTTGCACCTGCAGAACTGCCATGTTTACCCAACAGCGCAGGTAAGCCTCCCCGCCTGTCCCGACTCGGCGTGATGGATAGCACGTTACCTGTCCGCTCTCGTCCTGCAAAAATACTGCCCGAATTCCCCGCCGCGCCCACACAACAATAAAAACACCTTTAAAAGCATTGCTGGCCGCGTGCTCCACTGCTTAAAAAAACAACCCAACCGTAGTCCACCTTTGAAAGAAAAATAAGATAAAAACAACACTTTCTAGTGCCCTTCTCTCTTAACTCAAGTCAGCGTAACACGCTAAGATCTCCCGTTTTCTTCCCAGTTTCTTAAAAACAGTTACAACCGATAAGAACTAAAAGGGAGGTAGAAGACACAGAGTGACATGGCTCCATTTCAGCTTCCTCGCTAAGACGATTTCGCGATGAAAAACAAAACCCGTCCGGCTGAGCTCCGATCAAACACTCCGTATTTATTCACTGGTGTGCCGGAGGAGCCGATGACAGCTTGTGTACACAGGGACTCTGCTTGCACAGGAATTAAACGTAAAAAAACGGAGGAGATTTTCAACACTTAGAAATATAATTACTCCTCATACGGCTACTTAACCGTTTTCATTAAAGCATTCGGCTACAAGAATGCTGATACAGAAAATACCGTTGTGTCCTTCTTTTTAGGTAATCCTACAAAAATAGACGAAAAATTCTGGCTATGTATTCGTTTCAAAGACGGGAATGACAACCAATATATTGTACAAATACAGGATTAGATGAATTTGTAATAAGAAGGAATTTTGATGCACGGAAAGCAAAAACGACGATGCAAAGAGAAATCTATCACCGGCGGTTTCGGTGAAAAATGGAGTGGAATTGGGGATTCGTTTAGGGCATAATGTAGCCCAATTGCATTTCGCTTCTGCGAGCAAATCACCATTATAATGACCGACTACCGCGCACAATTATTCTCCCGGCCAGAAATGGGACAAACATTCTCCTACAGCGCGAGCTGAGGGTTTCATATCAATTTCACACGCCTGGATTTTGGAGACTAGATCTTCTCTGTCTCAACATGTCACAACCACCTGTTTTTATGCGGGGAATAGAGTAGTTGTTGGACGGCGGCTGTTACAGGTTTCACCGACACACACACGTTACCCGTTCGCTAATGGCATGGACGCTCCAAAGCCCGCGGGTTATATACTGATAAACGTAGGGAGAGGACCCTCGGAAAATTCCACAGAAAGAGCTGTGCCTGCGGGGGACATCTTTTGTTCAGCCTTCAAATCCAGTCATTTGGCAAGGCGAGTGGAGACGGGGGCACCCCGGTGACCCCTGGCATTTTGCGCGAGAAGGTACCGACTTGGAGGTAATTAGGGGCCCCGGTCGGTCCAGACACACCAGACGGGCTGACGCGCCACCCTGCCCCGAAGAACCGCTGTGCGCGCTACGCTCTCCCTTTCACGTCGTAAAAACCAACGATAAAAATGTCATTAAATCATCGCACGCGCTGCCGACATATCTGCCTAAACTTCACTCTCACCAGCTCTCTCTCCACTTATTCTACATCAAAAACTCTTCCCCGTAGCGAAACCATCAATAAAACCGTTCCACGGAAACCAAACCCTTGCTTTTCTCCTGGTTCCCTATAATTTTATACAGGCGGGGAGTTCTCTGTTTGTAGAGATAGGTGCGAGGGGGACTACAAAAAGAGGAAGAGCTGTGGAGAGAAAGAGGAAGGTATAAGTGTGTGTATGTGTGTGTGAGCGCCTCCCGGTTGTAGACTTGTCTCAGTGATACGGCGAATGTGGCTACATGTGGGGTTGGTTTTCAGCTACTCGTGCATGGAGCTGGAGTGGGCAGGCTTCAGGAGTTGAGCTGTCATGCCAGCGGCCTGCAAACTTCGGGTGACCGCGGGTCATCTCTCCCAGGTGTGGGGAGGGGATCGGGTTTCACGGCGGGATCTCCGACAATACAGGTGCGCCGTCCTCCCCCCGTACAACAGCAACAAACACGCGGCTCGGCCATGCTAATCAACCCGGCTCTTACCTACAAGCAAGACGTGGGAAAAACTACCACAGAGGCCTCGTTAAAATAACAAGATCGAGAGAGAGAGAAAACGAACGAAAACGTTATCATCACAACGACAAATCCTCATCCGTTACCAAGGAAAGTGGTTCAAACATTGACATAGATGGTGTAGAATCGTACTAAACGTGTTGCGTTATATCAAACAGAAATGGTAGAGGAATAATAAAATGCACGACCACTACAAATGTACAGACATCAGCGCTTCGAGGTTGCCGACTTACAATAGGCCTCATTGTGCTCGCCCTATTTTAAGAAATTGAAAGTGTGACGAATCCGGAAAACACAAAGGAAAAGCCACACATACTGATTTCTACAAAAAACGACCTAGATTTACCCATTCTCAGCAAATAAAGATTTCTCTCTAGCTCCCCTTAACACATTTATTTACAGAGTCTAAAGTTACACTTGAAACTGAGTTCAATAATTTCAATCTAACCGTTCCTTTAGCTGAGGGAATCTCAACTGAACTGTTATTTCGGACTTATTATGCAGACCATTTCCCAGGAGACTATGTTTTACTTTTCGAACGATTACCAACGTTTTTCGATCCATCAAAATGTATTTTGGCCCTTCTGCATGTTATGGGCCTGCGTTTTAGAACGGCCTCTAATTCTATTCATTATCTTTCACTTATTCACCCTTCAATATACGAGAGAACGTTCTTATGTTTTATGAATGTAAATATCATGTAATATACAGTCGCTAAAGACATAAATGACGTTTTGACAAAGCATATATTTGCTAACAACTGTGCGAGGGAGTGCTTGAATATCTTGTTTCGACCTCAAGGTAAATATCACATTGTTCGGGCTTAGTTTTTGAATAGCTGTGAATAAACACTAGAAACATAAGTGATATCTCGTTCAGTAACATGTGTGTATTTTTTTGATGTAGTTATTTTCAGTTTCCCAGTGCTTACAGATACAGTAATATAGGATTTGAACAAATATATGCACTGTATGTCACAAGATAGCTGAATTTACGTCAGGAAAACTACATATCGTATAGATTTGCGAAAATCAGACCAAATATTGTATGACAGAGTTAGTCTATTCTTCAGAAATATGTAGAAAATAACTATACCGATTTGCGAACCAAATATTCTATATAATGGTATAATGGTAAGCATATTTCGATAAGCACAGTTGTGGTTCCAACAGAATCTCCGATACTCAGACACCAGAAATTGCTCTCAAATAGCCGGCGGGTTTCACAGTTTTTGAAATACGAAGGCGTCGGTCTCATTAAATTTTGTTCAATTGTGTGTGCTTGTGTACACACACACAGTTGCACAATCGCCAATGTCAATGTCACAATTAAACCAGGTGCCCATCCTTTGTTTGCCGATGTGTTGACGCGCTTGCAGAGTAACCATAGGTGTGTTTAAAACTCATTAATCCTAACAGACCGGCGGTAAACATAGGAACCATTAATGATTATTTGCTAGCTGAGCTGCCTGGATTTTTATTGGCGGTATTCTCGGAGGGATTGGGTAGAATATGATATATAAAATGTGTTCGTTATATTTGCGACCTTGGGGTGAGTAAATGTACGGAAACGGGAGCGAGGGGGAATGTTTCCATCGCAGTCGTCCTACAAATCTACCCCATCGAGCGGGCCCAACAAATCGACTATCCAGCAAAAGTGCTCATCTTGGCCCTAATATTCCTGCGAGTAACGAATGTATCGCCAATAGATTAGACCTGTCAGGGGGGAAATATATAGACCCGCATGGCCCGCCGGCTATTTGAGAGCAATTTCTGAGAGACGGGGGACATTTACTTGCAATCAATTTGACGATCCTGCCGGTGGTTTTTAAAAACGAGGCCAATGAGGGAACGGTTGGGGCACGGCGGCGGAGGCAACCATTACCGGTAAAACGGCGACAGGAGGCGCTGGGATCGTGACATTTGCAAATAGGCTGGCGACTTTATTCCTAATGGGTATATACAGTCTACCGGCAGTACTGAAAATATACTATGCAGATTTTGCTACGTACCCAACACAATTCTATATCTTGGTTTGTCAAGTCGACATATCAAATATTTACACACGCAACTTTAAGTCAATTCTGATTTTAAAAAATTGTAAGTATTTTTTACTAGAGAAATCCTGAAAATCGTATTTGTCCCGATCTTGTGCATTTTAACGATTGTACGTTTCCAAAAGAATACAAAATGTGACATATCATAAACAGAAGAGCACACTGTTCGCATATAGTGCTTATATTCAGAACCAGAATCGCTCTTCATATTGTAGTAATTCAATGGTATATGTCTGCATTTAGTGAACTATTCTCCAATTTCGCAGTATTAGAACATTAGATCACATGCACTTCGTTCAACGATTATAACTAACAACTCTTTGTAACCATTCCAATTTTGTGTTGAAAATGTTGAACACAATGTAGTCTACAATTAAGAAACCTCAACATACAATTACGGAACGACTTGAGAGATTTCTGAAGAGTCAAATTTCCTTTTGTTTACACAATTTGAGACGGTGAATAGAGAAACCTTGTCCTCATATGTTTTGCAAATTCTGTGCCAATTCTATAAAAGGAACATTGTATATTAGATACTAACAACAACGTAACAAGATATAGATATATTTTCATAAATATCACATGGAAACGAAACGCTTTCAGTTATCCGCACACTTGTGTACGAATCTTGTGTACGATAGCTAGAACCTATTCCATGTCGTGCGATTGTGTATGCGCATAGCAACCTAACTAGTCGAAACAAGCGTGAGAACATGACTATATTTTAAACATGTCCAGCTATTAAACTGCATAAAGTCCTACGTCAAAATGCTAGTACACATAAACAACGTACAAGTGGATGAAATGATAGATATTTGCGGCCTGCAGTACTAAGCTTAGTAGCTTAATTTTCAAAGGCATGAACATTTGGAGGCTAATACGTTGGCGGTGGGTACTTGCAAAGTTAGGGAAACGTTAGAGTCTGTTCGCCACAGCTGGTTCAACATGACTGCGGCGGTCACAAATCTGCCTAACTCATACCTACATCTAACGGAAGGTAAACATGTGACAAGATGCCTAGAAGTGCGATCATTGCAGGTACCTGCATCAGGGCTCTATCCACAGCACAAAAGCCACCTAACAAAGGATTCAACAACTAGTTAATTCTAAATGGTAGAATGAGAAGATGCTACGTAATGAGTTGCATCGCGCAATACCAACAATACAGGATTTTAAGGTAGTGAGCTATTATAAACTCGTTGAGAAAATATAGTTGTACTCTAGAACCGAAAGTCTTTTTTAGCGTAATAGTGTTAAAACGAATATAAGGACAGTTCCAAGAATTTTAAACTAAATGGTGCGGTGCATTTTATGTCATTCTAAATCTGTTCGGAAAAAAGACTCACATCGAATAAAGTTGAACTTATTCGAACAGCACTTGTTTAAAAAGTGTTATATGTAAGTAATTCCGTGAACAATGGTTTTATGAATGAATACATTAGGTAACCTATCCTTAGTTTTAGCAACAATTAACGAATCGATTGCAGAGGGCAAATAGCATAATTTCTGCCGAGAACAGTGTAGGAAATAAAAGATATAAAGTAGCACTCGCTTGACTCTACCGAAACTAACTTCATATGCATTGAGAAAAAAAAATCTTTGATGGACAATTTTGTCGACATTGAAGAGTTAGATTTAAGGTATGCATAAACTGTATAACTACTGGTTAGTAAGAACTTTTGAGGGTTAGACATGATGTAGTAGCTTTACAATAGAACAGCACTTGAGTTCCGAAGCGAAGTTCGGTTAGGCAGATTCGCATTCGACTACTGCGGTACATGCGCGACCCCTATTGATTCTTTTGCAGACTGCAGAAGACGGTTGTCTACGCCCTGTCTCCTTATCCCCCATATAATAACACACGTGCCGTTTGATGGACGTCGGGTCATGACCTTTGACACTTGTTGACCTAGAACATGTAGGTAGCAAACGCACATATGTTCATCATGACCTTGGGGTGTCGATCAAGGTCAAATCGTTTACCGAATCGAGGAGGATATATTTTGAGTGGAAATATGAACGTGAACTTGTATATTATAACATTTAACATGGATTTTACTTCGCCTCTGTTGCAGACTCCTTCCGGCTGTTTTCATTTCCAAGTTGCCATTTCCTTATTACATCTTATTCTTATCGCTAGGCCAGCAATATGAAAAAATGTAATAAGAAAACGGTAACTTGAAAAAGAAAACAGCCGGAAGGAGTCTGCAACGGAGGTTAGATTTTGCTAGTCATTTCAAGATTTGATCTTATTCTATTACTTTAGAATAAAAATGGTCAAGACAGTTTTAGATCTAATTAACAACAGAGAAAAAGATTACGATCTTCCACCCAACATCTGCTTAGAGATTATCTTGACATAACGTCACGTCATGAGTGGGTTGAGTGACAGCTGCTGCAGACGACACCAGCCGGGAATGTTTTCATTGGTCAAAGCCGCTACCGACTAAACTGACTTCCGACGATGAGGTAACAGTTTTTCCAAGAAAGAATTCCGTCTCAGCGCTGTCATTGTCCCAAAGCTACGAATGACGTTTTTCCAAGAATGCCTACACAACAACGGTCACAAAGCAGTCACGCTATTATGTTGTAATATTTAAAACGGGGACGTTTGTTTAATAACATGTGTGTCCTTCCAAGCCTGCCTATAACCTTCCAATGCCTTTAACTAGTCTCTACCAGACTAACTACGCCGGCTATAGGGAGAATATTTGCCAGGGTTGCATTTGCAGGCTGCGTTCCTACGCGGGCGAAATGTGATCTTCACCATAGACTGACTCCACTGGCTAATTATTCCCTTTTCTCCCGAATGCTACGATCCATACGCCCGTAGGAGGGCCTGGTGGAGGCTAGCCTTTAACATCCTTTGTCGTTTTAAATGAAACTCAACATATCTAGTTAGGCGAAGTCAAACTTCTTCACTGACGGAAAGAAAGTAACAAAAAATCTGCCTAACCGCTCGATGAAAATCGATTTCCCGTCATGCAATGCTCCTCCCTATATTTATCTTTTCTCAAAAGCTTGACGTCACTCCATAGCAACACATCCGCCATTAATGTCTTTTCATTCAGCAGACAATCTTGTTTTTCGGTCGAGGACCTTTTCATGGAAAACAAAACGGCCTCGCCTAGCCGTGCGCCCCTGTGACGGTCCCTAGAGCTTTGACGGTGGAAAATAGGGAACTGGCGTACTTTATGTCTGGTATCCTGTCACAGAAGACACGACTATCCATACTGTATATCATCATCTTCACTTAGGCTATCATCTACAGGGTCTGCTATGACCCTTCTTCGTTAAAACAGGGTCCTACCTTAAGACAGTTCAACCGTACGGCTTTAGAGCCATGTTCATGTTCACCGTACATCTATCTACAGCTCCTGTACCCCTACAGCCCTGCTATAAACAACGCCCACCGGTAGGGTCCATATACCAGTCAGCCTCATGAGCGGTAATTACTGGGAGGCTAGCGGCAGCTTGGCACGCAGACCACTGCCCTGCGCCCCCTGTCCCGCGCACTCACGTACCCACAACCTTCATGACGTATGAGCGCACCGCCGCGACTTAAAGGTAAATCAGCAGCGCTACCTGCTGTACTACAGGAACGGCGTACTTACGTTCGGCCAAGCTACCGGCGCACCGCACGGGCCCTTCCCCCGCGCTCCTCGCTCTGCCTCCCGCCTGGAACGCTAAGCCCGCTCGGCGGCGCCGAGGACGTTTTGTGTGCGGCCCGCAGCATCTTGAAAGCGTTCCCCACTCTGGTTGAAAGGTTGCCTTTTACGCCTATTTCTTCTCAAGCTTCCTCCAAAAAGGACTAGTGCACAAAGAGCGGAGACAGCCCGTCTCCACAACTACAGAGTAATAACTATGATGCCGAACAAAACCCCCCTAGTAATTTCAATCGTATGCACCGTACGAGCAATAATAAAATAGGGCTGCTTTGTCAAGTAAAGACAGAGAGGATAATTTGGCCGTATTGTTGGGTAGGCAGATGGCTCTTGGCACAATGCGACATGAGCTTTTGTGCGCGCTCTTCCAACAAAAACTGGGCATTCTTTTTCAATAACCCGTTTTTGTCTCAAATTGTAAAGGTAGCGACAAAAAGCTTAGGCACCATTCATCAGAGCTAGTGTGTGGTGCAGGTCCTTTAATACAATGAATTTCCCTGCAGATTTCCAACACACAAAGCAAGACTGGCCTGACTCTATAGGCCCGTCAAGGAGAGCGATTGATTTCCGTTTACTTAATGGCTCCGCGTTCGGACATACAACAGTTTGTACCTTTTGTTTCGTCTGAAAACCTCTTCAGAAGGAACGGACTGATGCCGGAACAAAAGAGAGAGGCATCGAGCGAGAATCATTTATTATTGTGCATCGTAGCAGGCAAAATACGGGCTTGCTAAAGAGGCTCTGCGTTGGTGGGTGCGCTGAATAGTGAGTACCCAAGTCTTTTCGTGCGAAGAGGCAGAAATCAGTATTGAATTGTATCCGCGCGTCAACAAGAAACGTCTCTTGAAAGGATTCTATTCAACCCTCTGGGCAAAAGGACCTTCTGAGGGAAGAAAGGAGCCCTTTTCATGCCTTTGAACCGGGGAAAGAAAGGATTCACATGAAAATGCGGGGCACATGTGCCCCGGAGTCAGGCTTTGCGGGCGCTCATTTATTTTTTGATAGACAAGAAGTCTGTCTGATATTCCAACGGCGCCATCTTAAATTCGGAGCACATCCCCGTCTTTTGTCCCACGATGCATTGCTACGCCGTGTTATCTCTGTTTGGAGTCAGTCAGGCGTGACACAGGGACATTTATTCTGCCTAACTAGATGTCGGCTGACAGCACACTTGCGTCCGTTTAGGCCATCATTCCACTATTCCGTGCTGCGACCTCCCTGCGACATTGAAATGGATTGATGTAACCTCTGATTTCATCATTGAAATGAAAAAAAAATTAGATAAATAGCTCGAGCTAGACAATAAAACACAGAAATCGCAAAGAAAACTCGTTTGTTAATGTTTTCTATGAATTTCGTTGAGTGATCTATCAAATCACAGCAGCGCGATTGCAGTGGAAATAGGGTGTCAGAAAGTTTGATCTCCAAACAGATGTAGGCTCAGTCTCAATGTTTAACGTGTTTTCACGGTCTTATTCTTAGGAGAAGGCGAAGAGTAAGAAATGTACACTGCTTAAATAACCTAATCTCCAAGCAGATCCACACCGGGCGCGAAAATCGTATATGCTAGCCAGAGAAGGTCCAGTCTCTGGCTAGCATATACGATTTTCGCGCACGGTGTGGATCTGCTTGGAGATTAAAAATAACCTACTTAATACCGCAAAAACAGGCGTAATCAGTGTGACTGAGCCGTTCTCTACATCTGCTTGGAGATTAGAATCTACGACGGAACGATCTGCTTTGGAAAAGTATACATTCCAAAACATGCAATCCAAAAGCAAATTCATTTGGGAACAGATTATCAATACAGTAATGACAGTATCAAAGTATTTCAAAAACATTTCAATATCTATGGTATGCGACAGGGACCTAAGTACACAAAACTGTCAAAATTCACAACACGACAGTTTGGTTTGACTCCAAAGAAAGGTTGCATCCGGAGCTGCAGTAATTTGAGGGGAGGAAAGAGGGCGTGGTTTCGGCACGAGGCAGCGCCGACAGCTGGGCCTTTCATTGGTGACCTCGGGGTCAACATCCGACTTTGAAAACAGACGGGGGAATAAAGGTTCAATATGTTCCCGTTCTGTTAACAAAACCAGCGTGCTCAATCGACCGGTAAAATAATAGACTACAACACAAACAAAGGCCGGGAAGGCTAATATTGAATACAGAATATCAACAAAAGCATTGGAGAAGATAGATTCTTTCTATTTTATGAGGAAGCTTTAGATTTAGTGAGTTTAATTCTATAAAAAATCCAATATTTTTCAGAGCTTCTCTTAATTGCTTAGATTCTTTCTATTTTTGGTGAAAATCTTTCAAATAAAAAAGCATAATCCTCGAAAATGCACATATTTTTTAGAGTTTCACTTGAATTTGGAGTTTGGACGTAATCCTTAAAGTTTGCACATAATTTCACAGACTTCGTGAATGTGTATAAATGAATATTCCCACGGTATACTATTAACAAATTCTTAGGGACATACGACAGTGAAACGACAAAAAAACTTGCATTGTTTGCTCGTTAAGTCGAAAAGTATCGTGTCTAGTACAACGTCAGTAATTGAAAAAAACATTATGTAATCAGGTTATTCCACTAAAAAAGAAAACAAAGCAAATCTCTCTCTATATATATTTACAAAACTAGCACTTGGACTGAAATACGTTATATAAAAAAAACGTACATATGGTTTATGAGTTATGTGAAGCATTATACAACGCTCCCTGGTCTAGACATAGCAACACCACCTCACAAGTACAACAAAATGCAAAGCAACCGTAAATCTAGCTACTGAGGGATAATCCTTGGTCATAATGCCGTTTTATCGAGTTAGAACAACAAAAGAATTTGACGAGCTATTCTTTTTTGTCCCCATAAATCCAATCAAAACGTTATCGTTTCATTCCAACGTACCTGTTTAAGCCACATAGAACGCAGTCCGGAAAAACAACTCAGCTTCTACTACAGTCACACAAAGCCCGGTCTGCGTTCAACGGACGGAATATGGAATGAAAAATTACTCCGAGTCGCTAAACACCTGCACAGAGCGATTTATTATGACCAAACCTGTACAAACCCAACATAATAACAGGTACGGACACAATTTCACTCAGGGAGGTCCAGCTATGGAAATCGGCGCGCACAAAAGAGTCGTCAAAGAGTTTATACACCCGGTAATCAGCCGAAATTTGGCATCAAAGGCGCAGGTCGCGCGGGTCAGATCTGAAATTGTTCCCATCCTAGCAACGGAGCCGGAGAAAGGCGCTCTAAAGAAGGGAAAATGGGCCTGCTTTACACAGCTAAACGCCGCGAGTTTTAACCAAATGCATGCAGGACGCGTAGTTAGCGCTGAAGGACAAGTTTTGTAAAGGCAAGGAGAAATAAGGCGAATCTAAAACTGTCAGTGGCTCTGCATTATATCGTATACAATCTTGGATCTATTTCAGAACCAACAGACTGCGTTAATTCGTAGTGATTTGAACCTAGTTGTTTATACTTAAAGACAATTTTTATATTTTGTTAAAGTTCAATGTGAGCCACAAGAGAGAGGAAGAGAGAGAGAAAGAGAGAGATTTAAAGTCCTCCAAAATTAAAACTTCTTTAAAACGTGCCGCAGTAATATTACCAACAAGTTACAAATGCAACTTAACCGTCAGTCTATACAATACATCCCCTTAACATCACGGGGAAAGAAATCGGTACCACGTATGGTATTCATTCCCCCTCCCCACCGCATTTAACTCTTTTCACCCGGAACTAACGGTGCCGAGCTGTTCTTGGGTGGGATTTGGACAACACTATTTGGTAGAAAGATGACCAAGAATGTGTACCAGAGGGCTGGCCATGTGATGCTGTGTAGTATTGCCGTACATGGTACGTACGGCACGATTTCCGTGTCAGCTACGCGCGGCACAACTCAACATCCGCCATTTTGGTTACCGTGCGTAGTCCACACAGAAATCGCGTCCATAGTTCCCTACTCCGCAACGCTACACAATCTCACATAGCCAGTTCTACGGTAGACAGTCTTGACTAACTTTCTACCAAATGATGTCCAAATCGCACCCAGAGGTGAGCAGTAACCAGGTGTTCAGTGAAAGGTACGCATCTCTGACTACAGGGTATTCCCTACGGTACTGTCCTTGGTGCTGAACAATGTTCACATGACACCGCAGAACAATCGTGGACAAGATATCAGATCCACCGTGCGGGGTGGGGTAAAGAGAGTACCGCGTTTTAAACATGGAAAGCACAATTCTCCTTGTATATTTGAACCGAAAAAACACAAGTATTTAGTGGCATCCAACTTGACAATGTGATAATCCAAAAACACAGCCAAGGTTAGAAATAGATGAGCACAAAATAAAACTCTAAGATTGTTCACAATAATATTGAACTATTGAACTAAGAGGAAAATGACTGATACTTTTCTTCATTAACGTTTAAAATCACATACAAAACGGACTAAGAATTTCTTCATTAACGTTTAAAATCACATACAAAACGGACTAAGAATTTCTTCATTAACGTTTAAAATCGTAAGACTCTGTGAAGACTATGTTTGTAAAATCACATACGAAACGGACTAAGAATTTCTTCATTAACGTTTAAAATCACATACAAAACGGACTAAGAATTTGTTTATGCAATCGTTTTGTATGTGATTTTAAACGTTAATGTCATTTATCTACGCTATAGTACTGTATGCCTTTGGATAATTAAGTCACGGAAATGTGACGTCACTATTCAGCTCAGTTGATAGGATCATCAGCTTTTGAATAATTTGAAAGGATTTGGCGATGTTTCAATTGAAAGACTGATCGTTGAAGCGTATGAACCGATATTTACAAAGCTAATCCTAAGCACATACCAAACATATTCGTCACAAAGTCTTACGATACAATTTACTCCCAAAATTCAAACAGTTTTTTTTTAGGACAACGTAGGCTTGTTTTTGGGCTGTTTTCTGTATTTTGTCTATGGTATGATGCAAGGAAAAGGAGAGAAAGACCGGGGTACCCGTCAAAAAATTATTCACAAAGTCGGGTGATGATTTTTATAAAACAGACTTTTTCAGACTCAAGCCTTTTGCGAAATGTGACTTGTTTTTTTCGTATGTTTTCTATCATTTCTTCTCTCGTATAATACATGGAGACCGGGACAAAGACCGGGGCAGTCATCTATTAAGTGTAAAACATATTTTTTCACAACGTTTGACGACAAAATTTTACCCCAAAAATCAAATCTTTTCAGACCCAAGCCTTTCGCAAAGTGTAGTTTTTTTTTTTGGTATGTTTTCTATTATTTTTTCTCTCGTATAATACATGGAGACTGGGACAAAGACCGGGGCAGCCATCTATTAACCGTG
The DNA here is from genome assembly GCA_035149815.1 of Branchiostoma lanceolatum. NCBI lineage: Eukaryota > Metazoa > Chordata > Leptocardii > Amphioxiformes > Branchiostomatidae > Branchiostoma > Branchiostoma lanceolatum. Next base: position 12,518,496 of record CM068882.1, on the reverse strand, counting down.
TCTTATTACGGGCTGTACAAAGTGCTGCAAATTATTCTCCCGGGTCCTCCTGTGGCGCGGAGATTGTCGGGACAATAGCTCGCAAACTACCACTCAACACGTCGGCCGTACATCAACCCGCCGGCCGTACATCATCTGGTTAACGACCCGGAGATTAGACATCGCCTCGCGGGCTCGTTCAGCCCGTGTCGGTTTTTCCAAATCCGAGTATTAAAGCCGAATTTCCGACGTGTGGAAAGACTGTATTTCATATAGATCAATCACAACCGTTAATTTTCTGCCTTCCGGCAAAAAAACAACGTGGTTTATTTAGCATACAGCACACAGGAACAACGAAAAGTATTAAAGCTGAATTTCCGACGTGTGGAAAGACTGTATTTTATATAGATCAATCACGATCGTTAATTCTCGGCCTTCTAACAAAAAAACAACGTAGTTTCTTTGCCATACAGCATACAGGTACAAGGAGCAGGGGTTCAAAACATTAGTTATGAGTCGCCCGTGCCTTCACTTTATTCTAATCGTCTGAGTGCATGAATTGGACATTTAAAAAAATCAATGAAATCCCTGGACATATTCTTAAACTGACAGACTGTATCTTCTATCAATCATGCCCGTTAATTCTGGGCCTTCCAACAACATCAGCCTCTACCAGGCTCCGCTGATCGCTAGGAAAACAGTAGAAATCGGCCAAATAGAGTGGATAGTATGCCAGGGATAGTCCGCTATCAGGGAAGTTCAATAGGCGAACAACTGTAAGTTGTACAGCAATAATCTGCATACAGGTATGCAGCGAAAAGTGATGTAAAACGTTGGTTATGACTGGGCTTCACTTAGTTCTAATCGTCCGAGACCAGAGATTGGATATTTAAAAAAATCAATGAAATCGTCGGACGTCGTTTTAAAGTGGAAGACAGACAATGATAGAATAGCAGTCTATTGTGACTCATCGTCTATAATTACGCGATAAATCATTAATTATCGACCTGTAGTATAGCATTCAGACACACCCAGAACCTTGTGCGGCGCTCGGTTTTACAATACTGACGAAAATGTCGTCCGAAAGTCGTTCCCAGCCTCCTCTCTGACCCGCGCGCCGCTCTCGTTCCCACACCGGCCGTGACAGAGCGGCTCAATAAACGCGTAAAGCGCCGCGCTTGCCGGGTTAGAATGAGGCCGGCCGGCGGAGTCATAATCGTTTGACAATCACCCAGTCATCAAGTTGCATTTGAGGCGTAATTACGGGGATAATTGAGAGGGGTCGTGCCGGTCGGGTCCCCGCGGTGGCCCATCGATCGCCGGCGGGGCTATCGCGCGCTCCCTCCGCGCAGCTGGGCCCGAGGTGCGGTGCTGATGGGTCGGGAGAGATATTGGATTTTGTGTGGAGTGATTATTACAGGGCCTGGGACTCTGTTTTATGTCGGGGTGGCTGCATGGCGGGGTGATCGCTCGATATCAGGGAAGCGGGCCCGTGGGAGCTGTATGTGGTATTAAACTGGCTTGCGGCAGGCCGCGATGCTTATGAATATATAGCCTCTACCTCCATAGCAGGCCCTACCGGGCATTTTTGGGGGGCTTATAATACACCTTTGCAGCCAGGTGCGGGCAAAATGGTTTCAGGCTGGCTTATGGTTACGGGCTGGCTGCAAAGGTGTATTATAAACCCCCAAAAAATGCCCGGTAGAGCCTGCTATGGAGGCTAGCCTCTACCAGGCCCCGCGGATGGCTGGAACAAATAGTAGAAACTGGCCAAATAGAGTGAATAGTATGCTAAGGGAGTCGGCTACGGAGAGAGGGTCCAATATGCCATCCACTGGTCGCAAACTGTAACTTGTATAGCGGACTAACTTCTCTGGTATGTTATCCGTCTATTTGGCCAATTTCTACGATATCTCCAGCGACCCGTGGAGCCTGGTAGAGGCTAATGAATACATACAGGAGGGCTAGCCTCCGTTGCAGACTCGTTCCGGCTGCTTCATTTTAAGTTACCGTTTTACCGCCTTCTTGGCCAGCAATTAGAAAAATGTGAATTTACCCATGATTTAAGAAGAGAGAATAGGCATGTGAATCATAAATATAGATATAGCTAAAGCATGGTTTTGACTTCTCATAACTTTCTATGTATCTAATTGAATTTATTCCTATGTTGGGATTGATTATGGAATAAACTTCTTTGACATTTTCATTGTCTTATAACTCCTACATGCGCACAACGCCTGAAAAAGTATACCGTTGTTTAATCGAGAGAAGTTTCATTAAAAAAAAGGACGTATTGCTTTAGAAACAAGGACATTGTACACTTCCGGGTCATCGGCTCTTATATCTCAGGTAATCATGCATGGTATCATCTGCAGGTTGTTTCTAGTTAATTGCCTTTTAATACAGTTATACAGACCTAAAGTAGCATGATCTTAAGTTAAATGATCCATCGCACAAGGATGTCTTTTCCTTTGAGTGGCGTACTGCGTTTTGTCCATAATATTGTTTTTTTGTATATTGCTTTTAAAGCAATAAAACGAGGTTACTAGCCTCACTCGCTCTTTTATTCTGAAACAAGAACGGCTTCACAAAGCGTTCTATCAAATCTTTCATCTGCGTTATTGGAGTTTTCCGAATAGGTTCTATTGAACCTCGTTGGTTTCTCCAAGCTTATTTGTTCTAATCCGCGGGGAGGGGTTGGTCTAATCCCCAAAACGTGTCCCCAAACAACATCCCCTAATCCCATGGCAAATTTCTCTCGCTTTGACCAGCCCAGAGGACAAGGTCCGGACAAAAAGACCGTACCCCCCTCGCGGGACAGTTAGACACCCGGGGTTTCACCTCCCTAATCGCACCCCTGTTGTAGTGTTGACCAAACACAAGGCACTGTCACTGGTAACAAAACAATATTAACGACTTCTGACGGGGCGCATTATACGCACAGTGGAGCTCAATCTTTTCCGACTTGTTTTCCATGTGTTTGTTTGTGTGTGTCGACACTAGTGCGGCTGTCTCACCGCGGGACTTAGAGAAACCCGGTACTGAAATATTTGGATAATACGTCATATTCCGTATGACGTTGACGGAAAACAGACTAAAATATGAATTTATGGCTCAAAGGAAAAAAAATCGGCGCTTGTGTTTTGAAATAACAAAATATTTTTAAGTCCTCACCATGTATGGTAAGACTGGTCACACGCTCACTAATGTCACGTGACTGTCATGTGACACTTCAAATTTCGATATCTAGGGATATTTTTCAGATTGACAATTTCAACAAGATATGAAGTTATGTCTCTAAAGAAAAATAGGTATCTATGTTTTGAAATAACACAATGTATGTGTGTCGACACTAGTGCGGCTGTCTCACTGCGGGACTAGGTGAAACCCGGCACAGAAATATTTGGATAATACATCATATTCTGTATGACGTTGTTGACAGAAAACAGGCAACGTGATGGCAACAAAATATGGATTTATGACTCAAAGGAGAGAAAAACGGCGCTTGTGTTTTGAAATAACAAAATATTTGTATGTCCTCACCATATATGGTAAGACAAGTAAGACGCTCACTAAATGTCACGTGATGGTAATTTCAAATTGCAGTATCGAGTGACTTTTTTCTAGATTCATAATGGCAACAAGATATGCATTTTTGTCTGTAAATAAAAAAAGGTGCTTATGTTTTGAAATAACTCAATGTATGCCCAGTTGAACTATGTCACATGATGATCATGTGACTTTTTTTACGTAACTTGGTAGAAAGAGAAGGATTTAGATGGATTTCACTCGTTTCAACAAGACACCGTCACTTGCACGAAAGAAACTAATGTTGAGTTAAGTGGAACCCAACTTTAAAGAACTGTCCATTTAACTCTTACCTAATGGAATTAAATGGTCTGTTCACTGCACGATGTCTACCATTAGACGGTTAGGTTAGAATGAAAATGTAATTGGTTTGGGTCGGGCATTTATGTCAAGGACGGGACAAGAAGTGGCGTTTTGTTATTTTAAACACGACAGGTCTGTAAGTATTTAAAAGCATATAACAGCATATCGACGCTGACTTCTTCTTTACTATTGACTGGAAAGTGGAAACATGGGAGTGTCAATTGTTTTATGCTTCTAGATCTAAATAAAGTATAGGGCTGGCTATTCAAGATTTTCAAAGTTTTGTTCACGCTATTTTTTTTAAACCTGCGATTCCAAAACGTAGTGGTATGTTAACTTCAACCGAACCATTCACAAGTTATGTAGTATGTCTTATAATTTAGTGTGAGTTGAACCTGACGTATCGCTATTGTAGATGATTCATACTTGAAATAAACCAGACTATCCTTTGAAAGTCAAGTAAAAGCTGGAAAAATCATCCCATTGAATAAGGCATACACGCACTTGTCCTACTCAATAAATGTCTAATATATGATTCCATTGTTCTTTTACAATTGAAACGTTTTTAAAAAAAAATAATGGCCATAAAATGAATTACGGTAACCTTTTTGTAATAAATTGTAACCTTCGAGTTTAGCCTTTCGGGTATCATTTATTTTGTTTGTAAGATTTGTAAACAACTGGACGTTGCCATGGATACAATGATCACAGAAAGCATGTGATGAAATGGACGGCCGAACCATCGTAAAATGCTTGCGACAGAAACAAACAAACAGGTTTACCTTGAGAATGACAAAGCCGGCATATCTCTTCTGTAAGATGGCTTCAATTTGTAGGACAGTTATTCATAATAACACCTTTTGCTGACGTTTCATGACACTAATGTCATCATAATCGCCTTAATACTAGTTTTCAAAGTATGTCTTTTCCCCAGCCAATGCCTTTTTCCTTTTCTTCACAAAAGACTGTCACTTTTTGGACTGTTTTTACTTTCCAGCAGTTCGTCCTTATGGGAAAATTTGATGGGAAAGTATTGATACAAGATCACAACTTGGAAATTAGTGAACTAAAAAAAATATCCATAGAATTTGAATCCACACAGAAGGAAAACGAAGCTATAAATGATCGTAAATATTTGCTAGCTACAACAAAAAGGAGTCTTGGAACAGTTACGGTAAGACTTTTGACACGTTTCCTTGAGACTCTAAAAATCCAAGTATCAATGACGCCTTCGACTTTTAGGGATGCCAAACGTTCGACGAACAGGTCCGTACGGAAACCGCAGGTGTAGTTTCCAAGGCTAACCAGTGACATTCTGCGGCGCTGTCACTTCCACAAAAGTGGTGTCGATTTCACAATGCAAAATTGATGACGACAATGAAACCCGATACCCACCCCATGTGAAGGGGTGTCCTTTTAAAGTGCACGGTGTTCTATAGCCTTAGAGGAGAACAACAAGCTATTCTCTTACAAATTGCCTTCTTTTCATATATTTCTTATCTCCATCAAGTTGTCTGTCATTTTCACACAACGCGGTGTCCGTTTCAACAATAGAAGATTAATTCAGTGGAGGGAGACGACGTCCAGGTGGGGAGCGGAGGAAAAGGTCTTCTCGGAAAGAAAGATAACTACTTCTGGGCGGAGTTGTCACAAGATTTCTTAAGGTTTCGGTGTCTCTTCATGGACAGGATATACATTTGTTACCTGACCATTGTGGTGTAGATTTCAGAACAATTACAGGAAATTCTGCGTGGGGTTATCAGAGAGCCTAGGTTGAGTTTCATGATACAGGTAGTTCAGATTCTTTTTTCAGTCAGTCTTAGTCTTTATCTTTTGCGGAGTCGCCTGAAGATTTCTTAAGGTTTCAATGTCTCTTCATGGACAGGATATACCTGTGTTACATGACCATATCGGTGTAGATTTCAGAACAATTATAGAAAGTCTTTCACGGGGTTACAACAGAGTCTAGGTTGAGTTTCATAATTCTTAAGATTCTTTTTTCAGACATGTTAACAGTCAGTCTTAGTCTTTATCTTTTGCGGAGTCGCCTGAATACTTCTTAAGGTTTCGACGTCTCTTCGTGGACAGGATATACCTGTGTTACATGACCATGGTGGTGTAGATTTCAGAACAATTATAGAAGTCTTTCATGGGGTTATAGCAGAGTCTAGGTTGAGTTTCATAATTGATTAGATTCTTGTTTTCAGACATGTTAACAGTCAGTCTTAGTCTCTATCTTTCGCGGAGTCGCCTGGAGATTTCTTAAGGTTTCGGTGTCTCTTCATGGACAGGACACATACCGCGTTACCTGATCGTGACAGTGTAGATTTCAGAACAATCATACGTACTTCTGCACGGGGTTATCAGAGAGTCTAGGTTGAGTTTCATAGTTGTGAATTAAAGCGTTCAGTGTCTTTTTCAGATTTGCTAATAGTCTCTCTATCCCTAACGTGTATTTCTAATGATATTTTCATTGATAGAGTCATTGTACGAGCCAGACATTCATTTTTTCCACCCATGTTTATAGTATTCCTCAGTCTCCCTCTTTCACTTTCAATTTAATTTCTAGTCACAAAAGAGAAAGTTTGGCAGTACTGTTGATGTGTGGCGTGTGACTGAATGTTGTGGAGTGGGTATATCCTTCAAATCATATTCCTGCTAAGTATTAACAGAATACTAACAGTGGCTAGATAGACTAGTACTGGTAAATGAAAATGTTTTTGAAAGGTTTTGAAAACTGGAATCATAAAATATGCCATATATTTGATAACAATCCATTTCTGATATTAGAGTGCAACAAACGACTGCATATGTTGCCTAGACGTCAAGAAGAGAAAGTTTGATGTGTGGCGTGTGATTGACGGTTGTACGTGAAACTTGATATTTTCATGATTCCAATCATAAAAGTCGCTACATATTTCTATTTTTGACATTAAAAATGCACAAAACAATCGTTTAGATGAGAGAAAGAGAAACAGAGAAGGTTTGGCAGCCCTGTTGATGTGTGGCGTGTGGTTGACGGTTGTACGTGAAACTTGCATGATTTTCATTATTCCAATCATAAAAGTCGCTACATATTTCTATTTCTGACATAAAAAATGCACGAAAACAGCATGTATGTTGCATAAACGTCAAGATGAAACAGAGAAAGTTTGTCAGCCCTGTTGACGTGTGGCGTGTGGTTGACGGTTGTACGTGAAACTTGAGTAAAACGCGGCCGACAGGCAGCACCGCGCCTCTTCCCTTCCACTATTCCTTCCCATATGTTTGCTCACACCAATACTGGTAGATAAAAATGTTTTGAAAAGGTATTCATCATTCAAGTCATACACGTTGTTATATTGTTGATAACTATGCATTTCATGATATTAAACCTGCACAGATAGACAGTAAAATGGTATTTACATTGAGAGAGGAAAGAAAAATTATTCCCATGCTAGTACTGGTAAATGAAAATGTTTTTAGAAAAAATTTGATAACTGGAATCAAGTTTGTCAGTGCTTTTGACGTGTGGCGTGTGGTTGACGGTTGTACGTGAAACTTGAGTAAAACGCGGCCGACAGGCAGCACCGCGCCTCTTCCCTTCCACTATTCCTTCCCATTCGTCTCCGCCCCAATCAAACGGTCCTGTCACTTTCACAAAGTCTTGTCAATTTCCACAAAACAAAATTGATGACACCCGCGCGGCTTCCCCTGACCCATTCAGCGGCTCTTTGTTATCGGCGTCCCCACAGTCGCGGTGCTATTGGAGCTGGCTATTGTGTCCCTGCCTGATACTGTCGCCGTACTAACTGCGATTGATACAGAAACGGGAGATATTCGCCTTTATGACGGAGTACTTAGCAGCACAGGCGGGGTTTGCCGATGTTTGCTTCTTCTAATATCGGCTACTTGCAAAACAGCCGGGCACACTGCGTACAGAAGCCAAAGTACGCAAATATTCGGTGTAAAATCAGTTTGCAAAATTCCAGCATTAGTTGGTGTATCATAATCATAAAAGTCTCTCAATAGAAAGTATTATCAAAATTATATCGGCTACTTGCAAAACAGGCGGGTACACTGCGTACAGAAGCCATACAATGTTTTAAAATTGTACACCAAAAGTCCGATATTAGTATGTGTATTATAAAGATATAAACGTATTGTTCTTAATAGCGGCTACCTACAAAACAGGCGGGAACTATTCGTATAGAAGCCATACAATGTTTTAAAATTATACACCAAAAGTCCGATATTAGTATGCATATATGTGTATCATAAAGTATAAACGTACTGGTGTTGATATCGGCTACCTGAAAAACAGTTGGGCACAATTCGTACAGAAGCCAACGAACAGAAAAACATTCACTGCAAAAATGTATCATAAAAGCCGGGCAGGAGTTAAAGTGCACGTATATTCACTGTAAAAACTGTTCGCGAAATTCCAGCATTAGGTTCTGTATCATAATTATACAAATATAAACGTACCAAATTTGATATCAAAGTTATATCGGCTACTTGCAAAACAGCCATATCTACTCTGCAAAATATCTTAAAATTGTTCACCAAAGTCCGATATTAGTATGTGTAACATAAAAGTATAAACGCACTATTCTTAATATCGACTACCTGCAAACACTGAGTCGAACACAAGTCGTATAGAAGCCGAAGTAAAAAGATATTCACTGTATAGAATATCTAAAATTGTATGCCAAAAGCTCAGCATTAGTATGTGTATCATCGAAGTATAACCGTATCATTTTGCACAGGATCCGTATCACATCTCTTAAAGCCCATGTATACGTATCGGCGACCTGCCAAAAAAGCTACATACACTACTGTATTTTTGCACAGAAGCTGAAGTAAAAAAAGATATTCAAAGTACAACACCAAAAGTCCGGCATCTATACTAGTACGTACATCAATAGACTAAGTTTTCCATATTCAGCATTAAATACTGGTTAAGCCCACCGCCAAATCATTTATCCAATCACTGAAACTACAAGGAACTTCTCGTATTTTTTATAAGGTCTTGTTATCAGAAATAGGATATAACTGTGAAGAAGTTGACCATTTCTCTCATTCGAAGAGAAGTTCATTGTGAAATATTTCAATTTTACTTTCTCTAATATTCATTCTAAGAGCCAAGAGAAGAAATTGAAGTATATACGACTAATTCAATTACATTCTGCGTCCAGCACCCTCCCTAATTGGCCTATAATTGATTGCTGTGGTTTCAAACAACCAGCTTTATACAAGCAGAGAAGGATTCCTGGTGGTACAGGTAGGGTAACCCAGCAGTGTGCGGCCAAGCCTGGCTCTCACAGGGTCCAACTTCTCACACAGAGGCTCGTATGGGGGTTATCGTAGGAACGGAATTGCAAGAATTCCGACTACGTTGGAATTTAGCGAGGACATCGCTCTAATTGATTGAGCAAATTTATTAAGCGGTATGCAATAAACAGCAGACAGGGGTCGACCATGGGCATATGACGTTGTATGGTAACCAGTACATACCGATACGAGATCACTTTTCTTTTTTTTCTTTTTTATTTATTCGTTTGGCATGTATTGTATTTACAAACATGCCAGGGTTGCCCAAAATATCACTTTTCTGATAAACTTGTATCTACGTGTAAACAAGTGTGGCTGGTTATTTGTTAGTTATACCTGCAGCCAACTGTCTTTATGAGTGGTAAATTGTCATATAAATTTTAGGATTTATATATCTTTAAGCAAATAATTTGTTAAAACCAAGTGCTAAATGGTCACTACAAGTGTAGTCTTTGAGATTGGATATACCTATCCTTAGTGTATCCACACTACTGTTTTAGTTTGTTCGGGTACTATACTTTACTATACTTGACTTTCATTTACCCAAACAATGCACAGGTACAAATCATGTTCAGGTCTACACTTGTACCTAAACTATCTAACAGGTACAGGTACAGGTACAGTGTGTACACGGCCCTTCTCTACTCGTGCAAAATGACCCCCAACACACAGGGTCAAGCATAGGTTAGATGGCCTCTGACCCATGTACTGACATAAACAGAAGACACTACAACAAGTAAACATTGGGATTCACGCCTAAGACTTAAGACCTGTATAAGCTTGACCAATTTCGCGGTAAATTCTTGGAAGAAAATCATTTCAGAAAAAAATAATAAAGTTGGTAGTTAATAATTTGCCAAATATGCTGAATAAATTGAAAATGTCTACTATTTCTCCAGAAACGCAAAATAAGCTTGGTAAACTACTCTCTTATACGTCCATCCTCAAGCTAGAGTTCCACATTGGACACATTCTACGACAACTATAGAGTTGGTTACTTTCCATTTTCCTTCACAAGGAGAGTATCAAGTTCGCATTATCCATAATAGAACCAAAAGGAAGGCTTAAAAGATGGACAAATAACCTCAAATTTCATTTTCTTTTGATGATGCAATGATGGTCTAAACTAGTCGTAGTTTTAGCGTTGCTACGTATTGAAGTATAAGGACACATGTTAGTTTGAAGTGTATTTTATCAATGTATGATCATGTTAACTATGGCATATATTAGCAACCCAAGTCCTCACTGTCATCAGTATAGTTAATATTGGTCTTATTGAGATTGTAAGTAAATTCTTGGAAGAAACAAGTGTCTTGAATTTATCACGAAGATCTTGGAGCCTCAAAAACAGTATCCATTTTTGATGGAGGTATACGAGAATCTAAGTACTAGTAGTCAAGGGCAGAAGGAAGGAACGTTACATGAAAAGCATCAGAAAAGCGGTAAAACAGGTTTGATTGAGGATATTGATGCAAAGATGATACAAGTTTGGATTAGGCTACGTTGGAAAGGAAGATCGTAGTCACAATAATTCGTAGAAATATTGCAAAGTGGATTGGATGAATAAGTGAGTGAGTGAGGAATAGAAGAAAGAAAACTGAGACTCTGATCTTCCTTTCGGTCTTTGTCTCTCTTCCACAGACGTCTATCGAACTACAGCATATACGTGACCACATATACAAGCGCTCTGCCCCTAAGGCAAAATAACATTGTTGCTCAACACATTGTTGCGTAATCTATCGGGGTTCTAGGAAAACAATGGCATCTTTAACAGGTGTGTGCCATGTTTAAAACTTCACTCCCAAATATGGCTTCCTCCCAAGTGAAAGGAAATAAAGGAGAAAGTTAAGCCGACACCTGCCTCAGTCCCACACCTGAGAAAGGAGAGACGTCTCAGGTTACCCTTAACCAGCTACCTGTACGTCCAGGAAAAATGGATAATCCGGTAACCTAAAACTCCCCGCGTGACCCTCGCCATTGATATTCCTTCACCGTGCCGGCAAAATTGGTCGGAATGATACATAAGTATAGGTGTAACGCGTTTAGCGCGGGCCTTCATTAGTTGGCGGCGCTTGATTGTGAAAGGGACACGAACGAAAATGACATGAAAATGAAATTGAAAACGGGGGCAAGATGAATGCTGGGATGATTACGTATTCCTCAGCTGCGGCGCCTTGATTAAATTCCCCGGGCCCCCTTTTCATCGCCAACAATCGGTAGTTGATTCGCCATCAGGCGGCAGGGAGAATTTCCCTGTGGACCGATGATGACAAACTGGGCTCTGATGGCGGCGCTATCAGGGGATATCTTCTACTCTATTATTAATTCTCCCCCCTTTCTTGTCTTCTTCCCTCAAAAGAACCTGCCTCGGGAGACCGCGGCGACAACGCGCCCTACCAAGCCCGGGGCATGTACGAATTTCCGACACAAATTCTACAAGTTGAAAGGCATTTGTTCCTAACCCGACAGCAGTCATGCTCACTTGAGACACAACACCGGCAGACTGGGGTAGTCAAAAGGTGACACAACATAGCGAACATTCCTGACATATCCCCCGCCTAACTTTACACCTACCCGCGGCCGGTCAGGCTCAGATCGCCGTGTACGTCCACCGGGAGGGTCTAGGCTCTCCCTGGCGGGGGCCAGCCCGACGACCCGCCGACCGCAGCCCCCTCCTACCTGGTCGAGCAGGTAAACACACAGGTAAACACGCGCCCCCAGTAGTGTTGACCCTCTTCTTACCTGTGATCACGCTGGCGGAAACCTCCCCCTCCAGCCGACACACCGCCGTAACGTGCGCCGAAATTCCTCCCGACGAAGTCCCACACCGCCCGGGCACACTCCGACACAAGACCCGCTGCCGTCTTCCTCCCCGAACGGGATAAAATCCGCCGTTTCCTACCATCTGGGCCCGGCTCCCTCTCCACCCCAGCCCGCGCCGCCCTGTCCCACTGAAAGGCAAAATACACTGGTGAAAAATTTGAATGCTTCAAGAATAGGGACTCGGCGGCTAGACAATAGGTTATTCATTTCGCTATTGTGGATGAATTACATTGCTCACATGTCTTGAGTGCTTGTAGAAATAATGTGGGGTGGGCACTCGCTAAAGCGGTCTATTCAGGCCGGCGCTTCGTCTCCTGTGATTGATGGCCATTATTGTTTGCACACAAAAGACATGTATTTCAATGCTAGACTAAGCAAATAATTATACAGTATATTAACCGTACAAAAGAATGGCCCATTCGGTCCACGGAGATACGACAAAAGTAATTTAGCTGCCCGGTCTAAGGGGGGATACACCGGTACCCGATAATTAATGCCCGAACGTCGGATTGGCCTCACTTTACAAAAACGCGATCAAGTTGGAAGTTGTTCTCGGCGCGGGTCCACTTTCACGGCCGTGCAGCGGCGGACCGTGCCCGCCCTGCAGCGTTATTCTTCTCCCAGGGCGAATTTTACCCTGTAATGGGCCATTCTTCTCTGTCTGTACAGATCCGCAGTAAATAGGGGCGGGCGAAACAATATGGTCCGTCCCCGGACAAAGGAAAACCTCCTTGGGCGCTGGGACGGTCGGCGGACCATTTTGAATGGGCAATGTTGACAACTGTAACATTTGCGCTGGGCTGGTATTTTGGCCTTTTTGTGGCGGCTTTTGTAGCGATCGGTCCCGAGATACGGATTGACTTCAGATTGGGTCCGGCCGCGCCAAGACAAAACTTTAGGTGGGGTCTCCGCCTCTTAAAGATCTGTTAAGTACACCAGGGCTTTACTTAAGAACACACAAACGTCTTAGACAACAGTCCCAAGTCTATACGATACGTCCTGTAAAGAAAGAATTAAGGAAGGCTACTTCATTATGAACTAAATGAGCGATGGTTTGTATAAAGAAAATGTGTCATTTATCTGTCTTCAGGAAACTTAAAACGCAATCAAATAGCTTACACACCAAATGCTATCATTAGATACCGGTTTTCAAGTTGACCTTTGATAAACGCGTGTGTGTCGCAATGTCACACCCGAAAAAGTCAAAGTTGTTAAATATTCATCAGAATGATATTATGTGAAATCCGCCAGAATCTTGTTAAACTGCTCGGTAAATCCTAAAGCTTAAGTTATAACCACGAAGAGTCGTGAAACACCGAACGTCATTCATTTGGCCCTAGAGGGCCTCAAATCAAAATCAATGACATGTAATGCCATTATAAACAGCTACCTTGTTGTGAATGGTCTTTTCTCCCCGGATAATTATCGCACTGTCACCGGCACAAAAGACTAAAGGTTGTGCCCAGCTAGGCGGTACCGCCGGGGCCGCGAGGCCATGCCAGAAAGAAAGGGACAACCTACGGCCTAGTCCGCACAACACGCGATCCCGCAATCAAAAATAATCACAACATAGAACTTCTTCTACGTGATTGTTGTGGGTCACGGATAGAAGTGTCGTACTTAACCGATTGAGAAATTGAAGAAAATTATTCTATCAAACCACAGAAAACGGGAGAAAGGTGTTTAAGATAAGAAGGTTATGATTTAAGATAGAGACGTATGATTAAGACAGGTTGTGACGTCATGATCATGGGCGGGGTTTCAAGGACAAAAAGTCTTTTATCAGATAACGACACAAAAGACCAGTTTACCTGTAGCCATTCATACCTACTCACTCACACATCCGTCAATAGAATAAAAGGCTGAACACCACTGAATGAATAGCCAGGCGTGTGAATTCGGGGGAGGGGGGCGGTGTTTGGACACACTGTTTTAGTCCTGATGTGCTTGTTTTACCATTGTGCGCACACGTTCGGCAAACTTGGCGAGGGACTAGGCAAACTTGTTGGTCTATACGCAGGACAGAGGTTTTGTTACTACTTGAAACACTGCCACCGCAGTTTACCTTGGGCAAAGTCGGCAGCTCTTTTGGTTAGTAAAAACATGACATGACTCGTTCCCGCACAGTTATTGTAACATGTACAAGTGTACTTTCCACTCCCCCTATCGCAAACACGCACAGAAGTGAGTTGACCGGATTCTTTCTCAAAATCAAGTGAACCTAGACTTCGGGTATTTGTATTGTAAACTTCACCAAATCAAGATGTTTAAATAGACATTGGCATTTCGAATATATTTTCTTCCATATTTCGGTAAGCTGTGATTTTATCGTCCCTTAAATAAAGTTTAAAAATAGGTGAACGTCAAAACATGTTTGAACGGTCTTAGTGACCAACTCTGTTTTTCTCTATATTTCATATCTAGATAGATATTGGTCTGAGCAATATTCTTATCATTTGTTCTATCTCGACAAAATCAGTACATGCCAATAGACGATTCCGAAGAAGACTATGGGAACGAGGACCTCTCTAAGGCCTCTCTCGTTCCCTGGATAGACCCGCAAAGGGCCAGACCGAATTGTGCATGCAGACCCGGTCCCGTCAGACATCGCTTATTCTGGTGGCAGCGAAGCACGCCACTTTTAAACAGCCATAATTCCTGCCCGCCCGAAGCGGGCTGAATATCACAACAAAGCAGCACAAAGGGAAGATTCCCGGCCATTGAACAGCCACAAAGGCGGCGGGAAGGCCGCGCACGGATTGAAAGGACCAAATCTTTCCCCCGTTCTTATATCGAGACGCCTGGAAAGACGCGCCCCCTGAATGCGGGTAGATCGCGCTGATTTTGGGGGCTGGCCGGGCCTTTGTGTGGCAGCTTTGCCTGCCTTTCTGTCGCCTTCCCGGGATGTTCTGGACTATAGCGCCCTCCATGGGCCCTGTCGGCGGTAAGTCACGTTAACTACCGATGGGTGACCTTCACGGATGGAAGGTCACAGGAGACGGGAGAAAGTCTCCATTCTTTAACGTTGACCTTTCACCCCACACGCAATCGCACCCCCATGGGTCCACGTGAAGTTGAATGACAAGGTAGATTTGAAGAGCCATTCAGATAAAACATGCCCGTACTTAAACACCTGGTGGACAGACATACCTAAAGCCTGTAGAACTAAGCGAGATCAAGGATGACGAAGTCCATTCTATACGTTTTTTAAATCGCATTAGTATGTACGAAGGAGGTTTTATATAGATAAAACCTCCTTGGTATGTACCTGAACTTCCACCACTTTGTCACCGGAAATAGTTACAAACGAGCACAATGTGTTGGAATGTGATTGCTGATCAGTTTGATAATCTAGTCTCTATCTATCTGATCCAGTCACTGGCGACGTTTACACACGATTCATACGCATGTGTAGATCCTTTATTGATTATCCTTTATAAGACTTAGTCAAGATTTACCTTTTCATGACGCAATGATCATGCGCATTACATCCTTTCCTCCTTTCTTAATCCCTTCCCTCCTTCCATACTTCCTTCCTACGTCCCTCCGCTGCCTCCTTCCTTCTTCCATACTTCCTTCCCTCCCTCTTCTCTTTCCTTCCATTCATTCATCCTCCATTCCCTCATCCTTACCTCCCTTCCTCCTCCCTTCCTTCCGCCTTTCTTCCTCATCTCCCTCCTTCCCTTCCATTCAATCCTTTCTACCTTCCCTTGGCCTCCACCCTTAAAGCCGTCACTCCATCCTTCCCTCTTTTCTTCCCTTCTTCCTTTTCCCCTCCCATTCTCTCCTTCCTTCCCTCATCCTCTCCTTCCCTCATTCCTCCCCTGGCTCATTCCTTCTTCCTCTCTTTCCTCCTCTCTTTCCTCCTCTCTTTCCTCCTTCTCTCATCAAAGAACACGCTAGAGTTTGCCAGTTTCAATCCAAGCCCAGCTTCAAAACTAGTACTTCACACTTCACCCCTCCACCTATAGACTGTGTGTTATCCCGACCTGTAGTTTCATATGCCTCGCGTATAACTCCTGCACCAGGTAATGTCCATGCAGCTGCAGGCTCCCTTATCTCCTAACTCAGCCCGAGACCCCTTCCCTCTTTTTCCTCCCTCCTTCTTTCTTACTCCTGCTCTCATTCCTTCTTTTTCTCCTTTCTTACCCCCTTTCCTTCCTTCCTTCCTACCTTCCTTCCCTCCTTCCTTCGCCCCTCCTTCCACCTCTCTTTCCTCCTTCCCTCATCCGACCTGTAGTTTCATATGCCTCATGTATAACTCCCGCACCAGGTAATGTCCATGCAGTCTGCCTTATCTCCTAACTCAGTCCGAGACCCCTTCCCTCTTTTTCTTCCCTCATTCCTTCTTATTCCTGCTCTCATTCCTTCTTTTTCTCCTTTCTTACCCCTTTCCTTCCTTCCTACCTTCCTCCATTCCCTCCTTCCTTCGCTCCTCCTTCCACCTCTCTTTCCTCCTTCCCTCATCCGACCTGTAGTTTCATATGCCTCATGTATAACTGCTGCAGCAGGTAATGCCCATGCAGTCCGCCTTATCTCCTAACTCAGCCCGAGGCCGTGTCGGTTCGTGGCGCCACCCCAAATCATGCATGTCCGAACCCTCTGTGTCCACGCCAGACGGGTTAGAGCAGAGAAAAGGCTTCATCAAAGAAATCACCATCATGTTTATTGATTGCGAAGTTCGGACTGTAAAGGTAATAGCCTGGCTATTCTGGCAAAATTCAAAGCATGACAAAAGTTTCATCTCTCCTCCTCTGTTGGGCGAAGTGAAAGCCGGAGCGGGGAGAGAAAGCTATCTGTAGACATCACGCACACAAAAACAGGAGGCTATCGACAGGTTCACAATGTAAGTTGTGTCCAAGCTGTGTGTGTTTTGTCTTTTTGTAGCGAAATGCCTTTCAGTAACGAAATGGTATGCAGCTTTTACGCTTTATTTAGAATACAGGTTCGTTTTTAGTAAAGAAAGGGTCAGGAGAAGATTAAGACGGATATACATTTAAGCAATACATCAAGACACTTGGTAAGAACATCAAGACAGTCGATATAAAAAAGAATTGAGGCACCTGATAGAAAAAAAATCAAGATCACAGCACAGAATATATATAACCCGAAAGTTAAACTGCAGTGCCAAGGGAAGCCACTAGGAGGCCATAGACCGCCGTTGACCTTCATTTTTTTAAAGACTTACTAACATACCAGAGATCGTCACAATCCATCCATGGGTTGTGTCTGCCAAAAGAGGTTGGAAACACAAACAAGTAGATAGGCACACTGACAAACCCACTAATTACAATAGAAATTGATGTTTTTTGTCCCTTTTCCCTAAAGAAGTCAGCACATGGATGCGTATGTGTCTTTTAACCGAAGCTAGTTCGTAACACAGTCGCTAGGTCACATGGCTAACGTACTGCTGACCAATGAGAAGCTAGCTGTTTCTTGGATGGTACAATTTTTTTTCCACTGGCTCGATTAGAAAACAGCCCGAAACTCGCCATCAAACTCACGTCAGTGCTACTGTAGTACTTCATTAGAACAAACACGCAATGGTGAAGTGTTTGTACTTTTAGGAAAGGTTGTAATGTACACATACACTCGCTTCAAGAGGTGGCGGGTTTCATGTAGCTTTACTTTGACGTCAGTAATCTCCAAGCAGATGTAACAAGTCGGCTCAGTCTCCTTGTTTTACACGTTTTAAGGCATTTGATACGTCTTTAATGTAGTATGAGGACCATTAAAATTTATACAAAAGCAAAGGTAGCACAATATCCATTTTGAGGCTGTAGGGACAGTGGGTTGTTATCCACAGTGTCCAGGGCACAGTATCGGATGGTGGAGCCCAACCCGCTCCTTCCACCGCCTTTTACCTCACCAACCAAATTCAGGTATCCATTTTTACACTTGGTTGGAGTGGGGAAAGTTGTGTAAAATGCCTTTCCTAGGAACACAACATCTAGTTAGGAATGCCAGGAATCGAACCCGTGACCTCTCAATCTCGTGTCCGCTAGCCTAGCCACTCTGGTCTCCACCAGGCTAACTACTCCGGCTATAGGGAGCCGACTCCCTTCATACAATTCACTCTATTTGGCCAATTTCTACTATTTTCCCGCGGGGCCTGGTAGAGGCTACAACCACTCAGCCAATCGACACCGCATTTGCGGTATTCAGTAGGTCATTTTAGTGATGTGCTTTTAAAAGAGAGAAAATTAACGCTAAAAATACCTGAAAAACACTGACTCGAATCTTACATCTGCTTGGAGCATGTCATGGGATAGCATGCACCTGTTTTGCCATAGGACCTGTATCCCAGCATCCCTTGCGAATTGATGAGGAAAGTTGAATGGTGTATTTTGGTAACCATAGCAACGTTTACAACCCCTATCTGAACCACGTGCCTTGATCAACTATCTTGTTGTTATTTTTCCCTCATATGGTATTGATGTACTTGTGTGTGGAATGTAATTGCTTATGGAGCCGAGGGTGGCGGGAAACATGTGTTCCTGGCTTGAATAAAAGAACAACTTTTTTCATCAGTTAATGATTAAGTCGTTTGTCCACGGAAGAGTCTCAAATACACACCTGCAAGATATCAACAACATGCCATATCTATTAATGAATCTATTAAGTTGTTTTTTTAACAGGAAGTTCGGCTGCAGTACAAAGAGGAGCCGCTGGGTGTCCAAAATTAATCATTGACCTTGGTCTAGATCTTTCTAAGACCTACCCACATATCAAATACCATCGCAATCCACCCATAGCTTTTTTTTAGTTATGCTGGCCAAAGTAAATGGGCACAGACAAATACGCGAATGGGGCAACAGACGCACCATAAACAATACCTCCCTCACGGGGGTAATAGCAATTCTAGGACTTACCTTATTGATATATATCTTTCCATCCTTCCTAATATGTTCTCCCTGTTCTCTTATTCTATCCGTTTCTTTCTTTCTTTCTTTCTTTCTTTCGTTCTTTCTTTCTATCTACATTCACTTTTGTCTTAGATTCCAACATCTATTCCTGCTCCGCTAGTGTAAACCATTTCGTTATATTGAATGATGCAGTGCCTGTATATACGGTTATACAGGATTTCAAGTGTATCAACATGTCCGTATCTATATCTACAATCCAATCGATAGTCCTTGACCGTATCCTGAAGAATGTTAACCCCATGGTATTAGTATATACTGATAAATATAATCTAAATGCAAACTTAATATCTGGCACCAAAAATGTGACGTAGCGTTCGCAAGTTTGTACAGGAAGGCGGTAGTCTGTAGCAACCCTACGATGTGTAAAAAGAAAGCTATCTAAGAAATTGTTTAAGTATTTTCCAATACACAAAGATGTGATATATGTATTTGTATATATCACGTAGTTGGTTGAAGGGCACTAAATACAAGTAATGCATTTTCGTCGGAAGTTATAATAGAAATGTGGCACAGTTGTAATTGCCATGTGAATGTTCTTCCATAATCTAACATATCATACATACATGTACATCGATGAATGTTAGGCGTCTAGGTAGTACATTGGATAATGGAAAATAAGTCAAGCAAAATGATAAATCCTAAAGAGCCAGACGCTTCAAATAGCATGCACTGTCTTTAATCAGTGGCTGAGACGGTGACCTAGGCCTATCATAAAAAGGCTTTAAGAAACCAACAGTATATGAAACTGAATATCCCATAAGAACACCATCTAGACAACAACTCACCAACTTGAATCCCAGGAATTTGCATAGTCGTCCGATGAAACTAGACCCGCAAAGCATTCAGTCTCTTTCATTAGTGACTGAGGTCTATCATAAATACCATTTAGAAAAAAACAATATCCCTTAAGAACAACATCTAGACGGCAACTCACCAAAATCCCAAGAATTTGCATAGCCGTCGGTTGAACCTAGACGCACACCCGCCGCACTGTACGGAACCGTACGGGGGTTCTGTACAGAAGTTGTGACGCCGACTGGAGGACTGCTCTCAAGAACAGGACGGTTCAACCTGGGCACACATGCACGCCTGTCTGTTTGTTTGCCGCTGCCATGGCGACAAAAATATCTTCATAAACTGCGCTCAGCGAGGCAGCCCACCTGGCCATTGTTCTACACAAAGCCGCTGGTCTAAGTCAACACCAACGTTTTGTTCGCCACCACCACACTCCGCATACCCCTATTCAATCCGGGATAAGGGTCTATTGTTACGGACGGATCCAGCACTTGTTTGCTGAATTTCTAACTGGAAACACCTTAAGTAAAGTTTTGAAGAGATCTTAGGTCGCGTCGCGGAGGAGAGAGGCATGTGGGAATATTGGAGCCATTCATACGGGCTCACGAGTTGGAGGTAACGAAAATATGCGCCAAACATGCACATAATAGAACGATATCGCCGACCAAAGTTCCCCAAATATGCCGGTAAAAGCTATCTAACCACGATCTTGTTCGACCTTTGTGTCTCATAACGCTGCGATTTTTTCAGCCCAGGCGTCTCCGTACACTTGGGTCGTTGCAGGCGGCTTAAGACGACGTAAACACCGTCCTTACGCCCGCAAAGGATCGGTGATTTACAAGAAAGGCGGCATAATCCGAACATCGCACCCGTGTCGGATGTATTGGACAAAACGATCTTAAATTGATTTAGCATAATCCGCTACATACGTCAGCGGGGAGTTTCTGATACCCGAGCGAACGTGAAGAAAAATAAACTCACCGCTTGCAGAGTAGAAATTCTATCGCAGCTTATTTTGAACTTCTTTTTGCACAACAGTGGCAAAAGAGTCGGTAAAACTGCCATTTGCTTAGTAGCTCGACTGTTAACTAAGCATTTACATATGTCAGTCATTGATAAGCAAATCTGTTTGCTATCTAGACAGTAATCGTGGTTAACGAGGTAGTGATCACCGTTAACGATTGACCAAAAACAATGGACCGAAGAAGCTTACAAAAGCTGTAGATATAAAATCCCATTCAATCCTTGTCTTTCCTAAAGAGGTCAAATAAAGTGTTCTTGGAACGGAATAACATGTTTACCTTTCTGAGGTGGGTCTAGTACAGAAATGACGACATCCCTAAACTGACAAGATCAGGCAAAGAGAATGGAGCTTGCTGCGCACTTTGGCGACACCCCAAGGCTGTAGCCTCCACCAGGCCTTCCTACGGGCGTATGGATCGTAGAATTCGGCATAAAAAGTAATGATTAGCGAGTAGAGTCACTCCACGGAGTAACGGAGCCTGAAAATGAAACCCTGTCAAATATTCTCCCTATAGCCGGCGTAGTTAGTCTGGTAAAAGACTACCAGGCCTGAGCCGATAGCAAGCGAGATCTAGTCTCTACCAGACTAACTCCGCTGGTTATAGGGATAAGGATTTCCAGGAGCACGTTTGGATACCTTGGGTTTTCATTTGGAGGCGCAAAGGGGAAAATGTCAACCATCCCGTGGACTGACTCTACTGGCCAATTATTGAACTTTTTTGTCGAATTCTACGATCCGTACCCCCTTAGAAAAAGCCCGGTGGAGGCTAGAGGCAGGGGTCGTGCAAAAATGACGACCTCCCTAAAGTAACTGACAAGATCAGGCAAAGGAGAAAGGGGCTGGCAGCTGGGCATGCGACGACCTAAGCTGGTGGCGAGCAAGTAGCCTCGACCAGGCTCAAGACGTGACTGTATCGGCCGACCAACCCCACTGGTATGTTTCTAATCTTTCCAGCCACGTCTGTAGTTTTGTAGAGGAAAGCGAGCGAGCTCATCAAATAGGAGACCACATAAGGAAAACGGACCCAGGCAGACGGCGCACAGCTCTGACTGACACCCTCAGAAGAGACGCGGGACTCCTCCAGCCTCCAACAAACTTTCCTACGGGGGCACTGATCGAAGGGGAATGATTGGCCAGGAGAGTAAGTCCACGGGAAGGTTAACATTTCCCCCTCGGACTGCGCCTGCAAATAAAAACCTTTGAAGGGAACGCCTGGAAATAAACTAGGGTGACATTCAGGCAAGGACAAACTCCCCTGGCAAATATTCTCCATATAGCCAGCGAAGTCAGTCTGGTAGAGACTAGGACTCAGCAGTGCAGCCGAGCTACGAACTCTAACGGTGGACAGGGACGAGTTGCATAAGGCGACCCAAGCTTCCTGAGTTGACATCTGATGACGTCCTCGACAACTACGGTACAGAAATGTCAAAGACTTGAAAGAGACCACTAACATGTACGTAGATTTTCCTAGCATTTTCAATGAAAGAGCAAGTAAATCTTCAGACAAAGAAAGTTATATTGATAGAACCTCCTTGACATTTCTTGGTGACCTTCTTAAAGATGAAGCCTCTAAGCTGAAAGCTGCGTTAGAGGTCTACCAACGCTTTGGATAATGTTAATTTGACAGTCTCTCTTGTCGACCATTTGACTGGAATATCAGAAACAGCAAAAGTATCCAAACCCCAATTTCACATACAATAGGAATAAAAGAAATCAGGTCTTTCACACCATCCCTTAATAGAGCCGGGGGACGCTATACACTTTTTCGCCACAGCGTCTGATCCGCTGCTCACCGAGTCACGTGTTCTGATGTCAGTGTCGTCACCAAGGACAAAGTGTCCTTGACCCCGTTTTACAGGTTACCAACGCGCATGCGCTCTGTAACATAGCCATAATCACCATCATCAACAATCTCGACTATTACTGAATACGCGGGAATTTAGCAAGAATATTTTTTGGACAGAACTACAACTACACGTGCACAAATGAAAACAAATCGATGGACGGATCAATTTTGAAAGGCGATAACTTTTAGGTGAGAAGTGCCTCGACCCCCAAATCATCTAAACTGCACACATCAAAAGTACAGGAAAGGATGTTCCAGCAACATCTTCAGTTGTTACTCTGTTACTTCTAGCACACACTCTCTACAACTGACTGTCAGAAAAAAAATCTTACCTCAATCGTTTTTCATGAGACACCGAATAACCATAAAACGACATTTGTCCAAAGCAATGCGAACAGAAGATAGATACGACCTACCAATCGACAATGTAGGACTAGGACGACGGACTACGGCCCCTTGGGTTTGTGGCCGTCCTCTCCTCTCGTGACCGCTGTACCACCAAACCTCTCACACGCGCTGCTGTCGTGTGAAGGAGACAGGACTGAGTGATACGAGAAAATCTGTGTCCACTGTCTGTGGATAACGGGTTAGATCTATCCGGACAGAGACAGCGGGACCTGAGGCGTGCGGACATGTCGCCGCAAAGATGCCTATCCGCAACCGACAGCGGCGCCGGCTCCGCGCGCAACTAGAGAAAAGGACCGCGCGCCGCACAAAGCAACTTCTGAGAGCATCGCCTCCTCGCAGTCTGTACTAGCCGAGCGCGGCGAAATGAAATTACCTTCCGAATAAAAACGTATTCATGGCGGAAGAAAAGGATCGCTCCCTGCCCTGCAAGCATCGGCACAACAATGGCGGGAAATTCGCCTTTAATATCACCTTAATGAACGAATAAGTTCAGTCACAATCGTATCCCTCAAGCGCGCGCGCCTCTGAAAGGAGCCCGGGTTCTATCTCCTTATGGGGCAGGTTTATTCTAATCAGCACAGCTCCAGATACGAGGCAAACAAATTATTAACTTATAAATTCAAAGGAACGCTGCTGAATGAACATGAGTGGAAACCATTCATCGAATGACCGAGAACAATTGGGGAGGGGGGTGACGGGGGCCTCGTTATGGCGGGCATTGTGCGCCTACAAAGCGACTCTTCTTTCCAAAAGCGGCCGGTGAGATGGGGATGAAATTACATTAGGCAATTCGGACGAAACATGTATGGCGGTCAAACAAAAACGTCGCGGAAATCTTTCAGCAGAGCGTGCGAGAAGAGTCTTTCTTTCTCTGATATTCAGCGCTGAGAATGTAGGATAGAACAAGCGCAAGAGAGAAGATGGGAGGGTCGCGGAGTGTTCGAGAATAGACATAGTCTTTTTTCTCTGCTATTTAACGCTGAGAAAGTACGTAGGATAGAACAAGCGGAGGAGAGAGGGAGGGGTAGCGGGGAAAATATGCGTTGTAACCGGCATAGTCATGCCCACAGGTGCAGCCACACTGATAACGCGCACTACGATTACCCAAATCATCGCTTGGCAATAAACCCTTTCAAAAATCTGCCATACTCCATTGGTAATGCAGATAACGGCCGCGCGCATTCTGCCCAAATAAAGGACGACCTTGTTCAAATGCGCGGGACAACCGCGCCAAGCCACGCAAAATGCAAACAAAATAAAAGGAGAGAAAATCGGGAAGCCGACAGAAAAAATGAGTTTGGCACAGTACGGGGGACCTATGCAAATGTTTTGGGGTACAAAATAACGTTTTTTTATTTACACATACAATATGTTCTACCTGCCATAGCATTCAGCTGAACTGTAGTATTCTTTGCAGGAAATGCGCTATTTTCACAAAGGATCCGATACATTTCCTATTCTACATGTATGTGCATCACATTTCAAAGAACGCACGAGAAATTCG
Organism: Branchiostoma lanceolatum; assembly: GCA_035149815.1. Classification (NCBI taxonomy): domain Eukaryota; kingdom Metazoa; phylum Chordata; class Leptocardii; order Amphioxiformes; family Branchiostomatidae; genus Branchiostoma; species Branchiostoma lanceolatum. The sequence continues at coordinate 12,493,987 of CM068882.1, read as the reverse complement.
AGGCGGTTTTGTCGTCGTTTGAATGATGCACACAACATAGCAAGATACCGTTATAACAGGAAATAAACAGTTTGGTAAGACAAGCGTTAAAATGTCGCTCATTTCCTTCGCACAGCCCAAAGCGGCTTGCTTGTGGTAATCCCCGCTTTGTGATTCGATATCCGTGCCGACAGAAATGCGCGTCATACATCTCGCTAACAAAGTGCGACACTGACAGCCTGCAGTAATCTTTAAACAGATGCTGGAATCCAAAGTCGTAACGTAAATTGTAGAGCCCATCTTTTTGTTACAAACGATCTTCCGATAGGAAAACGGTACAACTTTTTCTCTCGATATCTGCTTGAAAATTAAGCTTACAGTAAATTCGACCAGAAAGTGTTTCCCCCTTTTTTTTGCCCCAGAGATATGAAATAATTTCTTCTTTAGCTCTTAAGTTTTTCTGTCTTCACAATAAAACTTGCATACTTGATATATGCAAACAAACCACAAAGCGTTTCTGCTCATATCACTGTTTTAATGTAGTGGCCACACAATCACAATGAACTCTTTTCAAATGGTACGTTCCAGATCCTTCGCGCTCATTCGCCGACAGAATGTTAGATCGGCGTAGTGAATGGCGTCATATTTGACAACTGAGAAAGAACGCAAGGAGCAGAATTCAATGTCATTATGCTGAAATTTTGCGTATCAAATGATCTACACTGTCGTTCAATGTAAGGTAATTGGAAAGGTAAAAAACAGTACTAGGTGTTTTAAGTGGTATTCGTGGAAAAAAAAAGTTGCAATAGCATGAACAAATCTATATCAAAGACCTGATATAGAGTTTCAAATCCTTCAAACTTGATTCCGTTATCACTGCGTTCTCATTTATCTTGAAATAATTTTGTGAAGGAGAAAGTTTTTCACCATGTGAGTTCAGAAAAGAAAACAACCCCCAAAAGACAAGGAAAGAAAGAAAAAAACTTATTCGTGTAATTCTTGGCAAAAAATGAAACTACGATAGTAAAAGCGATGGTGAATTATATTAATGACAATGACAATGAAGTATATTGCATATTCATGCCCAACAAAGGGCTAAATGCATCAGAATATCAAGGAAATACTAAGAAAACTACGCCATGCTTATTAGTCTATGATTTACACGCTTCTTCTCTCATCTTAAAACATGTGTAGACAAATAATAACGAGCGCATTGTCAGGAAATGAAATCACGTGGAGCGACCTGCTATTAAAAGCTGGCTTCCTTTCATGTCACTTTCAAGATCACGTTGCGAACCTGAAGGGTTTTGTTTACAAAAAAAGCGAAGGTGCAACGCTTTCTAGATATCAATTAGTGCAACGTGGCTTCGGTATGGCTCTCGTTTGCAGCCAAGCACACCGGGTCATCCCTAGTATTCTCAATACGTGCAGAGATTTGACAACTGAGGCCTACGTCTGAATCTCTCCGGATCTCCCTGTAGCGCTCAACTGGTAGCAAAATCACAGTTGAGCTCCTGGTTCCAATTAGAACTCTCCTTGGTACTGAAAAGCTTTCACTTTGATAGCGGGTTTCGATACACCTTTAAACGGTCAACAGAGGGATATCTAATCGAGCTAGACACCAGTTCGAATCCGGGGAAGGGTATCCTGGTTGGAGCTGCATTCGTCTTTCGGAAGGGACATAAAATGAGGGTCCGGTGATACCTCGAGCACGTTAAATTTAAAGGCACTACAACAGCCTCATTACTCAGATGGGTGCCTACTGGCTGTACTTCAGATAAATATACATGGGCTGCTAGCTTTACGCCCCCATCCGAAAGGACGAGTCCTTTTCTATCGTTTCATGTCCGAGCAGCTAGGTCACGAACCTTCGATCCTTACCCCTTGGTTTACGGTCTCGAAGGTCTTTCGCCCTTTATGCTACGGGGAAAGCACCGCAGACAACACCTCGACAGGCGTCATTCTGATTAGATTACAATCTTTGTCGAAGACAAAATGTGCACAAAGAAACTGCGTCATTCTGACGATACCCGCATTCATTCCCTCAGTAATAAAGTGTCAGGAATTAAATACGCTCACACTCCAGCAGCGTAGTGGGAAACAATGCAGACAAAACACTGTGACGCACACGGCGCAGACACCTCTGGATCTTTCGACCTTTCCCTAAGGTTATTTTGTTCTCAACAACATTTCACATGAATTAGTAGGATTATAATGGAGGGGAAAGCGCTGTGACGACACTACGTTCTCAAATAAGCTTAGCGTTAACATTGTGTGTGTGTGTGTGTGTGTGTCTGTGTGTGTGTGTGTGTGTGTGTGCATGTGTGCGTGTACATGTGTGTGTGTGTGTTTGTGTACGTGTGTGTGTGGGGGGTATGAACGTTTGTGTGTGTGGGGGGGGTGTGTGTGTGTGTGCTTCTTTTTGTGTGTGAGAAATAAATATACTAGTTGTGCGTGTATATATAAGGGCATAGATTGCGATCTGACAGAATCGCCGATTCTACCGGTAGATACCTCGATCGGAGTCTCTGTCGACAGATGCAATGTGCTCCGCTCATGATGCTAGGAATGTGTTCGGGTGGTCCCCAGTGTAAAAACCTAGAATTAAAGCTATTGATATGACCTGGCAAGTTGAAAAGTTCTGACTGTCTATTCAGGGAATATCTTTAAGATCTACAAACTTCGATCAGGACCTGTATCGGCGATTCTGCCAGATTGCAATTTCGACCCTGACATATGCAAGCATAGTAATCGTTATAAAGCATTATCATAGCACATAATCTACAAACAGTAACAGCACGAGCACTTAAAGGTTCGGTAGAAATACACGCTATTAGCTCTATGAAATGTCTCTCTTTGTTGGCAGTTAAAAGATGCATTGAAACCCGCGATCCAACTGAATGCTTTTCAGTACCAAGGAGAGTTCTTAGCCCGCTCGGCCCTTACCGGATGCTTACCCACAGTCCCTATGGCCGTAAATAGGCTACATACACCTACCTTTTGTATTTTACGATCTTTCCAATCCTGGTCATTAGAGGCAGCCGATCCGTAGGACCCACTACATTGTGATGCGTTTTACTCTGTGTGTTTCACAACCTGAACCCCGTGTTGCTTTCCGGAGTCATTATAACAACGTCTTGGCAAAGAGAGCGTTATTAAACACGCAAGTGACGTAAGGTTTGACAGAAAACAAACCTCTCCAGTGAAAACCGATTGGTTTCCAATCTCCGTGTACGTGTGAAGTACGGGAGATGACGTCATGAACAACCGGCAGCCTGCGATCAAGGACTTTACTAGTACGGAATCAACCTGAAGGAACATCACATGATCAAGGCGGTAAACGAAGCCGCCGTGCGTCGCTGAGATCGCAAATTTGGGTGATGAAAACTTGGGTGGTGCACTCGTCGTGAGTCGTGAGTTCGATCTAAGCCGGGTCATACCAAAGACTCTGAACATGGTACATACTGCTTTCTCTTTCTTGAGTATACTACTTGGCAAACTTGTTAAGTCTGAATTATCATGGTATTTACATTCTTCTGCTGACAAGAATTAAGATAGTTGTCATATTTAAGATATACGGTACATGTACATATAGTAACCCTGCACCATTAGTTAAAAGATGTGAACACTTTTAAAATTGGGACATACCGATTGAAGTAGCTCACACAATTTCAATAGTATCCAGACAGTTGTCTTATTCAAAACATATAGTAGAGACTAATGCGAAGTAGTACTAGCTGTTGCCACTGAATTAAAAGCCAATGTACAGTGATAACAATGCATCAAAAAGAAACTGACAGAGATAAAAGGTTCATCGTTTTATGCCATTTTGCGCGGCTCTGCTTCATTTTGTGTTTTTTGTTGAAATTTTTACAAACTCGCAATTTCAGGCGACAGATGGCGGCGATTCGGCGCCACATTGCGAATTTTGCACAACTGTGACATACTCGTTTCAAGCATAACTAGCACTGTATCCGTTTTGCCAGTTCATTTTAGTGACGCTGAAGAAGAGTGATGGATGTCACTCGAAAAACGTCCGGAATTAATAAAAAATCAAGTCTCCGAATCTTATCCAGTTGTAGAGTTTGAATTATCTTTACATATTGTTTACCTGGATGTCTAACCTTCATAAACGTAAAATTAAGCATGCTTTTTACCATGCTTTAAGACTTATACTGTTTTCCACACTGTTGAGTTGCAAGTTCGCTTAAGCATGAAATTTGCTCTATCATGCGAAAGACATGCGCAGTCAATAGACAGATGTACATGTAGATGTCATATTATTCATTTTGAGCGTCAGATAAAATCAGCACCATATTTGTGGTACAAGATTCGAAATATACCCCCATCTTTGATAAAAAAACATGAAGAAAAATCATATCTTAGCAATATTCATATTGGGGCGTAAATTGTGGCAGGGACAATAAACGGCTATAAAAACGAATCAATCTGAACCCATAACAAAATGCGTAGCTTCTATCCGTTAAACATTCCTAATCCTCTTTTCCTGCAATGCCTCATCATGCGATCAGCACGTGAATTGATTGGTACAGTCGTTAAACTCATCTCGCCTTTTCCTAAATAGATTAGCACCCATGGGCGATTATCAAACGTGACGGGAGTAGTTAAAGTCATATTAGACTGAGGATTATTTTCTGTAATCCCCTGTTTGGCTTTGCTATGAATATTGCGCCACGGGTTGCAAAACGGTTTTAGATTATAAGATCGGATTGTAAGTCCTTTAGGAACATAAGGAGTTCTCAGAAATCGATGTATAAACACTCTTGAATCAACTTATCTGACAAGAAATGCTTTCTGATGAGCTAACGCGGTTATTCTTGTACCCCAAGGCCAACAAAACGACCACATGGGTACATTTAAAGTTATAAATAGCGCTGATGTGATTGCAGCAAATTGTCGTACACCGTAATTATGTTGATTGAACGAGTTTTGCGCTATTTTGGAATAATTGCACGCTTTTGATAGTGCGCAGCTTTGGATTTGAAAAGCGGCTTATGGTCTTGAGGATAATCGGTGACAATTTGTGGTGCACTCAAAAGCAAATATGTTTTTTCTGATATTATAGGAGCAAAGAAAATCAAAGACCTGAAAGTATAAAGGGATCTAGCCTCCATTGCAGAGTCTCTCCGGCTGTTTTCTTTTAAGTTACCGCTTTCTTGTTACAATCATTATGGACGCAGTAAGAGAAAAGGTACATTTTCTAATAAGAAGACGGTAGCCTAAAAGAAAAAAAAGTCAGAGATAGTTTGCAACGGAGGCTAAAGGGGATGTAGGAGTCATGAAAATCATTAATGAGATATAAAATACACCAGAGATAATCAAATTCGATTACTGTTTAACCCATGGAAAAAAACATAAGGAACTTTTCACCACCTGTCTAACTAAACGCTAGCACGAATTTGTAAATGCGATGAAGTATTGTGTAAGGGAGCTAATTTTCGTCTAATTGAGTGTCTACCCAAAGTTCGCGACAATAGGTACCTCTCTGTTATATGTACTTTCTCAGTGCGCATATTGTTGACAAGATACAAAGGGAAAATGCCATTTCTCAAGTTCAAAGGCAAAGTCAACGAGAAACGAAGATGGAAGGTTCACAAATTTTGCAGCGGCTACAAAACTTGATGCATACAGACTGAGAAATAGCGTTATTACCAAAGTACTGACTGTGGTCTGAAGATAGGATCGTTCGCTACTCGTAAATTCGGGGACGTCTGGGGAAAGTTGTGGTTTGATATGCCACATCCTGACGTGGGAAAATAACGCAAGAAAGAAGAAGACAAAGTACGACTTATCTGTGAGAACAAACGTTCCCGCCAGAACTGGCCATTTCCTGTCAGAGGAAATTGGACGACAGTGGTGGAAATTGGCTTCGTTTCGGTGTCGTCTGCGGCGGTCCTGTTATCGTGACGGCGGAGGCGTCTGGGTGACGGGATTTGGGTATTTTATAGCCGAAAAGTAGTAGTCCCTACCATGCAGGCCTTTCTACGGGGGTATGGATCGTAGAAGTCGGCAAAATTAGCATCCCGACTGCCAGTGTAGAGAGAACTGTCCTGCTATCGTGACGGCGGAGGCGTCTGTGTAACGGGATGGTGGTATTTTATAACCACCTGCCGTCGGCTGCTGACGAAAAGTAGCAGCCTCCACCAGGCCTTCCTGTGGGGGTGTGGATCGGCAAAAAGGGGAGTGCTTGCCCAGGAGAGCCAGTCCGCGGGAGGGGTTAACATTTCCACCTAAACAAGTACCTATAGAGGTATAGAAACAAGTCTATACCTCTATTATACATTGCACAATTGACCCAACGACCAGATTTTTTCCAATATAAAATTGTTCATAAATTCTTACCAACCAATAGCTTATTGTATATTTGGAAATGTGTAGACAGTCCATTATGTTCATTTTTCCATGAAAACGAAGAAACCTACCAACATGTGTTTTGGGAGTGTCCGCATTTAGTTCCCTTTTGGGAAAAAAAATCTAATTTGGTTTCAACAGCAGACAGGGCAAAAACTACATCTCAATTCCTTTAATGTTATTTTTGGTAACTTGAACCCAGAAGCCCCCGTTATCGGTAATCTTGTGATTCTACTAGGTAAATTGTGCATCTATAAAAGCAGAAAGGCCAACCATGTTACTTTTCAATCCTTTCTTGATTATATGAACTTCTTCCACAAAGTAAAATATTCTATAGCTATGAGGAGGGGAAAACTGCAGAAGCACCGGGGCAAATGGGGTACTGTATGTTGCTGACTTTTTAATTACCAGCACTGTTATTTGAATTACTATGATTTGTACTTCTTGTTTCAAAGGATGGTTCATTGTATGTATTTTCTTTTGCTTTAGAAATAAAGATTGTTGAAAAAAAATCCACCTGCGCCTGGTCAATGAGACACTCTGGTGGCCAAACTCTCCTGGCTAATATTTTCTGTACAGCCGGTGTGGTTAGTCTGGTAGAGACTATGACAACTTGCCTAGCGAAGAAGACTGGAAAGTAGGCTAGATGAAAACAGGTGCACGTTTTAAAGTTCATCTGTGCTTGTAGTATTCTTTCTGAAGCAAGATTGAAGGGTGGGTTCCAGGAAAATGTAGTTGGGGAGTGAGTCCGTGTTAATAATACTCCTCAAAGTTTGAAGACGTATTATTGAAAAAGAATTGATTCTTTGAGAAGAAAAATGGTCCACGATGGCATATGTTTGTCTTTTCAGCACTTTCAATTTCCTTTTTTGGTCCTAGATATAAAAGTATCTGTAAGCTTTTCCTGTACATTACGATTATCACGTCATCTATTCCACTATCATTTGTTGATTTGTTGATTCAACTCATTGGGCAATATTTTGCCATTTTACCCTTTACATTTCCACATTTTTCATTATCCGATGCGTGCCGATTTGAGCATATCATGAATAAACAAAGGTTCAAACAAACAAACAAACAAACAAACATCCCAGATATTAAGAAATCATAAGCTTCCCCGTCACCATTCGATAATCACGTGATAGTTACATGATAGTCATGTGAACAATTTCACTGTCAGTTCCTTGGGAGGGGGGATTCACTTGTTGTTCAAAGTTCAACTCAGTGGCCCAAACCGACAAACCAAACAAACACCTGCCTCACCTTTTAGCTACAGTTTCTCGGGTTACACCCGACTTGAACCTGTCTGGAGGTGTTTGTGGTACATTTCCTCCTGTCAGTCAACGCGGGGGAAGGAGGGGAGTCATAACAACAACAACATCGGCGCCCTCCGTTACTCTCCAAAGCAGAAGAATTGACGGTCTTCGGCTGGTTTTTGACGTGTTTTTGTCGAGCCAGAAGCTTTGTCCCATTTTCCTTATGTCGCAAAGCCAAAACAAAACGGGACAAAATAGAAAGCCCGACAAAAACGCCTAAAAACACATCAAAAACCAGGAGGAGCCATTCCATACTTGGAAAGTAGCCCTTCGGAGAACAACTCAGACTTGCAACTCAGACTCTACCATCCGCGAGAAAGTGCATACGGAGGGGTGCCTATATCGTCATGTAAAAATGTAGTCCATGAAGGGTAGAGATTCAAGTTAAACTTTAAAGAAATGTTGATGTTCAATTTACGTATAAAGAACGTTATATGTCTTGTTGGACTTGAAGCTTTCGTCCTGCCTCCCCCTCATGCTGAGTGGACGATTCTCAAAGCTTCTTTCGCGCCATTTTTTGCCGCTGTTTCTGACATGAGTAGTTGTTAATCTCACTTTACCTGTGGTTTCTGACGGGGGATGAGCTATGATAACACAGGTTTAAGCTCTCTGCATAATTTCGTTCACTTTATGTAAACCTCTTTGACAGTTTGCTTATATTACGTACTTGTAAATGTACGCAAAGCTTTGGAGAGATGTGACGGTCACTGATGACTCTTTTCACTATGAACATGACAAGTAGTTGTTTTTGCTGGTTTATTTGCATCCCTGCTTGGATATGCGTTTAACAGTTCCTTACCGCACACTCTTTGTGTTCAAAATGACTTAAAACTCTTGGATGCGAGGCTGTCGGGGTTTGCAAGAGGATGTGACTTCTCTTAGAATGAAAAGTGTGACACTACATGTATCATGAACATAAACAGGGGGCGTCTGACAGTTGACATCTCATAGCCTCAACACATTAACTACAAAGGCAACGCTTAACGGTAAATACAGTAGGACCGGTAACACTTAACGGTAAATTTAGAAACACCGGCAACGCTTAACGCTGAAACAAACTTGTTCTTTTTAAAAATTTTGGGATCCCTCGTCTTTTAATGTCTAAAAAAAAAATCAACCCCAAATTAGAGTCAGCAGTGAGACTAGAGTAGACACGTACTATACTGTCCGTTATGTCATTTTCATGTTACTTGCAGTTAGAATTTTCAATGAACTTTAACGTAATCTCCAATCAGATGTAAGGTGCGGTTCAGCATCTTCGAAAGGCTTCGAAGAGGTAAGAGCTAAAAAGACGCAGAAAAAAGTTCAAAGACACTAAGCATAACCTTACATCTGCTCGGAGATTATAAGACGCCACCAGAGTTGTAGTTCAGCACCGTTTTCCCTCTGCTTGGAGGGTACCTGACGCCTCAGCTAGCTGCCCCAGCGAAGTTTGACAAGCCTCGTTAGTTTTTCTGAATCTGTTTGGAGCGTACGCTACTAGCTAGCTGCCCAAGCGTAGCAGGACAAGCCCGGTTAGTTCAGTGTAGATCAGAACGGTTCTGTATCTGATTGGAGCTGATGCTTGTAATTTAGCACCGTTTTACATCTGCTTGGAACATACCTGACGCCTTCAGCTGGCTGTCCTAGCGCAACCGGACAATCCCGGTTAGTTACGTAGTTCAGAACGGTTCTATATCTGCTTGGGGCATTCATGACGCCACCGACAAGCCCCGATGGTTATGTAGTTCAGAACGGTTCTGTATCTGCTTGGAGCTTCATGACGCCCCCGACAAGCCCCGCTAGTTATGTAGTTCAGAACGGTTCTGTATCTGATTGGAGCTGGTGCTGGTAGTTCAGAACGGTTCTGTATCTGCTTGGAGCTTCATGACGCCCCCGACAAGCCCGGCTAGCTATGTAGTTCAGAACGGTTCTGTATCTGCTTGGAGCTTCATGACGCCACCGACAGGCCCCGCTAGCTATGTAGTTCAGAACGGTTCCACATCTGCTTGGAGCTTCATGACACCCCCGACAAGCCCCGCTAGCTAGCTATGTAGTTCAGAACGGTTCTGTATCTGCTTGGAGATTTCATGACGCCCCGACAGGCTCCGTTAGCTATGTAGTTCAGAACGGTTCCACATCTGCTTGGAGATTTCATGACGCCCCGACAGGCTCCGCTAGTTATGTAGTTCAGAACGGTTCCACATCTGCTTGGAGATTTCATGACGCCATCGACAAGCCCCGCTAGTTATGTAGTTCAGAACGGTTCCACATCTGCTTGGAGATTTCATGATGCCCCGACAAGCCCCGTTAGCTATGTAGTTCAGAACGGTTCTGTATCTGCTTGGGGCATTCATGACGCCCCCGACAAGCCCCGTTAGCTATGTAGTTCAGAACGGTTCCACATCTGCTTGGAGCTTTCATGACGCCCCCGACAAGCCCCGTTAGCTATGTAGTTCAGAACGGTTCTGCGCCAGAGACAGACCTAACCCCTCAGTCTGACTGAATCAGACCCACTTGAGAGCTAGCGTACCGGCAAGCCGAACATACCCTGCTGTCACCGGCCCGTGCCGCTTATCACACCAGACCTTCCCGGGGAAAACAACCCCACAGACCCGCTACAAACGTAGTACCTTCTATGGTCTTAACCTCAACGCCAAGTCCATTTCTACAGGTATTTCCCACCTTGTGTTATGCCTGAATGAGTCGTGAGTGACAACTCGCCCACATACAAATCTGGCCTCTGCCGTCTTAGGCCCCAAACATGTAAACAATACATGACATAAACCGTAAGAAGCTATACACCGCATATCACCTAGATAAATCTCCGTAGTCTAAGCCTCATCGCCAAGACCATTGCTACAGGTATTCCTCACCTTGTGTTATGCTTTAACTAGTGAGTCCACTCGCCTACATATAATTCTCTAACGTCTCAGGCCCCGAACAGGTAAACAGTACATGTTTAAACCATAAGAAGCTATGCACTGCACTAGATAACCCTTCAGTCTTAACATCAACGCCAAAACCATTACTACAGGTATTTCCCACCTCGCGTTAGGACTTAAGTCTTGAGTCTTGTGTAACAAGCAACTTGCCCACGTACAAATCTGGTCTCTAACGTCTCAGGCCCCGAACAGGTAAACAACATAAAGCTTAGACGCCACACTGCATATTACGAAGGAGGGTTAAACCTCCTTGATATCACCTAGAGTTGACGTAAGACTGAACCGACTTCACACTTTCTACTGCAAGCCTGAGGTTTATATCAAGATAGAATTCAGAAAGAAAATCCTCTTGCCTTCATACGTACGTGCCTTTGCAAGTGTACAGTGTGATATGAGGTCTTGATATCCATATCTAATGTTCCTACTGTATACGCGGACACTTGAGTGTTATGTTGTACGTTCATAGAATGAGTGAACGATATAGAAACACACAGCTTTACCTGTTTTCGCAGCGGTGTCTTCGCCCTCGGCTGCTGACTGCCTGTGTTGTCTGGAAGACGAGCAGTGGTACTAATAACGTTGTGTCTGATGGTCACACACACCACAAAAGGACATCAAAGCACATCCAGGTATACATAGAAAAGGTGCATACCGGTAAAGATTAAACAGCAGTTGGGACAATGCGGAGTGTAGCTGCTAGTGTAGGTTTTCATCGTGCAAGAGTTCTGTCTTTGTCCCGCCGTCTTTCATCCGTTCAATCTCGGACCCTTTTCTCTTCACGTTCATTTGCATCAAGAACATTAGTGGCTAGGGGAGAGAGAATGAGAAAACGAGAGGCACTTTTCTGTCGCCCTGTTTATGGTTTCAGCCGGGGAAACAGCATGCCTCACCGGGTGTATTCTCCAAGAGCGGGCCGGACAAAGGAGGGAGCAATTAATGGGAACAATCGCAGCGATTGCCTTACACGTTATTGTGTGGGGGAACACCTGTGGAATTGGTGCTCATTCACCTGTGATATGTTAGGTGATAATGATTTTTACCGCCACACCTGAGATCTTAAGCGTCGGATGTCTTGCAGAGGTGTAGACGCTGTCATTTGTCACGATTTGAGGGAAAACTTGAAATTCATAGACGCGAGAGTCGAGCGGAAATGGAAGCTGGAGTACCCGTCCGTGTGTGTACACTTCACCCCCTACATAGCGAGATCTTTGCAAAACAAAACCTCCTGTTTAAAAGCATTGGCGCGTCTTTCCTTTCAAATGCAAAGAACTAAGCTCTTTTGAAAGGAAGGCTCCCCCATTGAAATAAATCAGCGGCGGACGAAAGACTCAAGAACTCTTATTCAATTTGTAAACTACCGCCGTTCCTGGCCGGTGGGCGCAGGTAGGGTTACCTGTGTGGTCACGGCGCGGTGACTAACACATTCCGCTGGGCAGGTACGGCCACTCAGAAACACGGCTGGGGCAGGTGACACGGGCCTCAGGTGCGTACAGGTGTGCGGAATTCACCTGGTGAGGCATGTGTAGCCTCTACTAGGCCACGCAGATGGCTGGGAAAATAGTAGAAATTGGCCAAATAGAGTAAATAGGGAGTCGGCTACGGAGAGAGGGCCCAATATCCCATCCAGAGGTCGCAACCAGTAACTTCTATAGCGGACTAATAACTTCTCTGGCATGTTATCCGTCTATTTGGCCAATTTCTACGATTATTTCCAGCGACCTGTGGAGCCTGGTAGAGGCTAAGGCAGGTGCGTACAACAGGAAAGTTGTATCTTAAATAGGGTGACAACATAATTTCAGCTCTCATGTTCTCTCTTCCAGTTCTTAATGTAAATTAGGTTTGAAAAGTCAAGTATTTTGTCTCACAAGTTTGCAGTGTCATCAATAGCCCATCTTGTTGTGATATCAATTCTATTTTGTACAATGTAACACCCGTAGAAAAGAGGGTTGTAGAATCACATGTTTCTTTCTTCTTGAGGGTTCGGAAAGCTGTATCTTAAGGTGACACAGTATTCATTTTTGAAGCAAAATTGTGATATTTCCCATTTTTAACATCAATAAAATAGGACTTCCCAACATTACACGTCTCTGCGATTTTTAGTGGTTATTAACCTTGGTAAGAGCTATGGACAGCAGATAGATGAATTGTTTATGATTATTATATCTTAAGAAATGTGCCTTCAAAAATGCTTCCCAGGAACCTTTCACTTTGGCCTCCCTATAAGTAATTCAAGCTCTCACGTTCTCCCTTCCAGTTCTCAATGTGAATTAGCTTTGAAAAGTCAAGTTTGCGTTCTTATCAGAATCTCAATCATAATCATCAGAAGAAATTTAAAGGGGCCCCAAACAATATTAGGGCCCAAAAAATAGAAATAGAAAAAATGATGAAATGTTTATGGTAGTGACATTTACTGACAGTGTTTAGCTCATTTGCGTAAAAACTTCATACTTTTAGCATTTCAAAACCTCGAAAAAACGTGCCGTACAATGATTCCCTTAGTTTCGCGAGCCTACGAAAATCCCAGCGACGATTTTCAGTGAGTTCTCACATCACAACGACGTCATATCTTTGCATCATAGACATCGCTATAAACTGTGATAGTGTTTTTTGAACTAATCGTGTATAGAAATGACTAGATAGATTGACTTTCAAAATCCTATTTTCGGGCCCTAATATTGCTTGGGGCCCATTTAACAAAAAGTGTGTAACTTCAACAAACCCCTATTCTTCCCGTAACAATAAGAAGACGTGATCTTTGGTTTTAAGTCATTCTTTTGAGCAATTAGTCATGCACATAAATTTCTACTTGGGTCACACATTCTTGTAGCCCGAAGTCTCATAATTTAATAGGAATCTAACGGAATAGACCACGGTTGGAGACTCGTCATCAATTATATATGAGTTGCAAATGTTTTTTTTAAATATTTGTTATAAAATCTATCCATCGTATGCTATGATTATGCAAACTATCCTGTATTCAGCTTGTCAGTATGTTAAATATGTTATTCTGATGAATCATGGAATTATAGTTTTGATAAAAAGCGTATCGAAATAAACGAAACGAAATGAAATGTCATCAAGATACCCACACATGGAATATTAGCCATGTACTCAATGTATAATCAGTGAGGTTCCAACTTTGGGCGTCGTCAAGATATTTGTTTTTCAATGCTAAACTCTTCTGGTGATTTGAAAGAAGATTTAAAAAGAAGAAAAATGATAGTCAAGATTAAGGGAAAATGCCAGAATGAGCAGGAGAGAACAACTAGCCTGCTTGAAATGTTATAACATCCATATGATTCTATTCTACATAGCATTGCTCAATCGACGATTATTTCTTTCAGTCTGTTTTCTTCGTACCTCAATGAGTCAGGGTGCACTTCTATCGTGATGGGCCAGGGGGCGTGGTTGTAAATTTCGAATGGAAAGATATCTGTTGTAAGGAATGCGTCCACAGGCAAATAAATAAACTAGATATTCTAAAGGCTTCCACTGTCGCTGTTTGGTGGACACAGTCTCTAGAAACGACAAAAAAATTCAACGAACGATGCCGAATTAGACCGAATAGTGCCGAACTCCATCGAGGGTCAATGAACCCTAAAAAGGGGACCGAACTCGACAGCCGAAGGTTACCGAACTAAACCGACGGGTAGTGGTTTCAACCGAAGTGTACCGAGTTTTACCGAATTGTGCCAAACCCAAGTAAGGGTAAGAAGATTTCAGCAAAGGTCGTTGACCTCCAACAAGTCCAACTTTAATGAAGATGTTTATTTCTACTTAGCATTTACCGTAATGACAGCACATAGAGAACGTTATCGTTTAAGGTAGTATGTAGGTTCATATAGATATAGACGACCGCTACTATGATGCAACGATGCAAACATAATAGGTTTGAATAGAAGGCTAACTACCGTATGTGCATTACGTTCTGAATACGTGCTCCTTATACAGTGTAATTGAGCAAGTAAGGAAAGTGCATGTTTTGTTTGTTTTCAATCTAGACCAATTCTACCGCCTCAGAATCGTACATGGCGTCTATTTCAAACCGACTTACATTCAATGTAGGCACTGACTTTCAAGCATCAAAATTAGCCGATAGAGGTTGCCGTCAAGCCAACGTTGCCATGACTACTCATCCGGGCTCTAAGAGACTTCCGTGTTTGTGTAGGATTTCATGGTAGCTGTATGCACATAGCCACTCTAATATCGCACCCAATGTTTGTCTCTTTCAAGCCCAAATGCAGCTGCAACTACTCACAGTTAAGCCGGGGGCTCATTCTTCTGGATTTTACGGGTCTAGTCCTATTTAATAGGGGACGAGAAATACGATCTCCTGGCGGATTACATTGGTACTACAAGCTAGAGTTGTTCGCTCGTATGGAAAAACGTTGACGATGTTGTATTTTTTCTACCATAAAGCAAAAGGAGGCATTTAGGGGCAAAACTGTATAAGGAAAGATTGTTGTATTCTTTTTTTCCTTTCTGTACATGTTTGGATCAGTTAATCTACATGTTTAGAGGTTCACCTTTCTTATACTAGTATTGGAGTATTGGACGCCGAGGAGGCCACGTCGAGATCTGCAGTGATCAAAGTCATCGTTAGGGGACGTATTGGCACCAGTACTAAGGTCCTCACTGGAGCAAGGGGATTCTTTCTGGAGCACAGAAATTTGCAGTGACGAAAAAAAGATTAACCATATTTCATTGATATATGTTGGCATCATCATCGAGTCCTTTCAAACCAATTTCATTGTTGTACCTGTTCTCTTGTCATATATAGTGGTGCATTGCCGTTGTTTCATGCGAACAATTAAGATTGATAAGACAATATATACTCTGTGTTCAAGTTTTCTGAAATTCTTAAAGATAATTGTTAAGACGGAAAAGGAAGTTGAATGAGCTAAAAGAAGCTAGACGAGAAAAAAATAACGAAGACAAAATGCAGTATGCTGTGATTTTTTATTAGTTCGACAATGGCACACGAAACAAATGGAAAAGTTGCAATACCATTTGTTGCCGCATGATGTCTCTCGTGCCATTTGGGTTGATGCCTCTTGAAGTATATCTTTGCCCTTGTTACAAAGCAGATCACGAGACTTTTTTCAGATCGACAGTTGACTTCTCCAGCAACTGATATCTTTAATATTACATGTGTCATATTTGTGATACATCCCAATACTAGTGATCTCCATTAACCTTGATCCACCAGGTTAAATAAATACACTACTTTGGAAAACAGTGGGTTTGAGAGATCTATAGTGCAGCATCCCTAGGCCTCGGGTATGCAGAGTTAAGATATACAGGAGTGCATCATACTGGGGGAAGTTGGGTTGGAGATCTGTTTGGACGTATCTTTTCAGGGTGGCGGAATTATGTACTCGTGGAATTAGATGTTATAGAATTATTTCACTGAAACCCGTGGTAACAATAATCTACAAGTCAAAACAGACGATATCACAGTGTACACTTTCTTACAGCCTTTTTTTATTATTTTCCAGCTACCTAGACTAATTATGTGATATTCTTATAGCGTATGCATATCTTTACAAGCAACTACTCTTGATAACGTCCATGATTTAAATTTGCATTGATAGTCACAAGATAATGATAATAACTTACTATTAATTAATTGCTCAACAATTGTCCGTGATACAACGTATGGCGACTCTTATAACAATTCCGTAAACTAATCTACTCTACAAAAGGCTATGTACCCTAGGCGTTGGTGGACAAAGAGTCTTCTTAATCAAAAGAATAGGTAGTACAGGAAAAGACAGCAGTATATAGTCCTTGGTGACATTTCTGATGTCTATGGACTTTTTTATTCACTGCCCTATATTCATATATAAAGTATACAAGTATACAATCTTTATTGATACAAAAAAATACAGCGACTTTCGTAAGGTCTACTACATCTATACATCTATACATACATACATACATACATACAAACAAATGTAGGTGCATACAAGTGAGTTTATAAAGGAATGTCCGCGGGTTACAATGGCATAACACTTTTAAGTATATTAAGAGACATTTTCATGCTTTGATCTCGACCATCTCTTTTGTCACCTGTAAAAGCTCGTCCCGCCCCCGGTTTAACACTCTATAGTGACAACACTTTCAGACAGGTAGCGTTCTTTGTGCAGATGAGAATGTAGAAAGGTCATAGCGGGGAATTGTGGCAGTGTTTGTTGTGTCGACACTGAAAGCGTGTTACCAGCCATGTCCGGAGGAAAATGCGAACAATGGGGCATTTCCGTGTCCAAAATAGCAGTCTTAGTCACGGAGACATAGCTCCGGTTAAAGAAAAATACACATTTTCATCCGTTGTACCGTCGTATATTTTCTTCTCCTGGTATTTAAACTGACGGCGCATACGTGCCTGTATGCTCATGCCTCCGCCACCAAAACAAAGCCGTACTCAGTAATTAACCTGGCCTGAGGGCACAGTCTGAGAGACAGACATTACAAAGGGCAACTCGCCCATGTCTAATGATCGTCTTTTGTGGTTCATCACGCAATTGTTCACTCGAACAAAAGAGCTTTATGCAGAACCTATTGTTCGCGACGACCCGAGCACAATCGTCCGTTTTGATCGGGCATTAAAAGGTCTCCACATACGTGAATACAAAGGTTGGAGCCAGAAGACATTAGGTTGTCCGCAAGTTTGGTGACGTGACGCTGACGTCACTAATTCGTGTGCAATTGGGCGTGCTGTGGAGGAATGTTCGGTATGTGTCACCGGCGATGGGCAACAAAACAATGAGAATTTACAGACGCAAAATGTCATGGCCTTAAGTTCCCTTTGTTTCACTTGTTTGTCAATTCTGTACGCTAAAAAGGCGCGGCTTTGTATTCGGTCAATCATATGTCATGAGTTTGACTTATGTGTGTGTTTGTCTGCCAGAGTTGACACGTAGTCTATATTTGGAATACCTGGAGGGAGAACTATATATCTATAGTCCTTCTGTGTTTTGACCAACCTATCTAAAACAGACCCCTCTAATAGAAGGTCTGATCAAGGATGTTAGTTTGATAGAACCTCCCTGGCATTCGCTATGTGTTAGAGCACTGACTGTATACTAATAATCCGCAAGGGCAATATAGAATAAAGGTGGAATTTTACTAAGGCCAATTAAAAAGAGGAAAAAACGTACACACTGTACTTGTACTTTCCTAAAACCCCATATTGTATATATATATATAAACATATATATATATATGTGTGTGTGTGTGTGTGTTTGTGTGTGAGTGTGTGTGTGTGTGTATGTGTCTGTGTATGTGTATGAGTGTGTGTGTGTGTGTGTGTGTGTGTGTGTGTGTGTGTGTGTGTGTGTCTCTGTGTGTGTGTCTCTGTGTGTGTGTGTGTCTCTGTGTGTGTGTGTGTGTCATAGCGTGTTCTTTTTTCTGCTGGAATACCTGCTGTAACCCAAATGTTATGTAATACGAATTTATTGCTCAACGATTGCATATACTAGTAGTAAATGTATGGCAAGATATGCAATCATTTTAGGAAACTAATGTACTAAAAACTGTATTGCAAGATGACCTGCAGTCTTTGCTTTCATCAATACACCCGATACATAGAGCTTGAAATGCTTTTGCGATATCCTAAGAATTTTGCGTACAGCTAAGTACGTCATATCCCCTTATTTAGACAGCACGTCAGATCCGCAGACGGCACAGCTGACGCACTTCACGGTTCGTACGCCAAGTGTTCGACAGTCGAAATCTTTTCAATTTCTTTGCCAATTTGAAAACTGTGATCATTGTGCGTATGTACGACGTCTGGTATCCATAATTCAATATCACCAGTTAGAGATGTTCCCTTTGTCATGCCTGCATCTTTCAAGCGACTGTTTGCTACTTGTCTCACTCAAGCTCATCTTTGGGCAAAAATAGCAGAACCAGGCAAGATAAGAGTGAATATTTGGTTATGGAGACAGCCAGTGAATGTCCAGTTAAGTCTAATATTTCGGTTATATTTGACCATTTTAGCCATGTATCATTGGGAAGAAATTCCAGACCCAAAGTCAAAATGGGCCCTTGAAGTCAACATGTTGGTTTTAATAACCTCTAACGAGTTGTTTTTAAATAAAAGAGCCATATTCAGAGGTTAGCTTCTGTTGCATACCCAAGCAAACTTTTTTTCCCTTTTTCAACCAAGTGTATTTCTAAAAATATCTAGAAGTCTACAGGATTCTGCCTGCTAAGACCCGTTACATAACCAGAATGACGTATTTAGTAAAAATAAAAGGAAAAGCTCTCTGGGGTCTGCAAATACAGTTAGTAAACAAAAATTGCCCCTGGAGAAGCCTGGTTGAGTCTAGTTCCCCACCCTGCGACGTCATACACCACACCGAGGCTGGACTCCGTACAAAATCAGAATCCTGTATATATTCAAAGAATAGAAAAGAAACAGTTCAGTGTCATCTACAACTGGGGCTAACCTATAGTAAAGAAAATTGCTCTTAGAAGAGTCTAGTTCTCCATACAGTGACGTCATGCACCACGCCTAGTCTATACGCATATAGGCTAGGCTATAAAATTAGAATCCTGTGTACAATTTTTTTAAAAGGAGAGCGCTCAGTATCGTCTACAACTGAAGCTAACCTTCAGTAAATAAAATTGAGGGGTCTGGTTCCCCGGCCGGTGACGTCATGCACCACACACTGGCTAGACTCAGCATAAAATCAAAATCCTGTGAAGAAAAAGAAAAGAAAAAAGTCAGTCGGGTCTGAAACGGTGGCTAACCTTCAGTAAATACTAGTAGAATTGCTCTCAGAGGAGTCAAGTTCCCCACCCAGTGACGTCATACACAACATCTAGGCTAGACACAGTTACAAAATCGGAATCCTATATATATATTCTAAGAAAATAAAAGTTCGGTTGGGTCTGCAACAAAATAACAAGTTCAATGTGGTCTGTAACTAAGGCTAACCTTCAGTAAATAAAATTGCTCTAACAGGAGTCTAGTTCCCTACCCGGTGACGTCATGCGCCACACCATGGCTAGACACAGTTACAAAATCAATGTATGTATTTGAAGAAAAAGAAAAAGTTCAGTACCGTCTACAACCAAGGGGGTTGCTACAACTGTGGCTAACCTTCAGTAAATAAAATTGCTCCAACAGGAGTCTAGTTCCTGGGCCGGTGACGTCATGCGCCACACCTTGGCTAGACAGACGGACAAGTGTGCGTTCCCGCCCGCAGGTGCGACAACAATGGGCTCCTCTGTCGTAAAACGTGATGTCAACCGGCTCCACCTGTGCAAAAATCATAAAGGGAAGTGTCATGTACAAACAGAACGGCCAGGTACACAGTTCCCGTGGGCGACTCGACCTGTCTCATAGAGTACACTTACACAAATGTTTGCCACACAGCAGCAAAGGAACCACAGTTAAGGATAAAAACCTGGAGTGGTGCGGCCACGTGTCACTGTTATCGTGACTAGCCAAAACTATCACGCAAGGAACCGTTCAGGGAGGAAGAAAGAGAGACAGGCAACCGAAAAGATGGGAGAATGATACGGCAGAGAATGGAAAGCATGACACTTAGCGAAAGATTGAAGAAGAACTGAGAAAGAAACCGAGAAGGGTGGAAACATTTTGAGTGTATTTCCTTGATTTGCTTTTAACTCGTTGTAAAGTCCAGGAAACAACTGGCTGCCACTTCTGAATATTCACGCACTTTTGCCCAATAAACCATTGATATAAAGCTGGTTGCCAAATCTTCTGCGGTGCCCCAGCAGTCAATTTGTTAGACGAAGGGATAGATGAGAGGAGAGATGAGGCGAGATAAGAGAGAATGCGGTTATTTCTAACCTTCTCACCACTTGTTGCATGATGTGACGTCACACGAGCACAAAGGCTTTCAAATAATTCAGTACTCCGACGCCGGCTACACGTATAGTTTCACCAGGCTTCTCTGTGGACTGGGAAAATAGAGTAGAAACTGGCCAAGATAGGGGGATATTTTGCCGCAGTTAGTCGGTTACAGGATCTAGGAACGCGCACACAATTTCCGCTGTCAAAAAAAATGCGTCTTTATTTTGTTCATGCTTCCAAATGATGTGACGTCATAACAGATGGTCGAGACTAATTTTTTATCTTTATTGTAGAGGATTGTTGACTCGTTAATTTTTCATAAGTTCCTCTTTTTGAAGTAAGTCCAACAGAATCATAATCATAATCTGGCCAATAAGGTATGGTAAAGTCTACGTTTCCTGAAACTGCAAAACTTAGTAACACAAATATTTGCATGAAAATTAAGAATCAATGCTCATTTTTGACAGAAATGCAAGCAAAGCAACCGTTTGTGTTGTCGTTATACCTGCGAGCATAAATGACAGGAATGTCGATGGAAACAGACGGCCGTGTCAAGGGATCTCGCACCCTGGACCCTGGGACCGAGAACCCTATAATCATCGTCCCCAGGGCGCTGAACCGCCTTCTGCAGTCCCAGCAGGCGCGCACAGCACGGCGCTATTGTGTGAGACAGACCACTGCTCTACTCAACCGTCCGGCTAGTGGGTCTCAGGACCACCATCGAGGTTTGAGGAGATCCACACTTCCAGTAGCCTCCTTATGCTAGGGTCACATTTCAAATCTGGGGCCCGGCCGGGCAGTCTTTAGGAAAGAAAAGTATTACCTAAAGGACTACAAAAACACAAAATGTACCAGAAAATATTTAAGAGCATAGCTTGTGCTAATTTATTGATATACACTTTGATTTTCCGTTTCCGCAAACAGCCCGGGCGGGCCCCGGTTAGGAAATGTGACTCCAGCAATAGCAAGCTCTGTGGGCCTTTTTTTAAAGCTTAGAATACACTTTTTGCTGATGAGTTCTCTTTGTACTGGGTCGTTTGAGCAGCTGGTCCGTAGTCATGAGTAATAGGTCTATTAAAAGTGTATCATAAGTTTTAGAAAAAGCACAGAGTGCCTGCTATGGGGGCTAACCTCGAGCACGTTTAGAAAGCACCACACTTATTAGAGTGAATCAATCTTACTCTCCAAGCAGAGGTTGGTGGAGGAGATTCTGACCTTTTTATCACATGCCCCGTTTTCTGTAAGCACTCTTGGTAACTTGGTTGAGAGTGCCGACAGAAAACGGGGCATATGATGATAAAAAGGTCACAATCTTCTCCACCAACCTCTGCTTGGAGAGTATCAAATCTTACAGTCCGCCTCCTGGTTGACATCTTGAAAAGGTGATGGTCACTTGAATGTCATATCAATCCTTCCACCTGCCTGCCTACGTGCACAGGCCAGAAACTGGCCCCTTGCTTTCCAGGTGGATCCTCCAAGATGTCCTGTCCCATGCCCTAGTAAACGCCGCGAATGAGCCTGATCCTTACATCTGCTTGGATTACTGTAGACCACCCTGGCTGTTCTGAAACCTTGGCATGTCTAGACCCTCTCAAGAACTGATACCGATCTCTTTGTGTGGAGCTGCTACACCACTACTGCATCGTGTCGTAGATCGCGCTACTTGGTCATTTCTTCAAGGGCGCCGTTCTGAGACGACTGGTTCCTTTCAAGGGGCAGATATCCATCTACCCGTGCCGCTGGTCTCTTATTGACGAAAAAACACACGATTGAAAAGGAACGGCAGATAAAAATCTTCTCCATAGACGCATTGTAGAAAGTTAAACTCAACAGTTGTACTGTGTTTTTTTGATAACGAAATACACACGATTGAAAAGGAACGAGAGATAAAAATCCCCTCTATAGACGCATTGTAGAAAGTTAAGCTCAACAGTTGTACTGTGCTTTTTTGATAACCGTTAGCACACCAAAAGAAACAGTAGATTAAAGTCCCCTCTACAGGATAGAATAGATGGGGAGAGGGGGGGGGGCTCATTGTTGAAAGTTAAACTCAATAGTTGTAATGTGTTTCTTGTTATCACGAAAAACACACAATTGAAAAGGAACAGTAGAAAAACGTTCCTTTTACGTGCTAGGGGGGCTTAATGTAGAAAGTTTAACTCAACAGTTGTACTTTGTCTTTTATTGACGGAACACACACGATTGAAAAGGAACGGGAGAAAAAATCTCCTACACAAGATAGAATAGATGGGGAGGGGGATCTGATAGTAGAAAGATAAACTGAACAGTTGAGCTGCGCTTTTTAATAACGAAAAGCACACCAAAAGGAACAGTACATAAAAGTCCCCTTTACAACATAGAATAGATGGGGAGGTAGGCTGGGGTGGGCTCATTTTTTTGTATCTATTCTCAGACAGTTGTACTTTGTCGTTCATTGTAAATTGACGAAAAACATACGATTGAAAAGGAACAGTAGATAAAGTCTCCTCTACAAGATAGAATAGATGGGGAGGGGGCCCACTTTTGGTATTTAAACTCAACAGTTGTACTTTTATTTTCGACAAACATACGATTGAAAAGAAACAGTAGATATAAAACGTCTCCTCTACATAAGATAGAATAGACTTACATGGGGGAGGGGGATAATTTTGAAAAGTTTCAACTTGCTAGAAACTCAACAGTTGTAAACTGCCTTCCCAGAGACAGACGTAAAAAAAAGAATAAGTAGACAACAATAGGTCTCCTTGTCCAGGTGAGATATTCAAAGTGAGAAACCATTGTCCACACCTTTCGTGTGTGCTAAAAAAAGCTTTAATTGGGTCCTTTTGTTAGTCTTTGTACAATAGGGTACAGAAAAATAGACGTGATTCTTTCACGTACTGTGGTTATATATTATAGAGGGAGTGTATGTTAACCACGGACACAATACACACAATAGGCGTAACTATACACAGGGTTCGACTCAGGTAAAGACGTCATTTCAACTTTCTAGAATATTTCTATTCCAATGATAAACGTTTGACATGTGTTTGACAGCTAAAGTCACCTTGCGGTAAGGCTTGATGATGGACAATTGTTTATATTCGTTATCAAATATTCATAGCCAGAAACCTAAATATGTCAATCGGGATACAAGTCAAATCGAAGGTGACGAATTTGGACAATTTAAGAAGAACGATAGCGGGATGGGAAAGTGGTATGCGTGACCCCTACTTAACGGGAGCGTCCCGACTTTTACACGGTCTCTATTTTTAAAAAGTCAATTGTGTCTCGGCTGAAAGCGCTGTGACAATTTCACATCAATGCGTCTTTAGGAGGATTTGTTTGCGCTGCCTTAACTGTTCGTTCGGGAGAAGCGGGCCCGCTTGGCAAGCCTGTCGGAATAAGCCCTTCAATTGCCCCTTTATACGGGGCCGACTTTGGAACGTCATTATGTCGACAACGGTTACATTTCGGTTAAACCTCGCATTTTCCTCTACGTCTTCTCCAGAAATCCCGCCGTTTGTTAACGGGGCGCTTGTTTAAAGCCGCGTGGAAAAAACGCAGGTACCCGGTACCATTGAGAGGTAAGTCCGCTCTCAGAGCCTTTTTCTGAAGGTGACACGTTGCAATGAATACGCACAATTCCCGCTTGGAAAGCCTACTGGACATGCATTATGTACTTTTGTAATGAAATAAACTCGCCAGCCATTCACGGGGAAAACAGCATTGTTCGCGCTAAAAATTGAGGGATAATTCCCGTGAATAGACGCGGTGTTGTGAATGGTGGGGACTGCCGACAGGACGCAAGTGCGGGATGCTTTTTCCAGCAGATAAGGACGCTACATTGTGTCGCACAAAGAACCCAGAGCGTGGAACTCTTAAGAACACGTCATGGCCCGTACAAAAGGCGCGGAGAATGCGCGGCCAGAAGGAAAGGCACGGAATAATAAGCTTGATTAGAGACGTGATCAACGGAGAAAATGCATTTACTCCAGGAAAACGCGGAGTCGAGAGGTGACAGATTGCGGTCCTGTCCTTGTCGCTTCGCCACTTGAGCAGGCGCTAGAGGTCGTCCTGACGAAGTTTGGAGTCGCGCAACTTTTCTGACGAATGGCAGAAGTTTTAGCTTTCCAGGATTCAGAATCTTTAATGTGAACATGATTGGCTCTTGTAACATTCATGAAATGTACATAATGTAGACTAGAAGAACATAACAACTCGCCAAAGTAATCTGAACATTCATGATAAAAACAAAGAAATTGTAACTTTTGGCAGACATCTAGGTATTATGTCGCTAAACAACTTTGTCAGAGTAGATACTTTGTGTACATATCTACATACATCTACATCTACATATACATGTATTTCGTGTTCTTCTTTTATATGACTTAGTTTTCTTTGAATCTTTTAAGAAAGTTTCATTTTCAAAGATAAAATCAGAATAACAAGACTTGAATCACATACACTTAGTACTCTACTTTTGGAGAGTTAAAAGAAATTTGAAATCTACAACATATTTGAAAAGTCAATCATCTTTATAACCATATATCATGTATGAACATGATAGTAGCCTCGGATGTTATACTCATATGATATTATCTAATTTGTGTAATGAAAACAAGTGTTTATCATTCCAATACCGAAGCAAACAAATTGTCCCTTTGGCGGGGGACAAGAACATATTTGTATTCAGGGTACGGGGCGACAAGGAAAAATAAAAACAATATGCTGGAGCGAAACAAAATTATTGAAACGTTTGCGGCCTTGTTTTATTCCCACTGAAAAGAAGAAAAAAGGTGAGCGTCAGAGTTTTCTTCACATTTTATACATTTAGGCAACGTTAACCAACTGTCACATATGTCACATGCGCACCTAGTCTCTACAAATACTAACTACGCTGGCTGTAGGGAGAATTGATATGTAAGACGAGTTTGGCTACCTTAGGGTTCGACTGGCTAGGCTGTAGCCTGGATGTCAGATCCCCAATCTCTGTAATATCTATCGTGCGGATATCATAGAGATCCAGGTTAGCCAGGGCTATAGGGGGAGGGGGAAATATCAACCTTCCCGAGGACTGACTCTCCTGGTCTATTATTCCCCTTTTTGCCGAATTCTCCGATCCGTACCCGCCCCCCTCAGAGGGGCCTGGTGGAGGCTATGCGCACCCTTGTCGGCCGTGAAACCACACTTGTTATATGACATATGCAAACAAGATCAGCGCGCAAAATGCAGCATTACACAGGGATAATCACTGGGAACACGTCCTCAACCCACAGAACACGACAACCGGGCGGGCACAGGGACGGAATGACCGCCCTGGACACATGAAATGAAATTGAATTGGTTCCCCCGGCACGCTGAATTCCTTCTGACAACAACAGCGCGGTGACAATCCCCGCAATCTGGAGGGGACAGACACAATTTGGGACACATTGATCTCTGAGCGCGACATTTATGATTTCATACATGTGGCGGGGGCCGACTCTCAGCAACGATATGTGGACAGAAAGGAGATGATTTTGTTTGAGAGAAAACATTTGTTTCTTACTTGTTCTCTTGACCTGTTTGTTTGTATTCTCTATTATACTTGTATCCTTCATGTTTTAAGATATAAAGTTATATGTAAAACGTAGTTTATCATAGCTGTAGATATTGTATTTTTTTGGATGTGCACCTGTGTTTCTGTTGTGTGATTGTGAATATGGGCATTCGACCTTGAGCCAAGCACTAAATAAATAGATAGATAAATATATATAGATAAGTTAATAAAGGGGTAAGAGGCACAAATTCGTGAACCAGAGGCTGTATTATAGTATCTAATATGTATCAATATTCAACATCTAATTATAGTCGAAAACGTCTGGAATAAAGTGATGCTTTGTATTTCTAAGGAACTGTCTGTACGAGAAAAGCTACTATGATTCAACGAGTTATCATCTGAGCGATGACTTCAAGCCAAGTTCAAAGACAGACGCGCGCACTCGACGTCCCTGGTTCAAATCCCATCACGTTGACTTCCAGGCGTCGACATGGTGATTCTTCTCCGTCCTGACTAAAACTCCGCAGAAGGGTTTTCATATTGATTACCTTTATTACATTTTACGTGTATAAAACTGTGCCACGCCTGTTGGTCCCGCTCGTGAAAATGTCGTTTGTCATCTATGGGGACATAGTCTCTTAAACAAGGCCCCATAGGCCACCTATAGCCCACAAAGCATAGCCTCCCACAAAGCAATATTGCCGTTTTTACCTGATTACTTAATTGTTTTTGATTGTACTGTGTCCTAATGGCTCACGTGACTGAAAAAAATAGAAAACGGGAGCCATACAAACATAATGAGCACCAGAAATCAGCCATCTGCCGAATGAGCCTCGGTACATACTAAAACTCTAGCCGAGAAGACTGTCATAAGGCGTTTGCCGGTGTTCTCTCACAACATGAATTGATGATCTCCAAGTAGATGTTGGGTGAAATCCCTCTTATTCTTTGCCCCCCAACTCGTAAAAAATCGTACTGACGCTTCGATTGGCTAGAATCCTTGCTCATCAAATCAACCTAAGACCGGCAAATGCCAAAACAAACAAAACTTAGAACTTTTCATTTTAAATCTTCATCACAAAAAATATTTAGTATCCTATAAAGATCTGACTTTTACACGTGCTTGTAGTACGCCAAATGAAATGAAACCTGTCTTTGATACATCTTTATTTTCTTTTTAAGATTCACATGTTTTCCCAGAAGTTGTCTCCAGTGCCGCGGTCTCAGTGACATCGAGAAGAACATGTAGACTCCCTCCGTCGTGAAGTATTCATATTGCATTTTTTCCTCAATGCTGGTCTTTCCCGGCCAGCAATAATAATAAAAAAAATGTAATAAGAAAACTGTAGCATAAAAGAAAAAAGCCGGAAGGAGTCTGCAACGGAGGCTGGAGAACACCGAGTTAAACTGTGCTTTACCCTGTCCGCATGCCTTCACCGAAGTCGTCTCCAGTGACGCAACCTCTGTGACATCCAGAAGAAGAAAAAATTATTCCACATCTAGGAGAACACCGAGTTAAATTGCACTTTACCTTGTCTGTTATCAGTCGGACCCAAAGCCGTACAATCTGTTCGCCGTGCAGTGATTAGCATTCGCTAACGGCGTGTCTTCCGCTGCCTTGATTGAATAGACCATGTTAGCGCCAAACAAGGTAATGTCAGGTAGTGGTAAGATGGAAATGTTAACTTTGGTTCCTTTCTTTGGTTTATTTTCGGAAGAGGCTGACACGGGAGTAGCTAGTTATAGACTAACAGCGCTCATGAATATGTCATAATTTCAGAACAAACAGTTACATATATGTTATATGATAATATTTTGAACACAGGAATATGCGTGTGTTTGATATGTGTGTGTTAAGTTTAATGCTAGAGTTCAAGATCAATCAATGTTCAGAAGTTTAAGATAAGTTGACATTTTCCTCACCAATATACACGTATGGCATCGCAGTCTAGTCTCCTCTATAATTTGCTTGCTTATGCATTTTCAATGAAGAAACAGTAACATATAAGCTAAACAATGATAGTGTAAAAATATTGACAAGTGTGTTGTGTGAAGATGAAATAAAACCTCTGGACTCGTGTTCAGATATGTAAAAATAGACTTACCGCGCGGTGGGGTGATGCAATATAAATGTAGTCAATCCACATTTACTGTACGTTTATAAAAGATGACATTTCATAACCATACTAAAAATACAGTTAACACTGTTGGTATAGTCGTTCGCTGTTTATATGACAATATTTGTATCCGGTGTATTTATCAAGTTGACAGAATTGTTCGTCGTTTTAATCGTAGTGTGAATATCAACTAATAAACCAGTTTTGTTGTTCTAGACCTGCAGTCAAGTTCAATAGCGAATGACGTAATCCTTCAAATCCTCTTCTTCCGTTTCTATTGAATGAAGTTGAATCAAGAAACGTCTGATGAAATCGGCAAAAATTGTTACAGCATTTTTTCTTCCGACCATTGTGGAGATTTCAGTTCAATGGACAAAAACACAAAACCGACGATAACAAGAGTTGCAGGGTTTGTCGGACTACATTTAGAGCAAAACAAGTCCAAGTGACACCCCCAAACGAGATGTTTGTATCGTAAACACAGAAAGAATGTCGCATATGTCAACTACAATATGTCAGCAATGTAATCTTGATAGAACAGAAAGTCAACGCCATTTTGTACTAGGATGTTGATCGCACAACAAAGAGAGAGATACAATTCATACACAGATATAAACTATGTTCGACAACTCAATAAACAGATTTGGACAATGTCTGGACAATTTGGACAATATGGACAGATTTGCATTTCTTATGCGTTTAAACAAACCTTCAGTCAAGTAATGTATCTGTTCTTTCATTTCCAACGTTACAAAGAAGCGAAAGAAGCCAAATCAAAATTCTGGATTACTAGTGTAATACTCATATCAGCTTGTATTTGTGTATTTGTAATTTCTTGCTTTTTTGTGACCTATTCTTTGTGAGCCTAGTGTAACGAATGTGCACAATAAAGGTCTTCATTCAAAAATGTCTTCGTGCAATTTCCTTCCAGTGAGTCGACATGTTTGCATGTTGTCACCACTTACATTCATTCGACTTATCAGCTGGCACACTTAGGAACAAATAGGTTGTGGCAAACATTTGTGAAACAATCGCCAACAATAATCGGATATGGGACGATTTCTAGCTTGATTGGACATGTATGGTTGTTATCACACCGAATCTATAGATAATGTTTCGATTGCATTGTCTGATCACTCAGAAGTAGGACACGGGATGGCGCTGGCCTCTTAGTGTTGATTGACCAAGTTACAATTGAAAAGGTCGTATTTGTCGAGATTTAGATTACATCTACTCAGTACTAAGTACACATGTATAGTAGGATGCGGAACTCTTAAAAGAAACGAAAAGAAAAGAGATGATAATGTTTTCAGATTGGAAAACGGGTGTGATTGCCAAAAAAAGTCGAAGTAGCCTGACGGACTCTCTTTATTTTCCGGAAATAGATAACTTGTCTATCGGTATTCTTTACATTCTGTAAAATGTCATAGTTTTGATTATTCATAGTGATCAAATGAGATTTTTCACTTGATTTGTATCGAGCATCCTCAATGGTCAACGCCTGTTTCCCTGTCTGTCTTATCCACCAATGAGAACGTCCGATATAGCTGTCAGTTTCAGAAGCCGACAACCAATCCCCGAGCTCTTTATAACGTCATCAGGGTCATGACTAAAAGTAACTGTTGGTATTTCATGTTGAGATGGGTGTGTGAATACTTGTCTTTCCAGAAAACTGAATTTAGTTAGATCTTGGGCCAGATCGAAAACAATAGCAGTGTATTTAAGATATAAGATATGACTACAAATACTCGTAGTCATATCTTATAATTCGTTATTCATAGCTACGCCAAAAATACTTACTCTAGTAAATGAATAGAATATTGAAATTCAAAATTTTATCCAGTTGATTGTGTAACTATTTTTAGCGTATCTTATTACCTGGATGTCTAACCTTCATCAACGCATCATTCATAGCGTTTTATTTCCAGTGAGCATATACGA
This sequence comes from Branchiostoma lanceolatum, assembly GCA_035149815.1. NCBI lineage: Eukaryota > Metazoa > Chordata > Leptocardii > Amphioxiformes > Branchiostomatidae > Branchiostoma > Branchiostoma lanceolatum. The sequence goes on along the minus strand of CM068882.1, from coordinate 12,463,988 downwards.
ATGAAATCCAACTGTATGCTTATTGGGTTTTCCTTTATGTATACTTACGTCGGGTTTCATTTCTGTACAGGTCAATTCTATTGTTACTTTCCTGTAGACGACATAGTTACCTATGATATGTACAGTGTATACGTTGCCAAGAAGTATTGCTGTAGCAGCGTTAAGATATTGGATTCGCTTTTTACCGCAATGTCGGTGTGACCTAATAAATGTTTTATCAAAATCTGATCACAAGTTGTGTACTAAGACTTTGTTTCTAGTTGATGTTATTATTTCATAACATCGTTACCTACATTAAATGGTTTGAAGGTATCAAACTACATGTACAATGAAACAGTTGCATTCCCCTTATGTATTCTCCTTGAATACCGTTCCATGGTCGTTGTGTGGGACAGCACGAACAAGTCTGTATGAGAACTATACAGTTGTATGCTGTTTTGTGTATCACAGTTTTGTCTGTTGTCATGGAAACTGTTATTTTTGAGTTGTATCGGAAGTAGTTGTGAAGAGTGATACTTAGGAATGGGTGTGTCGGGGATATATATACATGTCGATTGTGAAACTTTTCGTGCTTCGGATTATTTTCATTATGATGTAATCATAAACACCTTTTTCCTTCTCCAGAAACCTTGTAGCACAATCCGTGTCACTTCTTATCGGAAGATGTGGAGAATGTTACTTAAAGCAAAACCTCCTTGCTTTAAGTCAGTCAGTAAGGATCGGTGTCGGGGATTGTGAAACTTTTCGTGCTTCGGTTTTTTTTCCCATTAAAATGTGGTTATAAACCTTTTTCTTATCCAGAAATGTTGTAACACAGTCCGTGTGGCTTTTCCCCCCGAAGTTTGAAACTCTTCTCGGCTGGTTTTGTGACACCTCGGCGTACGTGTGAGTGTGAGTGAGTGCAGGGTGACAAACGTACCGGCTACACCATGACTACCGGGTTTTCACGGTGCTGCCGTCCGGAGTGCCTGCCAATCTACCTGTGTGTTCGGAGGTCTAACCCCGGGGACCCTCCGTATTCACGGGCCTCGCACAGCGACATTGTTCCCGGCCATCTCAAAATATACTCTCCTTTGATGACGACCGTGTCGCCTTTCAGGAGCAAAAATTAGCAAAGGTTTTGATTTCCTTGCTTGAGGAGACCTGAATGGTCCGTGAGTCGGGACGGAATCCGCCCGGACCCACACCAGGCGTGGAAGGACACGGATGAATTCCATTGAAAGGCCGTAGAAAGGCTACTGAAAGGGGCTTCACGCCAGCTTTCCCTGCCGCTTTTGTGCCGGGAAAGTCACACACGGAAATCTGTACACACCTGTATGTGTGTAACACCCGCCCGGGCTATCTACCAGCACTACCCGAGCACGGCCATTATGTCGTTATGTCTTTTAATGTCAGGCTTGCGTGCTTCGGAGGTGCGCCCAAAAATGTCCCGACGCCCGCGGGTCCAAACTTTCCTTCGTCTTAGTTTTAGTGACGGCTGTGACTTCCATTGAACTGAACATCTTGTCTGGTTTCGCCTCTTTGAAATAGAACAAACCTCCCGAGCCCTGGGGTGGTCTCATAAAGCCCCACCCCGTTAAAGAGCATTGATGGTTCGAGACAACGCAAACCTTTACTCGGGAAAAGCACATTGACCATTGCCAGTGCCGAATGCCACGCACTTTACTTCTATTCCCAAACGGCGGCATTCGAGTAAACGTAGCAATCAAAGCCTGTCAAAGGGAACCCAAAGCGCATCATATAATAATGGGGAACAATTAACCATTATGAGGGTCATTTCATTTGCCTCACCGTTTTGCGTCTTTCATTGTAATTCCCTTTGTCCTTGGGCAAACAGCGCAGAGCCATAGGCGATACTCAGTCATCTGTTTTTGTCAGACACCGCGGGTTTAATATAAGGAACCCTCCACAGAAGTCGTACGGAGCGAGGGTTTTAGACCGCCGCGGCTATGTCACACTGCGGTTACCGGGGCGCTCTCCGGGTTGGACCGGCGGATTTGGCCAGGCATTTTTGCGTTGCCCTTTCTTGGGTCGGTATTTATTTTGGCCCTTTCTCCTACAGTTCTAGCCCATTCACAACAGCGCCATTCAGCTCCATTGGGCTTGTCATCCGGCTACGTCCACCCTTTCAATTGGAGCTCCACCCTTTCTATTCACGCCATTCTTCTCAAGCCTGTTTGGGTCTATTTATTTATACCCGGGTCGTTCTATTCAGGCTTTGTTCCAGTATGTATATTCTTTTGTCATGTAGATCAGTCGTATTATACTCATTGTTCTCCATTCAATCTTTGTTATTCAGTTTATCTACAGTTGATCGCTCATTTATTTATTTATGTCAGTTCGGGCATTCAGCGGCTCATGTATTTTTTATTATGTTGTTATTTTTGCCTCTTGTGTCACTGCAGCCCCCTTTGTATAATTAATACGCAGAACAAGCCAGGACAATGGAGGTCTACAGCGGCGAACCCATTCAAGCCATCCAGCTGTATGGCTCGTGAAAGGGAACACTACACACCGCGGACAAAACACATAGCCCCCCCGACACAATTGTGCCTAAGCCCTCTCACTAACCTACGGTCTTCGGCAAGAGGAAAAACCTGGTGCTCGGCCGCTCACACCCGGTTCGTAATTTGTACACAAACTTTCAAATCCATCTGCTAGACTTAAGAGCAATTTAGGGGCGGATAACAATGCAGACAGTGTCCAAACAACGGCCATGGATTGGGCCCACTTAGATCGCTATGCTAATCACACAGGTAACATTTGCTCGCATCCCGCCTTTTTTTCGCGAGAAGCCATATACAGCACAGGCTTCCTTTATAGAAAACACAGGACCGCATTAAGCCACACCTGGTCACAATAGAGGTGTTTGCGTACTCCCCTTCAATGGATAGAAGAAAAACAGGACGTGGTTTTAGAAGCCCTGAAAAGGGGACTGACTGACTAAGGACCTCAGCCGCTGAGTAACACAAAAGGGGGAAACTCGTTACCTCACCGGAGATTGAAAAGGATATGACTAAAGGAGGAACAAGAACACAACACACACACTAAATCTGTTCCACGGGAAATATAACACGACCAACTTTTACTTTGTTCGAACAAAATCGAAACACGTCAATGTTTTACAGGAAGAAAATGCAAACCGTCACGTCTCTTTAAATAACATTGAAAAAGAGCCCACGTTCCATACTTCACAAGAGCATTGGGAAATACGTGGTGCGGTTGTTGTTGAAGACAATACACATTTGCTGTTGCAGGGAAGAATTGTAAATCTTAAGTTAAACCATATTCTCTCTCTCTGGCGATTTAACAAAATATATATAGACATTTCCGACTGCAACAATATTATACATATTTTTTTAGTCCTAACTCTCCAATGTCAATCATTATACAAATCTGGTTTCAGTCACTTAGATTAGTGTCACAAAAATTAAATACACGTCATTTAAGCATTATTCACAACAATCAATGGAATTTACAGCAAAATCACGCCGACTTAAGTCGGTTTTCCCCTTGTCCACATTAATGAAAGGAACATAAACGGACCCGTCAAGAGCCCCGCTCCTCAGTCGTCTTGTACAAAAAAATCTTCTTAAGCTCAGAATAAAATTACAATCCAAAAAGGAGTAGGAAGAAAAGAGGAACCATATGAAATCGTTACTCACATAGAAATATGAGCACTCGTGCCAACCCCTCTACGTTGCAGGTAGCAGTAGAAACTGACAACATCGCATCCCAAAAAGCAAATTATATCTGAAAGTCCAAGAAAGAAGTCGTTTCCTTTCCACCCAGACTCGCTGGGGGAATCCAAGTGTCCTAAATACACCTATGTCTAAAACCTCACCGTCCGTTTGGAGTCGAGCTTCGACTGTCTTTTTTGAAGACGCGTCCTGACTCAAGTTGTTAGTTACAAAGTTCGTCTACAGTTTCTTCTTCTTCTCTTAAATGTCTATACATTTGTGGCCACGGGCATGTTCAACTTGTCTGTGGCGTCGTCCGAGTGGTGCTAGCATGGCTCAGGTCCTGGTGATCGTTTTTACATGGCAGGTGTCGCTTGTGGGTGACCCGTTCCGGCGTAGTGCTCCATATCCGGCTTGACCAGGAGGTAGGCTACGGGCCGCCGCAAGTCTTGCGCCGCCGGCGACCAACAGTTGCACGGCACGACGTACTGTTGGCCGTGCAGTCCGGGCGCCGTGTGCGTGTGTGTGTGAGGCTGGGCGGTGCAGAACGCGCTGCCGGCCGACGGGTACATGGCAGAGGAGTAGAGACTGGCGCTGGCAGAGATCTGTTCCCGCATACTCTGGGACAGCAGGTCAGCCTTGGAGTAACTGGTCGAGCCCAAGGGCGAGCCCCCGTCGAGGTATGGCGATGTAGTGGGTGGGAAGAAGGCCCGCATTTTGTCGATAGACAGTCCGGATGGAAAGCCTGTTCCCTGCGTGGTGACAGCACCCATGGACCGCATCATAGGGTCGTCGGCCGAGGGAATACACGGAATGGGAAAGGCGTACCTGTCCTTGTTTTTCAGCAGGTTCTTGGGTTTTCGTCTGGGCCGGTACTTGTAGTCGGGGTGTTCCTTCATGTGTAGGGCACGTAGCCGCTTGGCTTCGTCGATGAAGGGCCGCTTCTGGTCTTCCGTCAGAAGTTTCCACTCGGCTCCAAGACGCTTGCTGATCTCCGAGTTGTGCATCTTGGGGTTTTCCTGGGCCATTTTCCGGCGCTGTCCGCGTGACCACACCATGAAGGCGTTCATCGGCCGCTTGACGTGGTCGCTGGGTTTGGCCATGTCGTCCGGGCGCTGCAGCGTGGTTGCCCCGTTGAAATGTTGCGGTAGTTGGCGTGGGGAGTCCGTGGTGATCGCTTGCACTGATCCGAGATCAGTTTGTCGGCAGAAACTATCGTGATGGCTCGAAGAATACGGGGTGACACACGCCGCAGGCCTCAGCAGTCGCAAGTGCTACCTCTCTCAGTCTACTAATTCAACAAACTGCGCTAACTTGCCACACAACAACAGGCGGCAAAGTTCAAAGAGCTGGCTCGCTTCCGCCCATGCGCACACTCTCCTTTTGAATCTACTGACGTCACGAGTTCCTTCTTGGCAACCAATCATATATCTCCGAACAAACTCAGTTTCTTTTGTTCCTAAAGTTCTACAAGACCATGCGTGATTGGCTGAAATTCGAAGTCTAAGTTACTCCCGCCAAAAATAAAAGCCGCTCGTTCATTGGTGTGATCTGAAACGTGAAATGTTATCTCTGTTCTCATTGGTGCAGACGATTAAAGCTCAAAATGGCGCCTCTTCAAGGTGAGATACGGATTTTGCGAACGCAAGTTTTGGGGAAATATATCACCGTTTCTTGTTCTGGTTCCGAAAGTTTTGCTCATTATTGAGTACAGACAGTCCAAGGACAGTGGCGGTGTTAGTTGTATGCTTCTGTTAGGAACCTATCGTTCATTTTCGATGATTTTTAGCTCAACTATAAGCACTCACGGTACGTAGCTGTATGATGTGCTGAAATTTGGATGCTGGGTCGTCGTATTTTCCTCAGTTCGGTCGACATAGATCTAAACTCATAGCAGGTGGTTCTGAATACGATCCAGCGATATCCCATCTTCGTGGAAAATGAACTCTTTCATTTCTAGACCCCTTTTGACTTCCGTAAGCCATACCATAAACGTTTTGTTTGCTCGGGCTCTGTGTGGTTCTTTGCTGAAGAGTAAAGGTTATCAATACAGGGGGGTAAAATGAGAGAGAAACAATGGTCACCTCTATCAAAAATTTCTCTCCTTATCTCTGTAATGGCCTGTCTACTAACAGCGGTTGTTGTCCCGCAGAAGTTGGATCGATTCAGCGAATGAATGAGGGGGGGAGATAAAGGGTTGCCTGTGTGTGCCCGTGTGGCGGAGGGTTAACTTTGGTTGACAACATTGAAACGCCGTTACCCGGGTTTTCAGAGCCGACTGCGATAAAGGTGATACGGAAACAATATCTGCGGGCACGGGGTCGGCTGTTTGAAGCATGGTTTTCCACTCCTTCAATCGCATCCCCCACACACTATCACCCCACAGCGGGATTTTCAATTTCCTCCATTCTTGATGGATGCGGGACTTGTCTTAGTGCAAGAATGGCGTCCTGACAACCAAAAGATGGGCACTTTATTCCCCTTTACACCGGGTGTCAGATGGGAGAATGTTTTATACCCCGCCATATTTCTTACCTGCCCTGCATGCCAGGTGCTTTCAGACTTTATCAGTTTTATTAGGCATTACTATCAGCGGGGCATGAGTTTTAATTTCCTGGCCCGGAGTGTGTTATCGTTAGGGGCACCTAAACAGGCAACCCTGCCTGAAAGAGGTGAAGTGTTATCCATTGTTCAGGGTTAGGACAGGCTTTGTCACTTTTGAATGACACATACAAAAGGGCCAATATTTTTTCTTCACGGTAGCACACACAGGCCAGATTTAGGTCCACCAGTGAAAAGAATTAATTCCAGACTCTGAAAAGCACTTCAAATGCACCTGTCTGATAAACATAATGGTTTTTCAGGAGGATGGCAGTTCCGTTGGAACAGGGATGAAGGTTCTCTTACAAGCCACCGCCGCGCTATCTTACAGTATTACTTGCAGTTTCAAAAAGCCCAGCCATGCATGGTCAGAAGATTATGTTACTTTTAAGTCCCCAAACTTGCCACAAAGTACACGCAATTGTAATATATTCTGGGAAAGACTGAATGAATTCCTCTTACGGCGATTCATGACACATGTGATAACATTACAACTCAGTGGACATAAACCAAGCTGAAAGGGCAACCATGGTAATTGATGGACGGTTTTCTGAGAAATTCCACACCAGAACCAAATTTCATTAGAATTATTATTATGTGCACTTCAATGCAGCGATAACAATGTAATTGATGTTATTAGGAATAACAAACATGTATTAGAAATAGGAAACCTCAATGGTATGCATATCAACCTCACTGAGCCCTTTGGTTTCTTTTATTTACATATCAGCGTGATTTGTAGTGGCTGCAATAATGTGGCTTTAGAAAGGCAAATTGTTTGTCATTAAATTAAAGTACATACTGCCCAATACTTATGTGACTTTCTGCTTGATGACTGAATGCCAGTATTATCTATGTATTCACAATACCTTGCTAGTGCCAGTAGTGGGAATCTATTCAGTAGCAATACCTTCTATTGCTGTTTTAGAAGTATTTTGAAATTATTTTTATTTCAATTACCAAAGACAAGTGATCATGAACCTTTTACTTGATACCTTTTACTTGATAAAGATTGATGTTCAGTCTCCATTTACATGAAATGTAAGCCAAATATACATGAGATAGTGATCTTTATGTCATAGTATCGTCCACAAATTTTATTGCCCTTGTTTGTATGAGCTGTATTTATGGCTTTACCCTAAAAAATAGGAATAGAGAAATAACCAAATTACTCAGGAACAAAAGCCGATAAAGTGCTGAGATTGTACAAATTTCTGCTTCTAGATGTGATTATTGACAAAACTACATACGCCTTAGCATGTAGAATTAACATCCACCAACTTGAATCTGAATCCCTGCTCTCAAGTTGTTATTGCGGGTTGTTATTTTGCAGGTGAACAGGTGAATTTGCTGCGCACATTTCCAAATAGGCTACAATGTTTGCCATAAAGCTTCATGATTTTTCCTCCATTGCCTACTTGAAATGATTCCTGTATCTGAATTCAAATCTGCCTCTAAATTTTACCACTTCTTCCTTGTACATGTGCTAATTTATCTTTTGGAGTTATATGGGAAATAGTTTACTCTTCATGTACTATAAAAGGATATGTAGATGATATGATATTTCTTCTGTAAAACCCTGTCACAGTCAGGCATTCTAACCTGAGTGATGCCAGTTGGCAAGTTTGAAAAGTTGCACAAGCATTACATCATTGCAAACAAGTCACATATCTTTCCCCATCACTAATGATAATACACCCATAAGACACACTCAGCATCTCTTCTAAGTCAATTGTTGATCCCTCATGTCCCCCAGGGTGAGGATGCTTTGTTAGACAAAACGACACCGCAGATTAACTTTCCTGTGGTATTGTTATCTTCAACAAACCATATTTACCGGCTTTTGTTTCGGTGAATCCCTGTTGCCATTGTCTTGTCGTGATACAGATAATGAGATTAGCTTTCAGCCCCAGAGTGGTATTTCTCCCTGTGTACAATCATTCATTTTTTGCCTGTGAAAACTTTTCCTAGTAGTTAGGATGTGGTAATCGTTGATGGAAGTTTTTGTTCATTTTTTTTTTCAGTTTTGGAGAAAATGACCATAATTTATGCATCAGAAGTGGTATAACTGCATCTCAGGCCACATCAGTTAATTTTGTTGGTTCTCATTTTCTAGGGGGTTCCCAGATTTTGGTAAAATAATTGAGCAAGCAAAATAGAAATGGATATAAAAAGAGACACACAACCTTTGTTATCAATCCATCAACCAACCAACCAACCAATCAACCAATCAATCAATCAACCAATAAAACTTTATTGCACAAGAATTGCAACAGATACAATGTATGGCAAATTGCTAAACTGTTCTAGACTTGAATGCTACCAAAAGTTACTGTTTCAACCTTTAAGGCTGGTTAACCTGACTAACATTGAGTTTTAAACATTTGCTGGTGGAAAACTTGTGATAACCAGGAAGACAATGAATTTCTTCAACTATTTGTGCCAAAATATGGACATTTTGGTGTTGATTCATATTCTGAATTGTACATTTTTTAATCTTTTCAGATAAAAAGAAAAATGAAGTGGCCAATTCAAGATTGGTGTGAAGGAAATGGAGATACAGTAATGTTATATGGTAACCTTGATAATTTCTTGACACAGCATTCATGGTTCAGTCAAACTGCCCAAGAAGACCCCTCAGGAACAGATAGAATGTGTTCTATATGGACAGGTAAGGTAGGTCAACTTAGACAGGATTCTTGATGCTTGTCAATGGGGAAAATTATCTAAGGGACCACCAAAAAGTGGTCACCTTCGCCAGGTGGTCCTTATGTAGAGGTGGTCACTTGTACAGGTTTGACTGTACTTGTAGCTTCATTGGAAGAGACAGGCATTGCAAGAGAAATGCAAAGCCTTACAGTGAGGCGAATTTAGATGCATCATTATTAAAACCTTTACCCATTAATCATCTATGACATTTAAGTACATCCTGTATAAAACATGCCATTGTTTTCACTGCCCCAGGCACAACAACTGACCATTTGAGACCGGGCTGGGCCAGGAAGTAGCCATGTAGTGTCAAGGATCGCATGAGGTAATGTCTATCTCTTTATACTTTTCTGTTGTTGATATAGCCTGCATAATACCCAATATGGATGTACTGTGTGGTTCTTCTAGATTAGGAATCATAATACCTCCTTTATTCCATTAAACTGAAGTGTGTGATCGTCGTGTGATATTTTGGCTCAAATCATAGCCCTACCTTCTCTTCGGCCCCCCAGAGAAAAAGATTGTGTTAGCGCTAGTAACTAGTATTTAAGAAATGATGGGTTTCTAAAGCCATACAATAGATTCCTTTATATTTCATAGCTGCTCTAACGGTATCAATATGATGGCCAAAAGTAGCAATTATGTTCTTTTCTGCTGCATTATCAAGTTATCTGTCTATGATCTGACTTTTCTGTTGCATTTACTTAAAAGCCAGTTTAAGTCAGTTAGCAAAATCAACACAAAAGAAATAGCAGATAGAGTACATATAATATGATTTTTTGGTTTACATAAAAAGAATTTCTTCTTTGAGGAACTTTGAAAAGATAACTTTAAAAAATCAATATCTCAGTTTGCTTGTAGACAACTCAATATGCTCATATACCTGACTATGTTCTTGAAAATACTAGTATGTGGGTTGTAGGTTATAGCTTTTCTCCAAAACTGTTATTAAGTTGTTATATTCCATCTGGTAGTTTAAAAGGGTCTATACTACAGCATTGACACCCCAAGTTTAGTGCCAAGGGGATAGTGAAAAGTAAAGGTTGAATTTCTCCTGTAACTAGCCCCACCACGGCGCACCAGAGTGATGATAGCAGGGGAAATAGTCGTAGCTCCAACCGTTCCAGGACTATTGTGTGCCTGGTTATGTGGAGCAGACAGGTTGGGGAGATTTTGTATTCTGGGAGCCACAAAGAAAAGGTTCCCGGCAAGATTGTCCTCAAGCACCTCTCCTTCCATCCCGGTTTCATTTTCGTGGGAGGTAGGGGGATAACAAATTATAACGATCATTCCCGGGGATGAAATAGAAAAGTGATTGTCAACCATCAGTGATCTAATCATGTATGTTCCTCCCCGCCAAGCAGTTTGGTGTCAATTGGGAATAAAAGCGGGTAGGAAAGACGAGGAAATTGTTGCAGTTTTCCACTATTCAATTTTCCATCCCACAATTTAATCATTTCATTTCCACAGATGGCGGGTGGAAATCGGCAGCTGTGTGCCTGTAATCTTAACGTTCTCCCCTTTTCATCAGCTTTCAATTTTTGGCAAGAGCGATAAAAACGGTACTCATCGACGTTTTTTCATTCCCGCAGATTATCACGTCTTCGGCGCAGAAAGAAATTCAATCCATCTTTCCCCGGTCTCCTTTGGTACCTCGTTACGCGTTGGCCCACTCCGTCGGTATTGGGAGAAGCCGTCGAGGGAGGGCAAAACGCCCCTGAGAGAGCTTGTAACCACTTCTCATCAATTTTTATTTTATGAGTCATTACACCGAGGGTGACGGGAGAGAACGCGTGAAATTATGAGTTACCCGAGCAAGTGTCGAACATCCACGGCAGATTACGCCGACCTCAGCTGGGGAGGCTGCGATACCGCATTGCCAGATCAATTGACTTGCATACACCTACAACACAAAGGCAGTTGAATTCACACTGTGTACCTGCGTATACCGAGGAGAGTACAATGGTGTAAGACCACGATGTGTAAACACACAAGGGGAGGCCGGCTATTTACAAATTCTACTGTTCCCTTTGTTTGTTTTCAAAGGGGAATTGTTTTGGGTTTCCAAATAATGGAAGTGGCAAAACAGAGTCGACACAAAGAGAATTGAATAGGCAAGTTTAATAAATTGATGGCTTTTGAGCGTTGCTGCCACGGCTGTATTCATTTGTATATCTCGATTCAATATTGGCTTTGGCACACCGTGTCTTTCTGATGGAATATACAAAATAGCACCTCTCTTTAGGACCTTTATTCCACAGTCTCTATAGAACACATCCCTATTATTTTCAGCAAACAAAAAGTATATAAACAGACGTTTGGAAATATTTCTGTCACCTATGCTGCTATTGTACAGACTTTCCAAACTGACCACAATCAGGAAATGTGTCAAACAACCGGATAAAAATAGAATGGAAAGAAAGCATATGCTGACTCATAGAGATAGCTTTGCAGCTATTAACAGCTCAACAAGTTATTGTGTGGCATATACATGAGGATTAGAGTGGATAAAAAGGCTCAACTATGGTATGTCTATTCATGAAGGCATTGTGAGCATTGATATCCGTATGGTAACGTGCACCATGAGCATCATTGTGAGTTCAAAACATGATTGTTGGGTCCTTTCAATATACAGGATGCTGCTATTGACCATGGACTAAAGATAACTTCTGTCTGTCATTTTCAGCTCTGCTGCTGTAAAAGGGACGAAATTAAAAAAAAACAAAAAATAAAAACATCTCTTAGTCAGTTAGTGTGAGAGAGTTGCAATTCTTTTTACAATGGGGCAACCATGACTTGAAAGTATAAGCTTGAATACTTGGATATTTGCTAAAGGTAGACAGTGTGTTGTAAAATACTGTGAATGCATTTAATTTCGTGTGGTTTTAATTTCGCAGTAGGTAGAAAATGGAGTGTTCGCGTTTTAAGTTTGTGTTTGAGACAATGGGGTATATATAGGAAGGAAAAAAGACTTAAGTTCGGGGCGAAGAGCTTACCGCAAAAACTGTGAACATAAAACCACTGTGAACATATCTGCATTTACAGTACTTATTACACCCTCCAAGAAGGTTATGTTTTGGGTGCTGTTCGTCTGTGTGTCTGGGACTCTTTGCCCGTCACTGATTGGTCAGAAACCGGCCAATCACCATCTACCTTTTTGAGCAGCTCATGATACTTTTTCTCTGCCATGCTTGTTGTTTGTCACCAAAATTTAACAGATTTTTTATGGGTGGAATGATATAAAAACTAACAGCCTGTCAATCATTAATGTCATAAAATCCTGCTTTTTGATACTCCCCAAGCAGAGTTTGGTGGAGAAGATTATGACCTTTTTATCATATGCCCCGTTGTCTGTTGGCACTCTCAACCAGTGTGCTGACAGAAAACGGGGCATATGATAAAAAGGTCAGTCTTCTCCACCAACCTCTGCTTGGAGAGTAGCTTTTTGTCAGAATAACAGTGTCTTCTTTTGATATATAGTGCTTGACACATGGTGCAGCTTTGTGACCTTGCTTATCCCTTAGTCTTCTTATATGTAGCTTCACATTTTGAAGCACACCTGCTTCAATGCCATTGTGAAAAAAAGCTCAAAGCATTTCTATCTTTAGTATCTGTATTGTATAGCTGCCCTTCAGAATAACACAATGAAATGAAATGACAAACAGTACAATTTCTGGCATCAATTGAACTGTCTTTTCCTGATGGCATTCAAAAGGCTAAATGTTCGCTGCATTAAGTCTTCATCAATTTGTTTCTCTGATGTTTGAATAAGAGAAAGAACACAGGATTTATTATATGATATAGGTTTACTTTTCAAAACTTTGATTAGCCCTGTCCTTGGTCCTGACAACCACCTGTTAATAGATACATGTACTGTGTAACCAAATAAGGGATTGAAGTTGGTGAAGTCTGTTGTTGGCGTCTCCTTTGAGTCTGTCGTGCCGTCGCTAATTACTGTTTCAAGGGATATCTGCATGCGGCATCCAAAGCTAACAGTACTGAATCATCAGTTAAGTCCCCCATGTGGTTTTGAGTCTTATTTTTGTCGAATAGAATGTCTTTTCACTCGCTGTCAGCAGTTTTTTCTCTTGCTGTTATACTAATAGAATCAATTTTGCACAAAGGAGTGTAGATTGAAGTACATTGAAGCCTGCGGCGATGCTGGAATAGTGTGCTTTGATGATGTTTTTTTTGCTTTTATGTAGTCGTGTCTATTTCCCCTTGGAGAGTAAATCTGGAAAGTGAGGGGGAGTTTCAAAACAAAGCAGTCTCTAGTTCCCTTGAAAAGTCCTTTTATGGGTATATTGGATAAATGCTAAAAGTCTGTCGTTTAATGTAAAAAACTAGATGCTGAGACAAGGCCGCAGCGACTCCTGACAAAAAATTAAGCAAGTTGTGGTGTACAAGTTGAAATTGTATATTTTCTACACACTTTGCTCAAGGAGGTAAATAGATATCCTTTTTTCATTGGTGTTATATATGATTTTTATATAACTCATGAACATAATTTTTAAAAAATTTGGTGAAATTGGTTCCTTTGTTGGAAAAAAAGAAGAAAATAAATTCATTTAAATTTACAAGATGTCATTTTTCCGTACAGGGCAAGTGAATTTTGAAAAAAACCTGTCCAGCCCTGTGGGTATTGTACCATTTAATATCTAGTCTTGACAGGAATTGAAATTCTCCACTTAAAATACAGCTCGATTTCAGATGGAGTTTCTTGCTATAAAAGCATGTAAAAGGCCATGTACTTTTATGTTGTGTGCTAAGCATTTGGTACTTATATACATGTGACATTTACTTTGCAACAACAAGAGTCTTACAACAACATCTTAAGAGCTTTGCCACATTGTAACCATTGCATTAAGAGTTGTGTGAACGTTGTCTAAGGGGCTTAGTTGAGTCGACCAGCATTTGTGAATCGTGCTCATTATGTAGCTTTTTGTGCTGAAATTGCTGACTGAATCGTGAATTTCTAGTGGAAGTCCCGCAGAATAGCAGTCATTACCGCTGCATTATCGTGCACTATGTTGCCATTATTGTTTGTAACGACACATTTGTTGCGAACTTGTTTTTCTCTCGGTGACGTGGCACCTTTTTGCGGATAAATCCCCAGTAATTCGTTAGTCTGGTCTCATTATGCCGACATTGTGCGTGCCAACTCTCTCGGAACAAGTGGCTCTTTTATGATAGTCCGACAGAAATCGAGAGAAAGCCCGGAGTATTTGCGGACATGATCTAACAAAACTGCTACATTGTCGCCTGGGCTTAAGGAGATATAACTGTCTCAAAGGGAACACCTGTGCTGTCTTTTGTGTGAATTGTCACAATTGCTGAACAATATCTTTCCTTTCACCCACCCATCTCCGAACAAATCGACCAGCGAATGAAAACAAGATGATCCTCTGAGAAGAAAACAAATCCTAAGCTGACTGGAAAAGCCATTTTTAGACGGCTTCAAAAAGCAAGTATTTCCTGTATTGTGCAAGTTAACTGTATTGTGTCCATGTGAATACATGTTATTCCCGGTGCCTTGCGCCACACCTTTTTTCTACTTTGACATCTGTTTTGCCGGCAACACAAAGAAAAGATGGGTCCTTGTTATCACAAGAGTGCATGTTCCCACGATTTTTCTGTTTTCCTCCCCAGCGATCGCTCCGTGCCGAAGTCCCCAAAACAGATGGCACGGCACTGTTTCCATAGAGACGGATCAAGGCCGACTCGATAATGTCAAACCGTAATATTTTTCGCGTCCTTTGTGGAGTTTTGAGAAAGTGCGATGCTATGAAACGTACGTACATGTACATCGCACTTACACAATGACAGAGGGGCTTCATCTTTGTGTCTCCAATTGTCCCTAGCCGATGCCAGCTGCCTTTGGAAGACATGTTTAACTCTCAGGCAGGACAGGGCGCCATGGTGATAGACATTCTTCCTCCCGCACACCCGACGCAGATGTCAATCATTAAAATGGGCACGGTTGCCATGGTGATGAATGCTGGACGCTGTATCAATGATACGGCTGTGTCTCTTCGAGCTGTATTTTTTCAGGTGAATCATCGTGAATGGACAGAGATGGAGGGCAATGTTGTCGAGTTTTGCTGAGGATTTGGGTTTGAAGCCGGGCTTGAGGGTTCAGTGGAGACCACCCGGATGCTGACAGGACCGTGGGGGTTGGGACGGTGGCTTGCCCCCACTTCTGTTCAATGACACTGAGCTGAAAGCGACAGTTGTTTGCCCGACTATTGCATTTTGTCACGGTTCAGGCCAAAGTGCCCCGGCAACAAGGGCGAATTGGATTTTTTTTGTGCGAGATGAGGGCCCGCCATAGAAAGAACAGACCCTGTGGAAAATGGTTGCTTTGCATATGTCCTATTAACGCCATTGTCTGCGGGACCCTGCCATTATCCGAAGTACAATAGCAAGCCCCTTTCCTATTCTTTTCTCCTGTAAATGTGTCTTTGAGTGGTGGGCTCAGCAGTCGCGCAGAACAATAGCCAGGGGACAAAAGGCTAAAGAAACAAGCATTTTCCACAAGTAGTGTTAATGACGTAGGGAAAAAAGGCAAATGACAAAGGCTACGATGAGGGTCGCCTTGCAAGCACGGGAGCTGTTCTTAATAGCCCCCTCTCTGGTGAAGAATAGGGCAGAGCAAGGATCACAGGTGGTTGATATAAGTGAGAAAGATAGCGTAGTTATATGTGGAGGTATGTGTGAAAAACGACAACTGCAGTTTATAACAACATTCTTTGAGACAGCGTTGTCTCTTGTTCTCCCAATCCTCAAACAAGGTAGCCCTCGCTACACGTATAAACACTTGAATGCCGCGTTTTTCTTTGGGAGAACACCAGCGTACACTATTGATTTGGACGCGGACGGTTGATGCCTTTGTCGTCATTAGATTCCTGTGCCCTCCATTGTCCGTTGAATTTTTGCAATTCAATGATGACAATTGTTGGGAACAAAGGCAGGGAAACAAGCAGTGTTTTGCCCCATTCAGCAACCTAGCAGGGGTCCAGCCTCCAGGCCCTCTAACCTTTTACAGTGTTGTAAGAACCAGCTAGTTCAGCTGGCCAGCCACCGCTGTGAGGTGGCCTGTCTTTGTCCTGGGCACAAAGCTCCCATATGTCACATACAGGGCCAAACAAACGTCGAGGTTCGGATGGGAGAGCGGCCTTCAGTACAATATTGCCGCGCATTTGTCCTTGTCTCTTAGTCAGCACACATTTCTCGGGAAGACCTCCTCTTTCAGAATAATGTTTATTGATACTCTGATTACCGACAATTATTAAACAAGTCATATAACTGTGAAGTACCAATATTCAAATAGATGAATGCTTGTTTGTGTGGAACATGACTTAACTGGAAGAGTTTTTAGAGCTCTGTATTAAAACTGCAGTCACACCTTGTAATCCATGATAGATATGCTTTGTTTCATAATTTTTTGTAATTTTCAATAACAATATATCAAGTTGTTCAAAATACTGAGGTCCCATATGTCACATACAGGGCCAAACAAACCCTGAGGTTTGGATGGGAGAGCGGCCTTCACTTACAATGCTGCACATTTGTCCTTGTCTCTTATATAGTCAGCACGCATTTCTGGGGAGACCCCTCTCTTTTAGAATAACGTTTATCACTGTGACATTGAAATAGCACAAAAATTGATATTCCACATGTAATTGTATAAACCAGTCCATCATATTAGCTCCATTTTTCCTTTTAAGAATTGAACCTTCACATTGTCTTGTGCAAAGCATAGATTAGATGTTAATAAGACACCACATTCTTATATCACTGTACTTCTTTACTGTACTTAACTTTATGGATATAGTAAGATACCACATTTTAATATCACAGTTAGTAATTGTACTTCTGCTTTATCACCATGATCTGCACTCAGCCTGTAAGAGCATAAATTTGCAATTATTTTGATTACCATTAAGTATCAAGACTTATAAGTACGAAGTTGCATTCAATTGTATACAAATAGTGAATGCTTGTTTGTCTGGAATATGACATAATCCGGAGTTATTACAGTTGTGTATTGAAAACTGCAGTGACTGTCACATTATGTCATAATTGCTAATTATGCTTAATTTCCTAATTTGTTTGTAATTTTCAATAACAACATATTCAAGTAACCTTTAGAGTACTGAGGCCTTCATATATATAGCTGTTTCGAATCCAAATAAATGCTTATTTCATGATTAACCCAAAATACTAGTAGCAAGGTTTTTGTATTGCATTGGATAAAAAGGTAAACACTTGTACCGCAAGGCTAGATTACATACCAACCCTTATTGTAATATCGCGACTCCATCAATCTCCTTGTCTTCCAACCACCTGTTAAGCTATTAGTAAAGTTGAATTGTTTCTTCATTCATAGGTTGCATTTGATATTATATATCCTATTCTTATGCAAAACATAGACCTTTTAATTAATATTTATGAGGGAAACCATATCATGTTTAGGTGTATTTGGTTTCTTTTGTTATCCTCAATTGAGGTGAAGCATGATGCTTTTTCAAGAAGCAAGCTATTAAAATTTTTCAACCTTTTTTAACCTTGAAAGATTACATTCTCTTTGGCCTTGGCCGTTTTTCAACAGTAGTACAATCCAGCTTTGCTACAGCTCAGTTTTTTAGCCAAGCATACCAGGTCACCCCTACTCTTCTCGAAAAGTGTGTTGGGTTCTTTTACGTGCAGAGGTTTGAACTTTTGAAGCTTGAGGATAAGGCCTGAAGCTCCTTCATACACAGGGCCGCTGGCATTATGTCATCATCCAAAATGGCAAATGCGATCCCTTACAACATGTCCAAGCTGGGGCCAACAAGATGATTGTACATGATTTTTATCAAAATATTTTGAAGATGCGTCACATGAAATTCAATTGTCTTGTGATGGATAAGGTTGTTGTACGTCCTTGTCGGCTTCCAGTTCTGTCAAAGCCTTGCCGGGAATCCTATAAGAAAAAAAAAGTTGCACAGCAAATGTGAGCACATCTTTAACCTTTAGCACACTGAAGTAGATGTTTACCTTCCAATTCTCTATTTGTTACAGGGTTAGGTAGCAGGGAGAAGGTTAAGGGCCACACTTCACTCTTAACCATGATTAAAGGTGACAGATGTTCAAGCGGTGAGTCATTGTCATTCTAGTTTGTTTGACAGTGAGTTGAGGTTCCTAACCAGGGCTGTCTCCAGCTTTTCATTTTTTTCCGTCCCATTCATTGGTTGGGTCCCAGCCAATGTATTGAATTTTCCTTGTTAAATTCGTCCATTTTAAGCTTACATGCCATAAAGTTCAGATTTGGGGACGGACAAGGTACACATTTTTTCCGCCCCAACAAGCAAATTTCCGTCTCAGGACTGAAGGACGGGTTCTAGAGACAGCCCTGTTCCTAAACAATTTTATAATCATTATTATCATTATCATTAGGGAGACTGAATACTCTCTTCGCAGCCAGGGGCTGAATTGTGAGGAGCGCACAATTGGCGGGCTGCCATTCGGCGCGCAGGTGACCTCAATACGACAATTGCCCCATGTGCGGCCATAGGACTGTAGGTTTTGAACTGGTCGCATTGGGAAGGACCCCTACTCTTTCCGATGAGTGTGGTGGGTTCTTTAATGTGCCTGATATTATATAATTTATACATCTCATTTATTCTAAGTTTATCAATCAGATTAACAGCAATGAAGTTGGAAAAAACAACTTGAAGGAAGTTTGATATATTTTTATCCCCCTTGAAAAGAAACTTGACGAAATTGTTTCTGAAAGGTTACTCAGATCTCTTAGTATTACCTTTCAAAAACAATTTTTGTTAAGTTTCTTTTCAAAGAGGATAAGAATATAAAGTTAAATCAATCCAAAAAGGCTACATAATCATACTGCAATTGATGTACTTAATGACTCTAAATTTAGACACTTCATAAAACCTTTGATTAGAATGTGATTTAAGTATGGCAATGCTTGATGTTCTCAGCTAAAGGAAAAGAGGAATCAAAATGACACGATCTCAGGAACTGCCCTTATTTCTGTACAAGTGTTCCACAAATAGAGCCGTGAAAACCCCTTACAAGATTCAGTCACTTGATTCCCTCCTCTAGTTCAGTGAAAACTTGTTTGAACTTCTGGTCCTTTAATAAACACGGCAGCACACAATTAGTAGGTGCTTCGTTCCTTGATTATCCTCGCTGGAAGCATCATTACACCCTTCTATTAATTTACACAGAGGCAAAGCCTTCTGAAGTTATTTGTAATTTGTGCACTCAGCAGGAGCATCTATGGAGCACAGAAGATGATTTCCGACGACGACGATCGCCCATATTTATCCGTCTTGTTACCGGGAAATGCAATTATGTTCTCGGAGTGTTGAACAGCGGTAAAAGGGAATTAGATAATCAGGAATGTTTGTTGGTGTCGATCTCGTTGTAATTTGTGCGGGGCGCGCGCATTTCGGGTGGAAAAAGGAATCGCAAGAGAGTCCCCTAACTAAAAAACGGGGCAATCCAATTAGTCGATAGTGGCCAGTATTAAATGCTCCTCTGAAAGCAATCAATGGGCAGTTTTTGTCGGTGTGCCTTTCCAGCACACTGAATGGATTGGCGTTTCATCACTTGGCGGTTTGGGACGACTTGATTAATTAAATGGTTGGGAGTGAGGGGCGCAACTGTTGGAGATGAATTGATGTGTGGATAGCTTTCACGGGCCGTCATTAGGGCTTCATCGCCAAATTTCCCCGAACAAATTGGATAAAAGGAGATTGAAAAGTATCGCTTTTATCTGGGCTGCTTTGAACAGTTGTGGTTACCGAGATTGAAAATGTGGGCAGCCATATAATATGTACCGACAGTCCAATCAGGCATTGATGACTTCAGTGTCTGTTCCATTCTGCTTCTGAATAAGCTATGAAAAGTACAGTGAAACATCTAGTAGTTTTACTCAATATCATATCATAGGGCATACAAGATACAGTTTAGCTAAGCTGAGTTAAAGCTGTTTCACTTAAAGTACAATGCATGTATTTAGACTCTAGGGTCTAGTCTAGATACTAGGAAAAGTCTACAACATTTTAAAAGAGGAAAAATCTGACTCATTGAAATTGCGACACCATAACTTATTGTCACCAAATCCACTATGACTGGTAAATTTGACATGTGAATTCTTCCATATGATTGCATCTCGTATATGAATTATGCAATGTTATGATTTTACTTTTGGTGCTGTTTTGTGGCATGTTTTTAGGCATTCAAATATCAGTTCAAATTAGGTGAAAGGATATGAATGAGATACATAAAGATTGGTGAACAAAATCTAATGCAAGTGACTTCCTGTATCAGTTGTTATATGGTGAAATGTTTTAAAGGATGTTAAAGTACACTCAGATCCATTGCAATATAAGTTTTCAAAGTTTGCATTAGATAAATTTTGAACAAAGTAAAGAATCCTTTCAATTATTTCTGGTTTGCTTAAGCCATTTTCCTATTTAGCTATTATGATATGACCTGTCTCACAAGGCATTACAATTGATAGAATGGCACATTAATCTTTTCCAAATTAATTGACACTGATGAGTAATTGTCCAATAAACGAAGGTTGATGACAGTTTATCCTCTCCAGGGACATGGAGGTTTGTCCCAACAGGGAAACATAATAGATTCATACAAATTACATGTAATAGATTCATACAAATTACATGTAATTAAGTGCAACCAACCCTGGCCAGCTGTGTTTATGACATACATAGAGAAAAAGTGTAAGGGTAGTCCCATTACTCTCCAAGCAGAGGTTGGTGGAGAAGATTGTGACCTTTTTATCATATGCCCCGTTTTTTGTTTTCTCACCAACATTGGTGGAGAGTGCCGACAGAAAACGAGCCATAGAAAGGTCACAATCTTCTACACCAACCTCTGTTTGGAGAGTACATGTAAGTCCCATAAGCCTTTTTGAGGCTGTTGGGGCAGTGGGTTGTTATCCACTGAGTCTAGGGCACATAGGCAGAACCTTGCTTGGAGTTGTTGTCCTCCAATTTTATGGTTAAATTTTCATTGATGTATTTCTTTTATTGACTTTCCCGCTACCACCTAACCTTATTACCAGGGCTATCAACTCACCTTATACTTATATTGCCTTTTTCCTTGACAAAGACTGGAGCTGACCAGACAAACATTTGGGTAAGTCCAGTTTTTGGCCATTTTGAGTTCAACTTTGAATCAGAATTATTACCACGGCAGGACCTATGTCGTTGAAATTTCATTCAAAGTTTATTTATTGCCCTAGCCCCATAACAAGTACAGCAATTTGGTTCCAAAAGGCTGCATTGACAATAATCTAGTTTGAAGTTTTCAAGTTCACATTAAACCTGTATTCTGTTTTTATTTTTGGCAAGTTTGTATTTTTTGGCTTGAGGTGATAATGTCAAACTAAAGACGTACACTTTCAAAACTTCTAGCTTGTACTGTTTTTATCCATCAAATTCATTCAATTAAAAAGTTTAGGGATACAGAATCATGTAATATTATATTGAATTTTGTAATATAAGAATCTATAGTATAGACTTGAACTTTTGGTTATTTTCTTTTCCATCCTGTATATCATTCTGCTCAGTTGTGCAACTTTTCATGTTATTCCTACCAGCTTTATCCAACAGAAAATGAAGTTTTCAATGGCTGTGCTTGAGTATGACATTGACTATGACATAAAAGCCTTGCTACTTTTTCCCAGTGTGCTATTTATTGTCCCGGCCATGTATTGCCGTGAAAGTAGAAGTGTAATATATTGTCAGGTCCCACTCACACGGGTGGTCGGTCCGCTAATCGCGCCCACCGTGTTTTGTACTCCCACAAGTGCGATTTTATCCCCGATGTAATTTGTACCTAACTGTTGGCTGAGGCCAGTAATACCGCCATGATTTGGTGGTTGAATGATTGCGAGACGACGTGCGTTGTGGGAAGATTCATCAACGCCGGGCCGACCCGCGTGACCGCTGTGGCTGTTAAGTGCTGTACGCTTTATTAACGCCGTGTTACACTTGAAAATTAAATAAACTCTGGACCATTGGGAAATTACAGGTCTCCGATGGGGGGAGTTGTGAGGAAATTACCGAACGATCGCCGGGATTTCTGGTGGAAGGAAAGCGCGGGGAAAGCAACGAGAGGTGTCAGACGGAGTGCCGGCTCCCGCGCAGGGATTGGCCACGATTATGAATAATTCTTGTAAACAGTATCTGTGGTTATGACAGGTTTTTATCTTGTGAAGTGGATCAGGTAATTACGGATTTGTGCTCGCCCATAAATGGATTTGGGCTTTTATCCGCTGGGCCTGAATAATAGCCACTCTTTCTGCTAAAGGCTTTTTTGTCCGGGTCTGAAAACATAATACGGGGTTAAGATATGGATAGGAGACAAGGCACTCAACACCTCACTTACCACAATAAAAGCTTGCTTTGGATTTTTAGATTGGTTTGTTCGGGGTTTCGTGACCCTGTCACTTAGAGCGGTGCAAAGGGGGCGACCTCTCTTACTTCCCATAGACCGAGAGGTTTTCACATTTGCCCTACCTATAGTGCAGGAAATACATGTTTTTCTTCTCCTTCCTATAATGTCAGTCTTATCGTAATCCGCAATCTATGGGGAGTGAGAAAATTGCAAATTCAGGGAGTACTTTTAACATCATTATGTGCTGCTATTCAGTACCGGTTGTTTGAGAGGCAAACTTTTATGATGAAGACATTACTGCGTAGCAATCAAACTCTATTGGATCACTTCATCCAAAACATCTTTCATTGTAAGAAAGCTTTTTGACATCAATCCTGCAGCAGGTACTTTTCAAAGCTAGAGTTTTGCAAGTGTTGGAAGGAAGGTTTTAAGCTAACAGGAGAAAAAAAATTGTGACTTTCAGTGGACTACTTTCAAAATCACAGTCAACATTCTCACAGTCTCAATGTAAAAAGCTTCAAATACCAGTGATCTTTCTCTGAAAAGTTGTGACAGGTCAATTTAGTGTCAAATGCATGTGTCAAAGAGAAGGTGCATTTTAGTAGTCCTTTGGTGATAGTTTGGGGTCTGCAAGGAAGAAAATGATTGAAGATGGTATGGTCAAACTTTTATAGGCCTAATGCATAATTCTACCAAGGAGATTGAAAAAAATGCTGACTATATGTTTTTAGCCTCCTTGATTCTATATTATATTTTCATATTCAATTTGTTGGTTTGGGCTTTGCAAGGAGAAAATGATGGAAGATGATATTGTTGAACTTTTCTGTCTAAGGCCTTGCATAAGTCGACCAAAGGGGTTAACAACCTTGATTCTACATGAACCTCAATATTTCAACACTAGTACTACTATATACTAGTACTAACAGAATCTAGTCTCTACCAGACTAACTTCGCCGGCTATGAGGAGAATATTTGCCAGTGTTTCATTTGCAGAATTCTACGATCCATACGCCCATAGGAGGGCCTGGTGGAGGCTAAACAGAATCTGTAACTGTCCACACAGAGGTCAAAGGAATGTAGCCGTGGCTGCCTTCAGTGGGCTGACTTTGACTGAGTCACTGAACTGGTAACAAAGTTTTCTATGTAATTTCCCATTTCGCTTGTTCGCGTGCCCTTGGAGAAGACGCGGTTGTCACCTGAAAGGCAGAATCAGCCGCGGTTGAATCGCCTGCCAACAATGTTAATTGTCACGCCACACAATCTTATTCTCGTTGCAAACACATCCCAAATTGATTGCAGAAAATTAAACCTGCGCCGAACCAATTGGTGGGGGTGTCCAACTCTAATCCAATTGTGGCGACCAGTTTCATATTGATTCCTGATTAAAGCGGAGCTAAATTGGGCTTCAAGTCTAACATCCTCAGCCTCAGTAGGAATGAAGGGCCTTATATACCGGCCTTGTCAACATTTAATTTCGTCTGTTGTGCTTTGATGATGCTGAAAAACCATTAGGCTGAAATGCGGCAATTCCCGGTGGGGCGGCGGTCGGTTTGAGAGCGCGGTTGTGATGAGACGGGGTTGGAAATGAAACGCGGAACCGATAACGCGCCGATGAAGAGTGCGTCGACAATGTCTGATTGAATGGTGCTTTGATTTTCGTTTAATTTTCAATTGCTGTGATTATGTACGGCGAGCGGCGGATACCGGGTGGGGGAACCGCGACGCGACCTCTACAAGCCAATCGCAAGGACGTGGGCACACACATACATGGCGTCTCGCCGCGGACAGAGAGAGAAAAAAAAAGCCTGCAAGTTGTGTGGTCCAATCATTCAGGGCTTGTCAGGGTTAACCGGGGATTTGGCCTACACGCTCCAGCAACTTGTACAAATTGTATCTCTTTCAAACGCTCCATCCAATAAGTTGGCATCAGCCTTGTCGGCTCCGTGGGACGTACGTGCATGTCAAGTATTCCCGCCTCATACATAAATCATTGTTCGGCCCATAGTCAACGTTTCCTTTTCTCTTCACAAGGAGGAGACGCGCATTGTCGCATGCTTGCCCGGGATCTTCCCTTCCACGCCCCGTGCACAACACAGGCATTGAGTCCCGGCCCAGACCCGGCAGATAAGCATTAGGTCATGCATTTATTCTGCCCTTACATCTCTTCAATGACGTTCCCCGCCTAATTGTCCCTATTTGTGTTTTCTCTTTTGTCCCAATTACGGCAGCAATCGGGGAAAATCATGTCCTTTGTAATAAACTAAATGGTGACATAATCATAGCTGTGCTGTCGCTCTCTATGGATGTGTGGTTAGGTAATGACATTATGCCTTGTTCTTCACTCCTTGCCCTTCCTGTCTCAGACTTCATTTAGGATCGCGAGTACAGGAACACAAATTGATAACTTGATTACGGCGATGTGTAAATTCCTTGGGGCAAACCCCCCGCTCCCTTGCCAATCTGCTATGTGTGCATAAAATGCCTCCGCGGGTATCAAAATCATTCAGGGGTGCCTTATGCACTTAGTAGAGCATTTTGAAAGTTAAATAAGGAGACTTTAGGGTTAATCTTTTGCAAAGCTGCTTAAGTTCTTGTTTGCATTGTGCCACGGGGGTGGAACAAAATACTGTATGAAATTGATATTGAGTAGATAAGTCCCAAAAGTAAAGAATCGCGACCTTCATTTTTAAGTTTCTGAACTTTCCTTACAGTAAGATTATTCTGACAAGACTATTGGAATATTAGAAGTCTATGATTATTGTAAGATGAGAGGAGAATGTTCTATTTATGGAAAGTGTCAGAGCTTTTGAGCCAGATAAATCTGTTTCTCATGAATTTTATTAGCATAATGTTATGCTGTCTCTTTTCTATGATTAATGCATTAAAAGGGTAAACTACAGACATGGTACCATAGAAGTTATTAACTAAGTTAAATTCATGAACATATGTGATACATTTAATTTGTTGTTTTTGATATCGCATTATTGTTTATTCGTACAAAAATACAGGTTATTGTCCAGCTATGACCTTTTTATACAGTGCCTTCTATGATATTGCAACATTTATCTGTCTTGTTAAGTTTGCAGGTAATGCCATTTTGGGGACTGAGAAAATCTGGTCTATGTGGCCAGGTGGTCACTACAGACACGATTGGGAAAAATAACTTTAGGGGCCACCAAAAAGTGGTCACAATGACCAGGTGGTCCTTAAGTAGAGGTGGTCACTTGTACAGGTTTGACTGTAGTTAACTTAAAACCTCTTCAAATCATTGTTTTCTGATGGACTAAAAGAGAAAAAATGACTGGAACAAGTGGCGTCAATATGTGTTGTGCAGGTAATTTGGATGGTTTTTAAGATGGAGGTGATTTCTTCTGTGTTGAAAAATGTCCTTTGTAGGTCTGTATCTGGCCTCTACATATGCAGGATTACTGTCAAAAGTCAGTAGGAGAGCCCTTCTCTCTTGAATCCAGTCCTTTGCAATGTGATGATGATGTCAATGGCGTCTTAGGTGAGATCACAGCCCAAAAGCTGCATCACAGGTGCGTCCACACACTGTGCAGTCGACAGTAGCGCTGGGGTCTGGTCTCCATTCCTTCCAGGAGAGCCTATAATGTTGTCATAACCCCAGATCCATGACATGTCGGTGTAGAGATGTTATTCCAGGGATTACTGTAAGTATGTATAAAGGGCTCTTTTCCCTACACAGCTAGTCCAAGTGGTCACGCCCCGGATCAGACTGAATGGGGGATTTGTCACCAGAAAGCAGACTGGCCCACAGAAACCCTGGCTGTACCATGGGGCTGGGGTCAGGAGGGTTAAGCCGTACTTATGGCCCTGACACCCCTGTCAATAAACAAGACTGGATTCTTCTGGATTCACTGACAGGGGGATTAATCCAGTTAGGGCCAGTGCATTTTTGACTGCAGGGGACTTTTGGAATCTAAAAAGATACTGATTCGTGTGTTGTTCATCTTTGAATCCAAGATTTTTAACCTTTAGCACACTGAAGTAGTCGCTTGGCAACCGATTCCCTATTGGTTACAGAGTTAGTCAGCAGGGAGAAGGTTAAGATTTATTTCACCACTTTGAAACTTAAAAAAATACTGTCTTTTGCATAACGTCCTTGTTTAACAATCACGTCTTTGAGTAAATGTGAAATCAGTCATCATCAATTAAAGACTAATGAAGAGCTTGTAAGGGAGAGTAGAAGAAACATTTTTCCTACCAACAATTTCTAATTGAGGCTAAAAGATCAAGTTGTTCTCAGTCCTATCGTTAGTCACTGACGAAAGACAGTGGATGCTGTCTGAAACGTCTATTTCAAATTTTATCCAGTTGCTTGAGTAATTATTTTTGGCGTACTATATGTACTGTTCAAGATTAATGGTCAGGAACAACATAATGCATGATTCAGTTACAGTAGTGCTACAAGATAGGGAAGGGAGGCTGAAAGATATTACAAGAAAATGGTTACTATAATAGTCAAACATTTTTTTCCAACTTTGATCAAATTATTAGGGATTAAAACCTAGTATAATTGACTCTATCAAACATTCCTGTTTCAAGTCAAAGATTAGAATTAACAATAGCTTGCAAGCTATTGTAGAATTATTCATATTGCAACTTTATGAAAATTTGTTATCCCCATGTTTCTATTACAACCCGTTATATAAGTGTCACCAAGCTACGAACAGGGCATTTTTCACGTCATACTTACAATAAAGCCTGGATAGAATGATATCTCTGTACAGAGCCTTTTATTCCATGTTATTGAATAAGTTTTTGTTCAAAAATCCTTTTGTCTGAGAAATTTTTTGTTAGAAAATCTTATTGTGCTGTGCTATGAATAGGTGATGGTGCGTTATAGAAATTGTATACGTGTTTATCCACATAAAGACCACGAGGCTTTGCCTAAAAAGGCCTTTTACGTATTTCTGCGGCACTGCTATCTCCACCTTACAGACTACCTCCTATGAGAGGCCGCTGTCGTTATTGTTGTAGCTGTCAATCATAACCAGCTTGATATTAAACTTGCATTGTAGGGGGCTTATGCAATTTTTCATATCTTTCAATGCGAGGTCTGATAAGTGAATGATGCCATATATTTTCCTCTGCCGTTGAGTTAAGGGAACAACAGCACTTTTGAAGCTAAACACCTGGAAAACGTCGGTTATTTATTTTAATGTCTGTCTGTTGCGCCTTTGTGTAGGTAAGGCATCCAAATCTTACAATAAGTCACATTGCAGGGCTAAATAGGTTGTAAATTAAAGATGATGCATTTCTTTCTGGTTGTACATCAAATAGCACAGAGTTATCAATATATTTCCTTTTGAAATATTCACTATACATATCGATTCCATATGATTTATTTTTCCTCTACTCCAAAGTATGGTACGTGTACATGTAGAGTACTGTAAATTACAACATGTAACAGTGTTACCCCTAGAGATGACAAGTCAATCTCATGAATTCAAACAAAATCACAGAGTAGAGATAATTCCTTCTATTACAATCAAGTGGAACAGACAAACAATATTTACAAATGACAACATTGAAAATATTATAAATCAACAACTTAATATCTTCTTTACCAGATATTAGTACTTTAAAGCTAAGTATGATCTTCTCATATTGTTAACAACTACGTAACATCAAGTAAAATCAGTGTGTATAAATTGAGACACAATATAAGCTAGACAAGTCGTATTTCAAGCAATTCGAAAGTTAACTTTACTGATAGTCCTGTTTTTTGAAGGTCTGTCATCTTTCATACATTAATCATTTTCATGTATGAAAAATGTTACTTTACTGAAAGTCAAATTTTTTGAAGGTCAGCCATCTTTCGTAAATTCAACATTTTCACGTATGAAAAATGTTACTTTACTGACAGTCTAATTTTTTAAGGTCTGTCATCTTTCATACATGCAACATTTTCGCTCATGAAATATGTGAAGACGTATTTATTGAACTTGCAGGTTGACTGCGGATATCTGAAAAGAGGTGTGTATTACCAGACCAGGAAATTAAAAGCCGTCCAATCCTCACCTTCTGAAGATGATGTGATAGCAACAACAACAACAGTTTCAGCACCATATAAATCAACCAACAGGGTTCCAAGTTGTTCAAGTTTCCTTGCTGTTTCTGTAGTGCAGTGGTTTGTGCACTGTGCCTCTCACCACATCTGGTTCAAATTCCGTGGAGCCAGAGGCCTGAGTTTGCACCTGGGTCTGGACACGACTGGAAAAGATGCGCATTGTCCTATCAGATGGGGAGCTTGTTTGAGGGAGCTTTAGGGCGTCAAACCTATGTAAAAGTACCCAACACTGTTGGCACTTATCAAAAAGAGTAGGGGTGACCCGGTGTGCTTGTTTAAACGTCATGCTTCGTCCTCATTCTGAGGTTTGACCACTTAACCTTAACCAAGCAGGGTATATTTTTACTTGAAGGGGTTGCTAGCCCTTTCCTTTAACGTGCTCAAGACACCTTCAACACGGGACTCCCATTTTATGTCCCTTCTGAAAGACGGGTGTAGCCCTAACCAAGATGCTGTTCCCATGGTTGAACCCGGGTCACCCAGTTGCCAACTAATTGGATCCAGGAGCTCAACTATTGTTGTATCACATGTTTAAAATTCTGAAGTTTAGCCATAGAATTTAATTTCAAGTTGTTAAAAATGTTAGTTACTGTATTCCGGTTTGCTGACGTTATATCTTATCATATGCTTTGCACCCAAAATGTTTTCTGTGCACCTAAATTTTAAGGTTAGGCGCTCCAGTGCACCTATTCACAAAACTGACTTTCCAGCCCTGACCATGTTTTCACAATGCCATCTCTACAGTACATATAACAAACTCCAACCAAAAACACTTTCCCCCCTCTCAGAACTTCTTTGTGTGGTTTGGTAACAAGAATTAATCTTGACTTTTCACCTACAGTCATATCATAGTTCATACATCTTCCGTTTGTTTGTTAAAGCCAGGCAATATTTTCTTCTTTGAACCGTCTTTACAAAGTTTTGATGTGTAGGTGTAGAACTTTCAAGTTCATATATCATAGACGCTATCAGGTAGTTTGGTGATATAGTTGTCTTTAGTTTGTTGCACAGTTTATTTTAAATTGTTTAGTATGGATGAAGTGACAATTATCATTTAGTCTGTACGTCTGTGTGTTGGTTTTGGGGTCCAATTTTCTTACTTTTCTGCAATGTATCCGTGGCGATCCGTAAATCATGCTCATAATAACGTATGGACGCTGCTGTGTCTATTAAGATGTGCTTGATATCTTCCTTTCATGCCTCTCACCTTTTATGACTTCCTTTTTTCCAATAAAAATGACCTCCCCTTTGTCCGTCTGACACGAAGAAACAGTTTAGATCGTCCGCGGGCGATAAAACCCGTATGCATAAGAACGGCCCCGTCCCAGGTTTATTCATTTGGACTGGCAGGTGTCTTTGAATGCGGCGTCCATTTCTCCTATCGGAGCGTCTAGTGTGCTTGGCCCTTTGTCGGACCACAGCCCGCACAATCCTTACCTATCTCCCAGGCTTCGACTCTGAAAGACCGCGCCGCATAAAAGAGATCCTTTATTACTACAGAAACCCTCTTTGGGATGCCCTTCGCTACGCTGTCTGTCAACGTTGAAGATGGATTAACGATATATTACTCCTTTTTGTTGCAGGTGGGATGGACCTGTCTGTTATCGTGGTTGGTTTGCGAGGAGAAAGGGGTATCCCGTTCGAAATCTCGAACTCGCCCTGCGTTTGAGCTTGGAGAATCGTCAGCTTTTTTTTTACACGTTTGCCAGGTAATCCCTCTTTCTGTACAATGTCTTCGGCAGGTCTCTTCTGCCTTTGTTGCGGCAGGAGTCCATCATTTTCTCCAGTTGGTCATGCTTCTTTGATAAGGTGAAAGTGTGCTCAACTGACTTTTACTTTCGTTACATCTCCCACGGTGACAGAATGATTGACAGGTCGGTCAGATGGATTGGACCCAGTTTTTGTCCAATTCCATGATGTCATTCAGGTACTTTTATATTAACACACTGAGTGAAAACTGCCCAAGACCACTCAGGGGACTGACAAAATCTTGTCTATGTGGACAGGTGGTCACTACAGACAGGATAATCTTAGTGCTTGACATGTGACAATGGAAAACATTATCTATAAGGGACACTAAAAAGTGGTCACATTGGGCAGGTGGTTCTTATGTAGATATGGTCACTTGTACAGGTAATGGTTTGACTGTTAGTGTCTGGAAAGCTGACTTCAAAGATCAAAACAGTTCCTGTGTTTGGCTGCATTGATACAAAACTAATGAATCAACATTAATGAATTTGAAATTATAAATATTACTGAACTGAACTTTTACATGTTACAGTCAAACCTGTAGAAGTGTCAACCTCTCTATATAAGGACCAACTGGCCAATGTGACCACTTTTTGGTGGTCCCATAGATAATTAGACTCAGACTGTAGTGACCACCTATGAGTGGTCTTCATGGGCAGTTTTGATGGTACTAAAGTCTTGATATGTATGTATATTTAATGTATGCGATGGCATTTACTACTAATGTAGCCTGGTATCCTTGTCTGTTTCCCACTGAGGTAACAAACCCAGTTGTAAAGACACAGCTGTTACAGACACCTTGACAATCATATCAGAACAGCCATCAAAGTCTTGACCGCGGCATTGATGCATGTCATTGTTTGCTTACAGTATTCAGCTTTAACCTGTTGAAATTTGGTGTTTCACTGTAACACAGCTGTATACTGTAAGTCTTGAAATGTTTGCAGTGTCTTTATTTTCACGATGACTTCTTTCCACAAAATCATACCACAAATTACTACAGAAAATATATTTGATACCGCAAAAACCTTTGTTCCACTTCTACTGTGAGATCATGCAAGTCCTGTAAAAATAGGTAGATTTACGGTAATTGATTCTCTTTTATGTTTCACATTTCCAGAACTAACAGATGTTGATGTTTTAAGGGTCTTTATTCTATGTTTTAGAATGACCTCACAACACGGTTGATGTTGACTCTGTGCTTAATTCACTAGATAATTTAGATAGAATGATAGGTAAACGGTATAATGTCTGTGTAACAGAAAGTCTTGCTGTTCATAGCCTCCATTGCAGGCTTTCCCACTAGCGATTTTTCAACTTATCGGGTTCAGGTTCTTTGGCTGGGGGCCGTATCTGCTTGATGCCCCGTATCTGCTTGATGCCCCGTATCTGCTTGGAATCCTGTAACCGCTGTGATCCCCACAGCGGTTACAGGATCACAGCAGTTACAAGATCCCAAGCAGATATGGGGCAAAACAGATCAAACAGTACTGTTTCAATTAGAACTTCAGGTACAACAGTCCAAAAAGTATAACAAGAACTCTAGAAAAATTGACTGTCACTGACAGTGTCAGTCGATAATGTTGCCATTTTCGGAGGGATGATAATTATTTTCCCAGCTTACAACTATTTGTCATCATCTAGATTATTCTTTTGGGGGGACAATTTAATCAGGCTATCTATAGCCACAACATTACTATATGATTGTAAAATAAAGAAATCGGGATACAAAGAAATCAAGCTAAAGTGACTTTTCAGTACCACCAATTAAAGTTTGCATGAAAATGTCAAGACACGACTTCCTCAAGTGGCTTGTCACACTTCCCTCTCATGTCCTATTCCACACATCTTAAAGGTGCGTTCTATTGTGTTCACATCTTAAAGGTGCGTTCTATTGCGCACGTTAAAGGATTCGTGACATTTGTGATGACGCACACTTAACACGTTCCTCTGGCTTTCAGAAATTAATGAGCATTTCTAAAAGGCTGTTTTTTGTAGACTGACAGTATCAAATGGTGCTCAAGGAGTCGAAAAGTACTGAATAATCATTTTGGTTTAACCAAAGGTCTTTCTTTGTTAGATATCTAATTGCCTACCTGCCTACGATGGTCTTTTTAACCCCGAGTTTGGCTCTGATTTCAACATTTTGTATGCGATTACGGAGTATGATGCGGAGGCATCTCATTTCAAAGGCTAATAGGAGAAGTTCATCTGTCTTTTTTAAGGTCCAAGTTTCACAACCATATGTGGCTATGGGGAGTATAAGTGCCCGAAAGAGGCCTTGGGAAAGGCACTTTACGCTACTTTCCTCACTTCACCCAGGTGTAGAAATGGGTACCTGACTTTGTTCGGGGAAGTGAAAGGTGGTGGAAGGAGAGGGATGGGGTCCATCTTCCAATACCATGCCCTATAGACACAGTGGATAACAACCCACTGTCCCTACGGCCTCAAAAAGGCTATGGGACTGCCTTTTACCTTATTCTAGCTCCCTTAGTTTTCTTTCTGACCGTAACAGACTAAATCCTCTGTGATCTTCGAGGTCTGGTGTCACCCTCTCAGGGCTCGAAATACAATTAAGGAACTTGCAATTTGCAAGCGATTTTCAAGTAAAAATAATTACGAACTTACAATTTTGCAAGTCGAAAAAAAGGTGGTGCCGACCATGTAAGCACATAGTTTTACCTGGTTGTGCAACGCAAGCACATTTTGCTTGGCGCAACCGTTATTTCTAAACTCAGGTAGCGCCATGATGCTCAACCTAGATTTTGAGCCTGAGAACTCAACTTCCCGACAGTTACTCAAACAAGATGAAACGATTTGGTCCGAGGAAGCTCTCACATACATGTACATGTATGTACAGCAAAAACCATTACATACGGACTATAATGTTTTTGCAAGTTAATTTTTCAAATTGCAAGTAAAATTTTGCAAGTAACCAAAAAAAAAGGCTTTCGAGCCCTGCCGTCTTAAACTTGGGGACACTTCACTAGACACCTGCCATTGATCCTGTTCACCTGTTCAGCCCCCTTGACACCTTGTCTTCTGCGGAATTGTCGGAATCTCGGCAGCCTCTTGTCCAGCAACATACCGTGGGAGGGGGCCAGGTAAACAAGCCATTCAGCGCTTCGGGGGTGACGGGATACTTCACTGTCCCACTTACAATAGAGTCAACCTCCCATGGAGCACATGTGTGGGAGATATGTACTGTCAGTTCCTGTAAGGTATCTTAGGAGAGCCGCACCTTTAGTATGTTAAAGAACCCACCGCAATATTTAATAAGTGTGGAGGTCTATCACGGTGTGAGTGAATCAAATAAATCTGTACTGATATGTAGCTTGTACTCTTCAATACAAACCTGGTGTGTTGCGGCATGAGGCAGTTTACTGGGTATGCAACGCAAACAAACAAAACAAAACAAAAAACATAGCTTGTTTGTAACTGCTATTTAAATCAATGACAGCAAATGAAAAACAAGCAAATGCTGCATGATAATAAGCAAGAAATCCAAACTTAAGACCCCTGGAAATAAAAGGTTTCTTAATGAATCGAGTACTGATGTTATTTTTGTCCATTTCTGAACGAAGATGACATCACTGTCCCCACTTCCTCTCCCTTGTAGCCTACACCCTTTGCATATACAATACCTACAAGTAGCATCCCAACTAAATATGACTACGTTTCAGCTGTGTCTGACCCCTTTTCTTTGTTACGCCTTTGTCCGACCTGTAGCCTTTTGGGCCAGAGAGTGGGAGAAATTATCCAAACCGAGTTAGGGTCCTAATTAAGTTTAAATAACAGGGCAAACATGTTGTGCGTTCTTTGTTTCTGACTACATCAACCCACAAAGAGCACTGCCTGCACCATTTAGCATGAATGGCCCGGTGACTTCAGGGCCAATTATAGAGAAAAGAGAAGGACCTGTCTGTCTGTACGCTGGGAAGGTGGACCAGATTAGTGTTAAAGGGCAAATAAAAGGATCGGAAAACGCAATTACCCAGAGGACTCCCCTTTTTTCTTGTTTGTCAGATGATTAGGTTAGAGATGTTGGGCGGAAGAATGAACGACTTTTTTGCTGCGCTGTGGCTAATTCCTTTCGGAATATTTCGATGCATTTTTTATTACATTGATACTTGAGTCATACATATGTCAAACTCATTCTCATACCTGAGTATGTTAACATAGTACACAGATTTTCATCAGGAATTTACAATATTCAATATAAAAGGTAACACCCTATCAAACCTATTTGCTGTTTTTATTATATATATATGTTATCATGATATTTTGGGGACCCTCCGTAACAGTTGTATATTCCTATATTTCAGGTAACTGAATGAAGAAATGAATTCCATGACCAGACTGGTTCCGAAAGTTACAGGTAGATCTTAGGTAATTTGATGCATCCTCGACTAGTAGGAAACATTCAGTAATGTTGGGATATTGGAGTTTTCTTTGATACAACCAGTAATGCATATCTCTCAACTGCTAACATTTCGAGAGAGATATTACTGGTTGTTTAATTAAAGAAAACTCCAATGTCCCATGTTCTAACAACTTGGTTGAAATGATTTTCGGAACTGAGTGTTGTTGTCCAACCATTAGAATTTTCACCAGAATTTTCTCCAACTTAAGAGTTTACTTTCAAATTGTCATCTGCTTCATTTGGCTCTAGTTGGAACAGTCACACTTAGTCCAGCAATTTTTCAGCACACCTGGCAATTGAATGAATAGACTCCTTCAGGTAAATTTCACCTGTTGAATTTGTTGTGTAATTATCTGGTTTAACAGGTGTTCACAGGAAGGAACGATGAATTGATTCCCGGGGGAGGAAACAAAAGCATTAAGTGCCCTGACTGAAATCTCTATTATCAGTCTTTTGAAAGCTTTGTATAAAAAAGGTACACTGAATAGCTGGGACCTAGGGGGCTTTATTCACTGTACATGTGTGTCTATAAGTAGTTCAATTTCGTTGGTTGATCATTATGGATGTTTTTCTAAGAGTCCTTTCACAGAGCCAAAAACACTTCCTATTAGTAATTGATAACAGAAAAAATTCCTGATTTGTGAATTCATCAAAGAACGTTAATTTGATGTCTGCTATTTACCTTTACCAAAGGTTGTATATCATTGTAGTTGTAATTTAACTACTTTGAATAAAGAAAAGACATTAATAATATCTATACTGTGCTTTTACAACAATTTTAGACATTGTTGCAAAATATTGTGCTGTGTTAAACTTGATTGAAATTGCATTGAGCAGAAGCAAAGAATGTCTTCGGCAAATTTGTGTACAAAATACCTCATAACAATACTTTTAGTCTAATAGTTTCAGCTCTACTTAATATTTGTTTAACCTTCACTTAGTGTTTGTCGTTTTCCATTTCCTTTAACCATTTAATGCTAACCTCTGCTGTTAAACAAATCAGAATTTTGATGTATGGATTAAAAACTTAAAAGTGGCCTCATAAGCAGGCCACTGCAAATAAGGCTTTTTGGGGCTTATATTAAAGCTTGATCAATAACCTAAAGTATATTCATTAACCTCTGATGCAGACTCCTCCCGGCTGTTTTTTTTTTCAAGTTTTCAAATACTAATATATATTGTATTACATTATTTTCTAATTGCTGGCCTTCCCGGCCAACAACAAGAAAAAAATGTAATAGTAAAACTGGAACTTAGAAAATGAAAACAGCTGGAAAGAGTCTGCAACGGAGGCTAATTCATGTCCTATATAGGGCTAAGTACAGACATATGTTTTCATCAATGTCATGTCACGAAGTTCAGAATCTTTGGACGACAGGATGACATATTTTCTGTCCCAACAAGCAGATTTCCGTCCCAGGACAGACGGCCGGGTCCCGGAGACGCCCCGGCAGCCTGGGACCCACAGAGCTCCTGTGCCCTAAGAGCGGTGGCCTGTGTCTTTAGACCTTCCATTAGATTACAGAAACACTATATCTTCAGCGCAAATCTAATCACCAACAAATCTCACAGTCTTTCAGCCTCCCTTGAGTAGATAAAACTTTCTTAAGACAACAAAAGCTGGCAATATTAATCTAATTGCTGAGAGAAACAGGGCCTTTGTGTCCACTCAATGGCCAGATCAGGAAAGATAATGGCATTTCCGAGGGCTATTGTAACAAAATCCCCGTATAAGCCTGTGTTAGCAGGCTTGCTGCACTGGCAGTGCTTAGTAACGGAAGGTGAAAATACAGAGCCGTGCATGCAGGAAAGAAGGAAATCCCTACACTACAAAACAACTGGTGTTGTGGCAATCGGTTCTGAACGCGAGCAGGAAAAATTGGCTAAAGCATCCCTGTAACTAGGTGTGAGAGCCAGCTAACCTATTTATAGGAAAAACATGATTTTAAAGTGGTTTGAGATTAGCTTATTTTGGGTTGACTGATTTGAGCAAGTGCCCAATGCTGCTGTTCAACATGCCCAAACAGTTTCTGTATGAAAAAAGAATGCTTCTTTTAAAGGTTGGAATTAATGTAGTACTAGGTATTGGGATCGCAAGGAATGTGAAAATGTTTACTTTTGTTATGATAAAGTATTCAAAACATGAGTCTGATATGTACATCATTTTCTACCTTTGAATACTAAATGAATTGAAAAGCACACATTGTATATGAATCATTTCCCACTTTTTACTTTTCAAACAACTTTCTGCATACTAATTTTGTTAGTAAGAGTTTTGTTTGTCCCATTGCTATAGTTAGTACACAAGTATCTTTTTTGTGACACTTAAGAACCCTAATTAAGAACCATTTTCTTCGCGCCTCCCTCCACCTGAGTAATTTTCACACCTTGCTGACCACCTGAAGCCTTAATCATTGTCCCCTGTCAAACCAGAAAGTCGGGATAGAAAAGACTTAACTGCTTTAATCTCCCCGGCATTTGGAGCTGAAAGAGCTCCTTTGTTCTCCGCCTTTAGAACAATTTACAAGATTTATTGGTCGTGATTACTGAAACAAAGGTGTCCAGGTGGCTCTCAGTTATGTCCTGAATCCATATTATTCCTCACTCAATTACCTGCTTTGTCCCAAAATGTCATTCTAATTAACCCCATTCAGCCAAGAAAGGAAAGATTCGGACTGTTTTTTTTGTTGAAGGAGTGTTTATAGAGTGCATCTGTTTGATGAATCTTCGTTTTTATACATGAGGAAAAGTGTCCAATTTTAAGGTACAGGTGGAGAATTCAGCTAAACAATGAGGTTTTGACTTCTTTTTAAAGAGTGATACACGAAAGTGCATCAGAATTTATGTTTTTTTAATGAATTCTTGTTTGTCTGTGCGAGAAAAAGGGTCACATTTGAAGCTACAGCAGCTGCAAAATCCAACCAAAAAAATTTAAATTTTGAATCATTTTCAAAGAGTGCTGCACAAAAATGCATCGGGTTTCTATTTATTTTTGTTCTCTTCTTGGGAACAAGTGTCAAATTTGACACTATAGCAGGTGCTGCAAAATTTAACCCCCCAAAATTGAGATTTCAAATATCAGGATATTAACCCATATTTATATAGGATTAATCTATTTGATATTATAAGAGTGCTGCACGGGACTGCATCTTTTTCCCTATGAATTTTCCTTCTCTTCGTGAGGAAAAGCGTCACATTCAAAGCTACAGCTGCAGAGCCGGGTAATCTTTCCTCGTAAATGACTTGCGTTTCCGTGTGCGGGTTGTTACAGGGCTGTATCTCTCCCCCCGCCACGCAGTCAGGGGTGAGACAAATGCATTTTCCTCGAGTAGCATGTCTCTGGATGTTCCGCGGAGATACATCCTGTCGTCAGCGACGTTCCGGGTTTATCAGCATCTTCAGAAGCTCGCAGGACCGTTAAGTTTTTCTTGTAAAATGCGCGCTGCATTGTTCCCATTATGCCGAAAATCTTAAGAGGAATTCTCCCTGAATAGGCAAGCATTAAGCTGTAAAGGTGATTCCATAAACGTTTTATCCTTTCCCGCTCGTGTAAATTGCCAATAGATTGTTTTATGGTTTGGTCGGAGACGGCATGTTTGACTTTATTATACAGCCTCTCAGATCTTCAGACAGCGCAACTGCTGCGTCGAGCGTGAAGGCTTTAAAATTTGACGCAGATGAATAGACGGGATTCCCCTTTCAATGAATATTATCTCCAGTGTATGGAGTGCAGTACTTAACACTGATGTACTCGAGTAATCCTCACTGAATATGCCGGCTTTCAAAGGCGGCTTAACACTGCGGCAGGATGCTACAGCTTTACTGCCCTGCTTTTGATGTCTTTAGCGGCAGAATTGGGATATTTGAAGCCCTGGTGCTCAGAACCATTTTACGGGTATTGTCGCCAGGCCCTCAGGCACCTGTACCGGTGGGATCTCCCCATTCACGGCCTGACCCCACTGTTTTCCCTACCCTGTCTCCTTATCGCGGGTATTTTTGTGGCGGCGCTATCGCGGTCGGACCATCTGCGAGAGGCGACACGGCGGAGCCGGCTCGTCACGGGATGAAATTCGCCGGGGCTGCCCCGTGTCAGTCCCAATCCGCGTACG
Organism: Branchiostoma lanceolatum; assembly: GCA_035149815.1. Taxonomy (NCBI): domain Eukaryota; kingdom Metazoa; phylum Chordata; class Leptocardii; order Amphioxiformes; family Branchiostomatidae; genus Branchiostoma; species Branchiostoma lanceolatum. Next base: position 12,425,186 of record CM068882.1, on the reverse strand, counting down.
CCGGGAGCGCGGGAGTTAACGAGGCTTGCTTCGGGGCATCGTTGTCCGCCCGTGGGACCGACAGGAGCAGTTATCGTGCTCCGCCATTCAGGGGGATAATAGTGAAGGGCTTTTGAAGCCCCGCAATGTGAGCGCCCGGCAGGAATCAGCTTTGTCTCTTTTGTGTCTGCGCACAATGCGTTTGTTAGCTCGCCTTGTAATCTTTTATGTGCAGCCTTAGCTCGCTAATTGAAGGGGTATTCGCCTCCCAACCCCCTCATTGTTGTCAGGGAAAAATATCCATGTATAGGAGCTAATTTTCTTTTGTACGGCTTTCACATGCTATCCCTTATTATTCTTTGTGGCTGTTATCAACTGTTCGGGGAGACTTGGTTACCCCATTCATTATCCATCATTGTCGGCGTAATTAGCATGCTCAGGGACAGATTCGCATGGCAACCGTTTCTCATATTTTGTTATCTCTTCTGCTGGTTGTCAGACGCTCAATGGGGTTTGGAAATGGGATCAGGGGGTCTCCTTTATCGAGCGTTCCGCAGTTCGACGCGACTTCGTCTTGAGAGGGGAGAGAGCGGCCCGGGGTTCGCGACCCTGTCAGTTTTGAATCAGCAGTGTTTCCTGAAGAAAGCTGCCGACGTCGGAGTCGTGGCCTTCCAAATTTGACACGGTAGTCGTAAAGATGAGAGAGAACTGAGCGGTAATACCTGACGGGCTCCAGCCCTCGAAACAATCCGGTTTATGATGTACCATCAAGAGAATAAAGATGAACTGCGCTAGCATTGTTATATTTTATTTTACATCAAAGTTCTAATTCTTTTAATAACCTCAGGAGAATATGGATGAACTGTACTCCGACATTGTAATATTTTATGTTACATCAAAGTTCTAATTCTTTTAACACAATCAAATTTATGATGTACCGTCAAGAGAATACAGATGAACTGTACTTACATTGTTATATTTTATTTAGTTACATCAAAGTTCTAATTCTTAATAACGTCAGGAGAATATGGATGAACTGCACTGGCATTGTTATCTTTTATTTTACATTTAAGTTCTAACCCTAAAAACAATCCAGTTTATGATGTACTGTCAAGAGAATATAGATGAACTACATGGACGTTGTTATATTTTATTCTACAGCAAAGTTCTAATTCTTTTGATAGCGTCACTAGAATATGAATAAACTGCACTGACATTGTTATATTTTATTTTACATCAAGGCTCTAAGTTCTTTTAACACAATCCGATTTATGATGTAACGTCACAAGAATATGGATGAGTGGCACACTGACATTGTTATGTTTTATTTTACATCAAAGCTCTAATTCTTTTAACACAGACACACATAAAAGTGTAGCTGTTTTCTCCAAATAATGATTGCTGTTAATGTCCTTTCATAAACATTGTGTATGAAAATGACCGAGTAAGTTCATAATGCCAGTCAAATAAGATGCCAACAGTATCTCCCACATTGATAATCATCATAAGACAAAATGTCTATGAAAGAACATTAACAGCAATGGTTATTTGGAGAAAACAGCTCCACTGTTATGTGTGTCTGCATTAAAAGAATTAGAACCTTGATGTAATGTAACAATCACGGACTGTAAATTCATCATATGTTCTCAACACTTAAATTTCATGGCATGGTGAAAATCAAGAGTTCATTAAATGTCTTTTGAGTTTATGGTTGAAAGAACTGCTGCAGTAATATTATGCTTAGACAAAGAACGTAAGAGTCAGAAACTAGACATAAAACCATTGCAGAAACTGTAAAGTACATAAAACCATTGCGAACGTCAGAACCTTCTTCCTGCTGCATAACTCTGTAACCAATAGAGAGTCGGGTACCAAAAGGCTACTTCAGTCTATTCAATTAGTGTGCTTAAGGTTAGAGTACTTTTGTAGGGAGACTTACTTTGCAAAAACTGTGAAGTCCTTAAAACCATTGCAAACACTGCAATTACACTGAATTATTTAACTGGAGTTTGGTGCCAAACAGCTACTTCAGTGTGCTAAACGTTAAAATACTTTTGTAGGGAAACTTACTCTGACTGGAAAGTTTCCCAACCCATTGCGGTGGTTCCTTGTGGATGTTTCAAGCAAGAACAGAAAAGCTCCACAACTCGCATCTGACCAGACATTATATATTATGTAGCATTAGTTCAGCAGCTGCAACAAAAGAAGACAGAGACAACCAAAGCTCAAAGGGGACAACAGCTATCATATAGACATACATTCAATCAAATTCAATGCAGGAATTGAACCTGTGTACTGGCGATAGAAGCAAACATGCCCCACTGCACCGTACCCCCACTCCCCTCTGCATTTCAGAGGGTTTTACGGGATTTTGTGGGATATCCCGACTCCAAAGCCAGTGAAGCACAAACAGAAGATGTATTCTTCACCGACACACGAGGCTTAAGAAGACCAGGAGCTACAAATGTCAGTGGTGGCCTTTGGCTACCCTTAATGTGTTACTCTTCCCTAACACCAACAGAGAGAAGGTTTGGAGGTGTCTTTGGAGAAATGACATTAGCGAAGGATGAATGTTTCTATTCACTTCTACTTTGCTGGAGTTTTCGATATGTCAGACTGCAAGGAAAGGCGGTTTTCTGGACCTAACTTTTGAAGCATTAGTCAAGCAAACTGAAATGAAATATAGCCCTGTGGTTAGGGTTGTTGACTTAGTATTTAAAGGTTCTAGGTTTGAATCCCTAGCCAATGTTGTCCCCTTAGGGAAATGCACTGTATACCAATTTTCCTACTCGACTTAAGTTGGAATAAGCATCCTACGCATACTCCCTCCGGCTGTTTTCTTTTTGAAGTTACGGTTTTCTTATCACATGATTATTTTTTCTTTTTCTTTAGCTCTCGGCCAGCAATGATAAAAAAAGTTGTAATAGGAAAACAGTTAATTTCAATTAGTAACTTCAAAAAAACAAACAACCAGAGGGATTCTGCAACCGAGGCTAAATTAAAATGAGTACCCAGCTTCAAAAAGAAATGTCCTCTTGTAAAGGCGGAGGTACAGTGTTTGAAGAAAAACACCTTCTGTGCACGATAAAAAAACCCATGCAGCACACTCAAACACGAAAATAGTAGGGGCCCATCCTGTTGTAAGTGGATAAAGTCTTACAGTCCGGTATTGTTCAGCTTGTACTTAAAGGCAACCAAAAGCAATATTACGGACCAAACAATGGAAATTTAAAAAATGCTAAAATCTTTATAGTTTAGTGATATTTACTTACATTGTTTAGCACATTTGCGTTATAACGTCATACTTTTAGGATTTTAAAACCATGCAAAATTGTGCTGTTTGGTGATCCCCTTAGTTTCGCGATCCTACAAAAACTCCAGTCACAATTTTCAGTGAGTTTTCACATCACAACAATGTTGTATTGTTGCATCATGGACGTCACTACACATTGTGATCGTGACTTGTTTGTACTAATCATGTATAGAAATGACTAAATAAATTGACTTTCAAAATCCGATTTTTCGGACCCTACTATTGCTTGCCAATGGGTTTCCTTTAAGGTACAAAACTGTTGTGTTACACTTAAAACCTGTTTACCGGTTATACCAACAAACATTATACTGTAAGTACATTTAGCCACATCTCGACAATGTTTTAAAAAATCCAACACACTTCTCAATAAGAACATGAGAATGTCTCAACTTCAGCAGGTGGATAAAACCATGGCCTCTCCTGGGCAAACATGTAGTATTGATGTGCTCATGGCTTAGCCCCTAAAGCTGGTACTACCAGTACCAGTATATGCTGCAGATAAAGACCTCAGCCTTCTTCAATTCAATTTTAATACAGTCATATGGCTACACTTTTCTCATGTACTGATAGCATATTGAAACTACTGTAAATGCAGAAATGTTTGCGGTGGTTTCATGCTCGTGGTTTTCGCGGCGACCGTTTCACCGCGAACTTAAAACGGCCGCGAACATTTTTTGTCCAATACTGTAGTAGTATGTGACTGTAGCGCTGCTGCAAACTCAAAACCACCGCGAACACTCCATTTCCGCCTTAGCACAAAATAAAACCCACGCGAACTTAAATGCATTTACAGCATAATTTTGTCAGAATTTTCTATTCTGATAATTTCAAATGCCCCTCTACAGTCACAGACATTTCTCTGATGTTACAGGTCTGAAATAGACTTGTTCTCTCATGTCAAAGCATGAGCCCCATCCACGGTAAGCATCTTCTAATACTGTGATATGACTTCCATTAAGCCTGGAGTCTCTGTACATACTTGCCTTGGGATTGTGTTTAATAGAAGAACTAAGCCGATGTCTGCTTGGTCTATTCCAGAGGTTATTTCTCATCTGTCATGTATTATGCTCCAGCGCTCATTGGTAATGCAAACATGTTGTACTGTGGGTTCCTGAATAAAGTGAGAAGCTCAGGAATGACAAGCAGTGGCTGACTCCCTAATCCCTTTCTGTCGGGCCAAAGTAAATGGATTCTACGGAGATGGTTCTCTGCCACCCATTTCGACAGTTGTGCGACGCCGGCGGCTCGCACTGGCGGGACATGTTGTTCGCAGTGAAGAGCCTGCTGGGCGACTAATGCAGTGGCTACCTGAGGGAAAACGAAGGGTTGTAAGACCTCACACAACTTTAATGACATTGATCGAAAGAGACACTGGACTCTCAGGTTCTGAGTTATTTTCCGCCATGAAGGACAAATTGTACTGGAAGAACTTTATTGACTGTATCCCACCGGAGAAATCCGGATGAACGATGATGATGATGACGGAGATGGAGTGAGGGTAAGAGATCTCACAGATGCCAGTGAATTATATTTGAATCAGATTGTTTCATTGATTTTAATATGTTGTTTACAAAACGAAGGCAACTTGCAAGTTTGATTTTTTTATCGACTGTATACTACCTCACAATTCAGCCCTCCATTACGGCTGCCAGGAGGTATGTAACTATAATGTAAGTTTTGTTGTTGCTGAAATGATCAATAAACCAGTCAACTACCACTACTACTAGTACTGTGAGTTAAATCAAGAATGTAGTGGTAAAGTGGTTAGGGATGTGGTTTTCTTGTTTGTTTTGCATAACCTGTAAACTGCCTTTACATGTATGCCCAACAGCATCTCCAGTATTGTACTCTAGGTACAAGCAGCGTAAGACCAGACTGTAAGGTTTGATTCACTTACACGGGGATGGACCCCAATTCTTTTCAGTAAGTGTGGTGGGATCTTTAATGTGCTATTCTGAAACATGGAACCTCTGGGTTTACGTGTCCCATCCAAGTGGACGTCCCAACTGGAGCTAGATACTCATTTTCACCTCTAGTCAGTGGAGTTACAAAGTAGGTGCAAGGAAACAACATAAGGGCCTGCAAGAGATTCAAACCTAGAACCTTTAGTCAACAACCACAAGACCACCTTGGGATGTTGACTTGTGTTTTACATTGTCCATCTTGTATTTTTAATATATGTCGAGCTGTGTTCATACTCAATGTAATTGTTTTATATTTGTATTTTTTTAGGAGAGGGTTTCTTATAAGCATTTTCTTTTTGCTCCATCCTTAAATAAATGTGAATAGAATAAATGAAATCCAGTGATGCTACATGCCTGGAAATATATTAGTCAAAATGAATGCTGAATAAGAGACATAGGCTCCGTACAAATTAGAGTAAAATTCTGCGAAATATAGTGTAAGGTCAAATATAAAGAGGAGTAATTGTATCTTGCACATTGATGGTATGGACCTATATTTAATTTACTGGCATTGTCTACTACAGAAAGGAAATATTCAATAAAATAAAATGTACCCACAAGTTATTTTGAGTTATCTCACGTATCTAGCATTGGTGTACTGCAGAAAGCCGTTAGGAGTCACGCAGTCAAATGTCATTTAGATCCATCCTCAACTTCTCGAGTTCACAATAAAACAAACCCAAAACCCGCACGGAAAACATGACCTTCCTCAGGCGATGGTAAGGGCGCGGTCAGATTCGTCGATCGCAAACAGAGGGCATTCTTGCAATAGCCGTGCATGTGTCGTACAAATTTTAGCTCTCTTGGTACCGTAGCGGAAATGGCTGTCTTACATAGATCGTGTTGGCGGTTGGTTCTGTCACAGCCTGCTTGAAAATTCTACGAATTGAAAATCGCACGACGGTTTAGGGCCCCTTTCCACTAGACGGCGATCGCTGAGCGTCCGCACGGCGACCAAAATTAGACTTGTGTGGCCCTTGACTTTGCAATTAAAATTCATGCAAGACGTTAAAGTATAATTCAAAAGACAACTACTTCTTTATCTATGAAATTCCACCTGACAAATTTGCTTGCTCAGCGATCTGAGCGCGGCAGCAGTCTCTAGTGGAAAGGGAAAAATTAGAAGTTTTGTTTGAACCTTTGTTTATTCATGATAAGCTCAAATCGGCACGCATGCCGCTTTTCATTGAGGTCATGAGGGAAGAGGTAAGGGTCAGATACAATATAACAGAGATACACAGTCATTTGAGTCCTAATAACTCTATCAACATATAATGTAGTAAATGTAGTGTGGTAAATGTAAAAGTCACATAGCCTTTTTGAGGCTGCAGGGGCAGTGGGTTGTTATCCACTGTGCATTGGGCACGGTATTGGATGGCGGAGGCCATCCCTCTCCTTCCACCGCCTTTCACTTCCCCAACCGAAGTCAGGTACCCATTTTTAAACCTGGGTGGAGTGAGGCAAGCCGTATAAAGTGCTTTTCCCAAGGGCACGACATCGCCGGCATGTCAGAGGATTCGCCAAACGCCCTAACCGTCACGTCAATACCGCACCGCTATCCAAAACTTTCCAGCCTCGCCATTATATAGCTATAGAAACTCATTGTAGACCTAAGTCGTCACTTGTATGCCTTATGTTTCCCTTTATGTTTGTGCATCGTCATTCATATTTGTCAACTTGCAATTAGGTTACGGGCATGAATTTGCAATAAACTTATAAGTTATTATTATCATACATCTACAACTGTCTTAAGAAGCGAGAAGAAATTGAAACTGTACATAGCGGTATTAATTAGTCTCTAGATGTAGTTAGATATCACGTTTTGTTATCACTGTAACTATACTTCTCAGAACTGCCTTAAAGAAGGTGACAGATGGTCTCCGAAATGTCGGTGGAATAAATCTCTTGGTTGTGTAAAATGAGTATTTTTATTCAGTGACTCACCAACCTGATGAAACTATTCACGGATATACTTCTGCTTGTCACCATGACCTGTGCTTAGCTCATCAGAGCATAAACGTGCAATAAAGGTCTTGTACATGGTGACGGTAAACAGTGCACGGCGTGTGTCTGCCCGATGTCACAGTGCAAGCGTGGTTTATGGATGCATGACGGGCGCACACAGGTGACAGACGCCCGTGTCAGGCGATAACACGGAAGGTATGCCCGAGAGGTGAAGCGAAAAGCTTAATCAGAGATGAACAACACCCCTGTAGATTTGTTCGCCCGCTTCGGGGGGAGAGATTCCGCGCCTTATCTGTGAGGGAAGATTTCGCGCTTAGTTTTCTATTCACCCTCTGAGTCAACGTTTCATTATGGAGAACAAGTCTTCGGGAGGGACAGATCTTCCGCTGTCTGTGATTGTCTGAAAAATGGAGAACATGTCTGTCGAAAGGGGACGATTTTAGGCTGCAAGTTAAGTCATAAATGTGGCTAAGTATTAGATGCGTATCACCGCAAACAGTCATTCCGAATGTCACATTTCTCGACTCAAGCCGCCCCCTGAAACGTCAACAATGAATCGCGGTTTAGATCAGTGCCGGCGCAGTTTTATTTAAGTCTTTTTGGCCTCCCAGGCAAGATTTGCGGCTTTCACGAGAGAAGAAATTTACCGAGTTCAGATGCATCGGTAATGAAATGAGCCCTTGTCGGAGAAATCTCCCAGGATAGGTGAGGAAGCGATCTTCTCAACAGCCCGCGGCGCTGCGGTATTCTTCCCAGCAAAATGATGTGGAATTGTAAAAATAGATACGGAAATTAAACTTTTTTCTTGGGATGAAAGATACACTCTTAAGATTATCCCTAACTTTGTTGGCACGACCCTTGTGCCTTTGTATTTATCACTAGTACCGTGAACAACGTTTGGGAGATGATGATGTCAAACTACACCCTGGATCAAAGACCACTTGTATTTTACTGTTTGTGTCTGACTTTTGTAGTCACCTCCACTCTTTTCTACTGTAGTAAAATGTGGACATACATAGCATAGACACCTTGAATTAATGTCAAGGGCTATTCAATGGCGAAGGAAAAGTTACCGTGAAGTTTATGCCATGGACAGCAAAAGTATTCTTCCGACAAATTCAAAGGAACCCAAGACGAAGACAGGGACGACTTATAGGTGATCTTTGCAGCAACCTTAAATAATTTTGAGTACACAAGGGAAGCTATGGAAGATTGATAAACAATACATCGGCGAACACAGTTTTTAGTAACGGGCATATACGTTCTCTTCCTCTCATACTGTTTTGCCTCTATCCGTTTTATCTTTTTTTCTGCATAAGTACGAAATAAAGAAAACAGCTAACAAAACCAGAATAGACTGAGGATGCCAGTACGTAACAAAGTGAAGGAAATAAGTTGTTTATGAAAAGCTCGCCTGTTCCATGTCATTACAACGCAGGAAGTACTAACAATGCCCCAACAGGTGTTCCTGTCCTTAGTGCTGAAATGTATGTCATTCACAATGGCTGTTGACGTCTCGTAGATTTTATGACATTCGCTTTGACAGGAAGTAGTTGTCATACACGTATGCCGCCTGGAATTTACGTGGGTATTTTGTATAGTTACATAAAACCTTTGTAATGATGTTGACGTCTCGTAGGTTTGATTTTATCACGAATCTAAAGTAACGTTTGACTTGAGGTAGGCACGACTACAGAGCCTTCGTGTTTTGTTTTAAAACACGTTTTTAAACGCATGGTGACAACAGAGAAATTCCCACTCAATAACAACTCATCTCAGCTCTAGATCTTTAAATTAAGCGGTTGGATGTTTTTTTTAAAAACAAAATTAGCGTGTCTTGGTATGCCTAACAGTAGGACAGGTCATGAGGTTGCCGACTTTAAAAGAATCATATTTGGTAAAATCTATACAGCAATATATACAAAACGCACATTTTACTAACATGATAAACCGTAACTTTACAATACGCCGTCAGATACGCATTGTGTTTCTTTTACGCTTTCAGTTCAGTTGCTTTGACAATTGGAAACTTTGACAACTTGCTGCCTCAATTGATCCTTTGGCTTATTACGCACTGGTAGCGGCACCTAGCGTGCATGGATACAATTGCATACCAATGAAAATACTGTACTGAAAACCGTTACATCATAGAGGCATAACGCTTAAGTTCTTCATTGATTGTTCAATGCCGTACGGCCGGATAATCTAAGATGGTTATAAAGCAAACAATCTGTTTGGCAGAGTTTAGGCTAGGCTAGATCGTCTCTTGCAAAACATTAGGCCTACTTACATAAGTACAAGTGCGCCCCCAACTGGCCATCTTCAGTACTGCAAGTAGCTTGTAACCAAAGTATTGTTTGGTGAGGATTGAATCTCCTTTTCCTCATTTTCTTAAAAGGGCAGCGTTAATGTTACGCGTTATTTGTCAATTAACGTTATAATCAAAATAATCGAAGTTTAAAGAGGATTAACGTTATTATTAGGATACGTTCATTGTCATAATCAACGAACAGTATTTGAACAATATCTCTGTTCACAATCTGCCAAATGCAAGACATGTTGCTATGGTTTTCAAGGACATGGCAAGCTGTTTTGGCTTGACTGCACTCAAAGCAAAACTCTGGTTTGCCTTTTAACGAACTAGCAATGCTAGTTTTTGAGAACAATAGCTGATTCAGAAACGTAGCACGTTTAGCTAGTTGTCCTTACGTTGCCCAGTGTATGATTTTGTAGAACGCCGTTCCATGTTCTAAATCAAATGACGTTTCGAATTTTCGAACGTTGGAATCCTATAGTTCGAGTGTAGAACGCAGCGGTTGTCAGGCGTTCCGCTTTCACCGTCTTTTCAAAGTTATCTCAGCAGCGGATCGATAAAGGTAGGACAAACTTTTCCTCACAGACATGCCGAGAAAAGCTAGAGATCGTGCGGTGGAGTCTTCGCCAGAGGTCGGTTCGGAGGAGGAGAAATTTCCGGAGAAGCTCTGGAGGTTGGCGAAAGACGCCAGGATCAAGTGTATTCACTGGTTGGAGGATGGAGACACCATATTGATCTATCAGAAGTCTTTTACACAGGTAGGTGAACATGTTGACAAGGTTTTATCGTTACAGTGGATAGGTAGCTTCACAGTGAAAACCTTTATACGTCTCTATGATTGCGGGTGTAAATACATAGCGGATGTTAAGCTCTTCTAGAAACTAGTGTAAACTGTATAGTCAACCCCAGATATTGATATAATCATATACCTTGTAATTCATTTCATATACCCAAGGGATTTTGTATCTTCAGTTGTAAAAGACATTGCGAAAGTTCTAGTATTTTTGCTTTGTCAATAAGTTTTTTTTAGTACAACAAGGGGTAAAACTACTTCAATACGTACGCCATTTAAGGATTTTCCACTCAGACCTTTGGTAAAAGTTTCTAAATATCTCACATAGGATTTAAGATCTTTGTAAGTTTAGACTTAAACGAGACCTCATGTTTCAGGAGTTACTGAACAGAAAGGAGTTCTTCAAGACTAAAAGTTTTGACTCGGTGGTGAGGAATCTCAATCTGTATGGCTTCAGGAAGGTCCAGTTGGACTGTGTCCCCGAACAGAGTAGCAAAAGACCACGGAAGCCGTCTAGCGAAAACTTGCTGTACTACAAGCATCCCGTAAGTCTTTAAACATTGCTTTATTACCTCCATGAAAAATAGTATTGTCTTAGGTGTGTCTTTATGTCTGTGTGTTTTTTCCGGATATTTCTGGTCAGCGTAACTGAATAACCTCTGGTTTGACTGTGATGATATTTGGTATATGTGGATAGGTCTTTAAGAGACATAGGTCAAGGTCGATTATGGGCCTTCGGCGGCTGATCTGGGTACTGCAGAAGAAGTTCCGTTTTTTGTATCTTTTGTCCTGTACTTGTCCCATGGCCTTGTTGCAAAGGGAATGATTACTTCAGACTGCCGAGCTTTTATTTAATTTCTTTCGTCATTTTTCGGTGCTCTATACGTTTGGCCCCTAGCAGCCTTTTAGCGGAACTGCAGGAGCCTTTTCCTTAAACAAAATTTGGAAGATGATAACTCAAGAAAAGATGGATAGGTTTCATGATTTCTGGCATGTTGATGGCTTATTCGTCTGTTTTTGCTTCTCCAGTTCTTCCACCGCGACAAGCCCGACACCCTCCACCGAGTCCGCCGCCCCAGCTGCTCCAAGTCCGCGGTGGCGGAGCGTCGGCGCTGCCGCCTGGTGCAAGCCCTGACGGCGCTCAGAGCAAACCTTCCCGACGACGAGGACAGACCGGACCTCGGGCAACTACTCAACACCATTGGCGGCGGGGACGCACCTCCTACTAAGGAGCCAGGGTCCAAAACACCCCGTAAAAAAACAGAAAGCAAACCTACCACTCCGCCTTCCACAGATGGAAGGAAAAAATCCACCAGCAAGAAGAGGCCCCGAGGGCGATTACAATCTCCTAAAGATGTTGCTGAAGACAGCGGATCCATCGCATGCATGCAAAAGATGACCATAACTCCCATAGACAACCCGAGCGTCACCTTGCGGAATAATGACGACCTGCAGGACGACATCTTGGACATGGAAGTGGATGCTGACGTCACCTTCCCATCTCCCGCACCAGAAGCGATCAAAGCCGTTCCAGCAGCCGAAACAAGACGAGACGTTGATTTGAATCACTATAACGCCACGCCGTACCTGGGCGATTCTTCGATTCACCACAACGACCCGTTTGGCGGCAGCTACTACCCTCTCGGTGAGAGCGATTCCACCTGGTGTCACGGCGTTCCGCCGCAATGCTACGGAGACGACCACGTCGTGTCCTGTACCCTCCCCAACCGCCAGTGGGCGTGGCAAGCTTACGGGGACCACCTCAGCGGGTACCCGTACGCCTGGCCGGCGCCGTACCACACTACCGCCGCCCCGCATAGCTGGACCAACGGTGCAAACCAGGTTCCCGTGCCATACGAGATGGGAAACAACGGAGGTGAACACGCGAGACAAGATTCGGAGCCTTCCACCACCACCACCATCACTCCTCTGGCTACAGTAGACGTAGCTGCGATTACAAGCAACACGCCAGGTGTCGCTGCTCCGGGAGAGTCTCCAACCGTTACGTTAACTGTCTTGTAATAAGTAGTTCTGCTAGTATAGAAAGACGACCTGTATCGTTCTTTCCTTCTTATGACGATTTCTGTGCATAGATGATAGTGGAAGAAACGTGTACAGCTACGTTTCTTCTTCTTTTGTTAATGTTCGGTTTAATTCCTTAGAATATTGGATTTGGTAACTAACTATTCTTGCAGTATCATTTAGATCTCAAGAAAAAGTTACATCACATCTAGTCTTAATTATGTAGTAACAAGCAAAATGTGATAAAACTAACGCTCAGGACCCAATTCGATGAGTATATGCTAAGGTCCCACAATTGTTGTCTAAAACGTATATATGCGTTAATTTGTTCACTGTTTGCTGAAAAATGTATATTACTACATTTACCTACATAAACTTTAAGCTTTTTTGACTTCATGAGAAGTTTGAATGTTCTTCTTCTGCCTGTTGTGTGTTTATTGTTGTGTGTCCTTTTTTTTACGAGACATTAGTGTCTATTTACTATCATTTACGATATTACATTCAAAGAGCTTCTGTATAGTGTTAGGACAACAGTTGTCGTGTTTTGTTAGTCTGCACTGATAGTCATGGCGATGTTTTCATAATGCCTTTACCTTGGTCTTGCGCAAAGTCTGCGATAGCCACATCGTGGCGCTGTTGACTAGCCTCGCTTCTGCATTTTGTGACGTCATTGAGGTCACGTGCAATCGTGATACTTTAAAAAATCCATACTCAAATCTGCTGAACATCGTTATCATAAATGTCTGAAACAGAATCTATTCTTTTGGTGTCGTCAATTTCAATCTTGTTCGTTAACGTTGTTCACCATGTAGTGCCTTAGTGGCGCATAGGTCAGTGAGTTTCCTTGCTGTTTCTACAGAATATTTTTACAGGGAGAGGTTACTAGCCCGCAGCCTCATTTTACGGGTGCAGCCCCAACCAAAATGCCCTTCCCAGGATTGCAGTCTACTATGTTTGAAGTTCGAAGAAGTCTCTACAGTAGCTAACGATTTCTATCAATAAACAACGCTGTCACAATGTAACTTGTACACTTTGTGTATTCAGGCTATAGGCAACAACAAAAAGGCTCCGACCATGAGGCGTCGCCAAAAATTCTCCTCAATGGCATGAACATCAAAGTACAATTCAGATAGACCACTCGATACAATGTTCACATGTCAAGTGTTGCCAACATACAACTGATCATAACTTTACCGATTAGAATTCAGATCTTACCGAACATAAAATGCATCTGCTCAATACCTATTTTCCTTCACTTTATGCATGTTTATACGCTGCATGATTTCCGTAAACATCAAGTCACCAAGTTATATCGTATTGAGATGTTTCCCACTTCAGAAATATCTTGTTACCTCAGAACCTGTTTGTACGTTAAAATATCTTTCCAAACAACATAGATATATATCTAAACCAGCGTAAATGTATATCACATTGATAACAACATCATTTTTACTATACCTTCAACTACGACAAAAATAGATTGTGTATATAGCTCTGAGCTCTTCATATCTCTTAAGATCTCTTGCCTTTTTTCTTCAGTATGTCCGAAGTCTCACAATATACTATGTCTTAAGTTCGTATTTCTCTCTCTATATGTGTGCAGGGTTCTTTTCGGAGGTTGCAATACTGCAGATAGCTATGTAGCCAATAGTTGACAGTGTACTTTTTTTCGGACGAAGTTTACTGGCACTTCAATATCTTAGCAGAGAGTTTATATTGTAGGTGTACGATTAAGTGGTCCCTTAACACTTGAAGGTGTAGTAGATAGCGTTACATTTTCACAAACATACATGTATGAAGCAGTTGTAGTAATGCTATAACAGGCAACAGTTATAGAATGAGTTTCGGACCTGGTAAATTGCAGTCACCTTTGGCCACAAGACAACAAGAGTTGATACCAATACGTAAGTGCCTTTCTATCTCAGACTCGAAGGAAACTATAATATGTAAATTTGTGTTTGAATCACTTAAATTGTGGTGTTACTACAGCCATGTTTGGAATTGACATACAAGTCCAGCGTTAGAGTTTATAATCCACGATCAGTATATTTTCTCTGGTGTATATGTTGCTCACAATGCTCTGGTCTCTGTTCCTTTTTATCTGGCTTAACAGCCGCTGTGTTGTCATCAATGCAGCATCACACGATGTCGTTCAGATTATGATTTTCGATGTTATCACGTGAAGTCCCAAAGTATTCGAGCTACATGCAGGAAAATGTCCAATAGTAAAGATAAATCTTGATTGATATTGATGAGAGATATGTCAGTATTAAACCTATTGTTCGACCGTCAAACTTCCCTCACTTTCAATGAATTTTAAACAAATAACTTCTGATGCCGTTCCTTTACGTTAGAGACAGTCTTTAAAAGTCGATTCCAAGTCAAGTAATGAATAACGTCCCAAATGCAATCACTCCAACAGTTAGCATAAATGTCAAGAAACGGCAAAGCATAAACAACGCGTCATCATAAACAATACAGGACTGACAGAATCACTCAAGTTTACCATAAAGGAATACAAGTAGCAATAGCCTGTTATATATTATGTTCTTAGGTTGGCAACTCCGGTCATCAATACGACTAGCTTAGCGCGTGTACCGCACACGACGCCTGTTATCATCTCTTGAGTTACGACAGAAACGCCACCCTGCGGTCGATTTCGGAACTACACACAAAGAAACGCTCTCCCTATAGTCTATATTCTCCAAGCAGAGGCTTCGATCGAGAGGGGTAGTTTTGTCCGGGATTTTAACGTTCCTCGTGAAAATCCCGGACAAAACTACCCCTCTCGATCGAAGCCTCTGCTTGGAGAATAATAGTCTACTCCTCAGCACACGCCGTCAGCGGTTAGACAGAGAGACGAGGGACAGTGCTGCACAGTGCTAACGGTTAGGCGTAGGATGTCTGGTGTTCGGGCAAACGAGAATCGCTGTTGGCTGCGGTTGTTGGGATAGTAGCGCCCTCTTGCGGCGTCCCCACGCTATGACCCCACGATGTATTCCATCACACACTTGTAGGTACATTCTGGCACTGTCGTTTCCTGTAGGGTAGAAATAACAGCTTCAATTAATTGAAAGTTTTTTGCAAGTTCTTGCCCGTAGGCTAATTGCATAATACATTTAACATGAAAAAGAACAGAATGTGAACAATATAGCAACTCTAGTTTAACTGATTATTGATTAACGACATTGGGGCCTTGAAAAGAGACGGAGGTTGCCACAAACTATCTGCTACATTTGGTCCACTGCTCACCGAGTCATGTGTCTGCAATCTGCATATATATATTAAAGTGACGTCTTAGAATAGGTGGATTTATCCCTTGATAAAGGCTGGTGTTGTACGGTTGATATATTTTAAAGGTCAATTTTGTTGCAGTTGCACTTGAAAGATCCCATTTCACGATAAATTAAGGACACTTAATATGACACCACAAGCTTGTTGCACATCTGTGTTTGAGAAAATGATTTAAGATTGGTCAATTTTTAAAATAAAATGACTGGGTCTACTTCACACTGCTAGCTACAGCCATTTCGATTATCTTGAAATTTGTATCATTTACCTGGTAAGCACGTTTGAGTCGAGCCGCGAGGTGCAGAGCCTCCCCCTTCATCTTGCACATCTCGTCCGCCTCCTGCCCCTCCACCTCGGCCAGCATGTCGCACACCTCCGCCAGGTCGTACTTCATGGCGCGGTCACACGTGGAGGACGAGATGCCGTGCGCCGAACCCTGTATACACATATGGAAAGGTAGCATTGTCGTTAGCTTTGTTGGTCAAAGTTCAAAATCCTTTGTAAAAGCAATTGTCCAGACGTTTAGGCTACACTTGTTTTTGATGACGTGTATCTTCTGTAAGGCAGCAGAACGTTGCAGAGATGTCTAGTCAAGTGTTGAGGTTTTTTTTTCCACAAGTGTGATTGCATTTTCCACACGGACTTGAACTTAAACCTAAACCACAATACACCACTGCTTCGCAATGCGCACTCGGAACTATGAGATGGCTTGTCAGGTATTTTTCGTCATGAGTTCTCGGTCTTGGCAACGGACTGCAGTCAAAATCTTAACCTTCTCCCTGCTGCCTAACTCTGTAACCAATAGGGAATTGGATGCCAAATGGTTACTTTAGAGTGTTAGAGGTTAAAAGAGTTGAATCTGTGTCTGGTGTACTCACACACTGATAGCAGGCCTCGTGTCTGTTGCAAACAGCGGTGAAGTACTCCTTGTACGGTCCGGAGGAAAGAGGGCTGTCGTCCTCAATCAGATGGCAGTCTGACACGTTCACTGGACAGAGTGGAGGGGACACTACAGCAACAGGGCAAAACAGTTGCACGTTAATCACAAGTAGTACCATTGGATGATATAAACACTCAATGTTCTCAAGTCACCAGTCAAAAACTGTAAAAAATGAGTAACAATTCGGTGAAAATCAAGTCCAAATGTCTACAATATATTCTACACATGACAGGCACATATACTGTACTTCAGTATTTCACCCTAGTGGGGCGTAATGTACCCCCAGCCATTAAAAAACATGAATACGCCGGACCAAAGCCATGACCCTATGGCGAATACATCGCATGGGCCTCACCGGGACCCGGGTTGATTTTGATTGCTAATTACAAGTACATGTATTTAACATATCAGGTAATAAAGGAGTGTGACCTACATGTACCTGCTTCAGTTGCTCTGAGAAGGTCCTCCACCTTGTCCAGAAACGATTCCACTCGATCCTCGTCTAGTTCGAGATCTTCTTCCTCCTCGGGACTCCTCGGTTCATCTTCGGCTGTTTCCGGAGGGCTGTCGGGGTACCCGTCGGGATAGTCTTCAACCACGTCGGCTGTCATTGCACACAACAAGAAAGAAACGATGAGAAAGAAACCAACGCACACTTCTTGAATCTACTCAGATACGAAGTTTTTTTTAATCAATGATCCTGACTTAACTACTTATAGTTATAATAAAAGTCTGAAATAACAAATCTATATTCATAGTAAATAGTTCTACAGCCATATATGTGCGTTTCGTATTTTCAGACCCCTACCAGTCTCTATTCTGCACATTCTAAGATGAAGTAAAGGAGCCACTTGAACGTGAAGCGCGGTTAACAGGCTCCCATTTTCAGGGATCGCCGCATAAGTGTTCGTATTATTTTTTTGGTTGCTGTAGCCATACAATTCATCTTTATCGTTCCCTTGATGTTATTTGTCAACTTTGTGCCTGTACACATTATGTCCTTTATTGCCTGTGTAAAACGCGGCTAAGGAGGTCCCTGGTAGATCCTACTCCATCATCTTCATCTGGTAAATCTAGACAGTCTCAACTAAGTCAACTACATTCCCAGTCCATGTCTGTCCACATGTACGTGTGTAGGCGGCGTGCGTGGGCAGATGACTAGATGGCCCAGATACGCGCGTGTGACTCAACAGATGATTACTTTTTAAAATCCCATTACATTTCCCAGTATGTCGCCATGTAGGCACGGAAATGAGGATACCGGACGGCTTTCCGAGAGATCCCTTCATGGTGCATCATACAGGTTAGCCACGCTACAGTCATGTGGTGGCGTTTGACGTCAGTGTCTAGTTTATCGAAACGACCTTCTTTGTCTTTGTGGCAACACCTGACAGTCACACGATTTTGTTACCGGTAGTATGGCGTCAGTGTCTCGTTGATAAAAACGACCCTCTTTGTGACTGTCACATGGCTATGGCTAGTATTACGCCAATGTCTAGTTGATAGAAACGACCCTCTTTGTTTTTGTCGAAAGAACTGACTCACAAGGCTTTGGTTACCAGTATTATTAATGTCAGTGCCTTGTTGATGGAAACGACCCTCTTTGACGTCAGTGTCTTGTTGATGGAATGGCCTTCTTTGTGGCAACAACTGACTGGTACTGTCACAAGGCTACTAGTAGTATTAACACCTTGTTGATCGAAACGGCCTTCTATGTCTACTGACTATCACATGGCTTTCATTAGTACACTACAAATGTAATTTAAATAGAGGAACTGCTACCAATCTTAATGCGGACCGTAGAATTCATCGCTGTTTCGTATTAACGTTGACAGAATTGATTTTCTAACAACACGCGGTATCGTTTGTACTGACGTCACTTCCGGTATTGTCATGGGACTATTATACGTATTGACGTCATTGGGTGGGCGGTTGTCTTTTCAGGAGCCTTCCAAATGGGACTTTTAATATTTAATGTTTCCTATCATGTTACAGTGAGTGTAGCGTACTCCATGTACAGTGTGCGGCCTTGGTATGTCCTGAGGGTCATGATACTAACCCTCACCTTGATACATCATAGTGATTATTGGGCGTAGCTTATATAAGATAATTAGATGACTCCGATGTACAGCACACCGGGACCTGGCCGACACTTGAAGCGACATGAGGAAGTTTTGTAGTTTTTTTAAATTATAGTTTCTATCAAATGAAAATAACTTGTGTGTGTGTGTTTGTGTGTGTGTATGCCTGTGTGTGTGTGTGTATGCCTGTGTGTGTGTGTGTGTGTGTGTGTGTGTGTGTGTGCATGTGTGCGTGTACCACATAACAATCTGCGACACATATCACAACTACTTTTACGACCGTTACCAATCACGTCTAAAGACAACGTTAATCTTATGGCCATTCCTTACCTTTCTTTTCGTCGTTCGTGTCGTAGACGGCGTCCATCGAGTACGGGTCCTCAGCGTCATTGTTTTCCTCTTCGTCGCTAGGCAACTCGCCATCTTCCTTCAAAATGTCGTAGTAGTTCACGGGCAGTTTGTCGTCATCCTTGTCTCCACCGCCCTCTCCCTCATCCTCATCTTCATCCTCTTCGTCTTGAAAAAGCCGCTTCCTTTGTAGAATGTCGATGTTGTTGTGCGTGTACCCTTCAAGAGGATTTTTGTCGGCCCTGTCCTCAATTTTCTGCTCTTCTTCAAAGGTCGGTTCCTCTGACTCCTCTCCACCTCCGAACATGCCGTCTTCCCGTCTTTCATCGTCCTCGGCATCTTCTTCGTCTATGAGTTCGTCCAGTACCTTTTCCGCTGCAGTAGCCAGCTCGGGATACTCTCTTAGCAGATCCTCGGCCATTTTCTCGTACTTGTCTAAGTCTTCTTCATCTTCTTCTTCTGTGTCTTCAGCGTCGACGGAGTTGGCCGGAATCTGGTCTTCATACAGCGCGTCTAGCAGTTTGTCGTTTCTTTCGTTGCGAGTCAGGAAGCTTTCGTAGTCATCGTCCTGTTGGTCGTCTCGGGCAGTGTTGGTCCATTCGGGTTGGCTACTTCGTACTTGGTATCTTTCTTCATCTTCGTAAGGCCAGTACGCTTGATCTTCTGGGCCGTACGTGTCCATCATGTCTTCCACAGAAGAGGGATATTTCTCTCTCTGATAGGGCTCATACCCAGTGTATCCTGCGGCCACGTCGTTCCCGGGATGACGCCAGCTCACTTTGCCCTGGTCTCCAGGACGCTCCAGTGCCTTTTTGGCGGCTCCTAGATCTTGAACTCCGTAAGCGCCGCCTTCATTCCAGTCGTCCAGTTCTTCCGTGTCATCCCTTCTGTCCTCCCATCCGCGCTCTTCTTCTCTTGGCTTCCCTAGGTTGCTCCAGAACATATTGTATGCATGATGGTAGGCGTCGTGGTCTCTTGTTCTCTTTGATGTCTTCCTTGGATCGTAATCTTGCAACATGTTTACTTCTTTGCCGTCATAGTAGCCATCTGAACGTCTGGTGTCCTCTTGAAGGCCGAGGTAGTCTAGGAGGGCGGCATACTCCTCGGGGCTGATGGCGTCATCAGGCTCGGAGATCTGGGGTTCAAGGTCAGGATCGGGAAGGTCAGGGTACAGCTGGTCAAGGTCATACTTCTCGTCACCTCTTCGGTCTACTTCTTCGTACTGCTGCCGAGGGTAGCTGTTGTACGGAAGCTCCAGGGAGCGAGTGTCGGCGGGGATAGGTTCGTAGTCTGGGTAGGACAGCTGGCCGTTGATTTCGTTTGAAGGGATCTCCTCGGTATCGTCATACTCCGGATACTCGAAGTCGTAGGCAGGAAGGTTGAACCGTCCGTCCTCAACTCTCTCTGCTTCCTCTTCTTTTTCTTCTTCAGCTAAAGCCTCCTCCCTCCTTGCTTCCTCTTCGTCGAGTAGCTCGGTTAACGTTTCAACAACCGCCTCCTTCTCCGCTTCCACCTCCGCAGCCTCTTCCGCCGCCTTCTCTGCCTCCAGCTCTTGCACGCGCAGCAGAGCTTTCAGAAGGTTGTCGTCCACCGCGCTGTTCCGATACGCCTTTCCGTAAGGGATGGCTGACGAGAGGGAAACAAGGAGCGAGGTGGCCGCGAGCAGGAGCAGCAGGCAACGGCAATCCATGGCTGTCTCACCCACCTCTCAAGCTACCTGTTATGGCGAGAAAAACAACTGGAGTAAGCCTTATGGTGTGGTAATAGTAGAGCGTAATTGGGACGGTGACGACATCATACTGCTCTGCTGCACATCAGGGCTTTCATCATGCGCCTATTCATTATCACCGATTGATGACAATTTGATTCACAGAGAGGCGAATAATGCGAATGACGTCAATGAAGAAATTTGTAGAGACTTAAAAGCGTGTCTTTGGTTGCCATGGCTAAATGCTTTTGATACCAATGCAAGTGGTTCTGAGATGAACACGTTGAAAGGACTTCATCAGCGACATTGAAAGCTCTGACCTATTTAATTGGATGCTTTTCTGTAAGATTCTTTTTGCACATTCGACACGTGTATCACGTGAATGGTGTTCTCATATTTCTGACAGAATGGCATCAGGCACAGTACAGACATATCTCGTTTTGTTGTTTTTGCTTCTGATGGCGAACCAGCAATTATTGACAAGTATTTCACTTCAATGGTGTTCTCATATTTCTGGCGACATAATGGCATCAGGCACAGTACAGAGATATTTCCTTTTGCCGTTTTTGCTTATAATGGCGAACCAGCAATGTTAAAAGTCCTGTTTTTGAAGTGACATAAAAACTAGGGGGCCCAAATTCGAAATTTAAATAGTCCTTCATTTTACCAGATATCACAAAGATCCACCCACAGCTATGCTACACACCCTTCCAACTCGCCCACTAATCCAAAAATGTTTAATACCGGTGAGGATGATGCAAAATATCTTATTCTTGCTGGTAGCTAACACGGAACTCTGAAGAAGACTTTTGTGTGGGACCTATGAAAATTCGCTTAGCTGACTGTGTTCAGTCGTTCAGACCCTTGTAGTGTCTCATAGCACATAGGGCAGCAAGTTCCCTTGCTGTTTCAGCGGCAGGGTATATTACAGGGAGGGTTGGCACCTCCTCGAACACGGAACTTCCATTTTACGTCCCTTCCGAAAAACGAGTGCAGCCCCAACCGAGATGTACCCAACCCAGGATAGAACCGGGGTTTCCATGTCAGCAACTAATCAGAACCATGAATTCAACTGTCGGGTTACTACCGGGTGAGCTACAGTACTTCCAAGGATGCTCATGATATGATATGATATGATACTGAAAAAACACAGGAATATTGATACGTGATCTACAATGGGTAGTAACTTGAATAGGAATCAAGCTTGGTTTTAAAAGCAATGCTGTGGATTCAGCTGATCGATGAAAGCCACGTTTTATCCATTCACGTGTCAGCACCATTGGATCCGTGACACCTATTCTTCTCTCTCTCCTTTCATGAAGGCTAATTGTCAGGGATAGTTAGAGCTGTCCCCAGCTGAGGAGTCGTCTGTACCAATACATTTTCTAATGGAGTGCTTTCTCATGACGTAGGTTCAACCTATGATCCTGCTGGTTCCAACTTTGTACTCTTTCGTATTCTTCTCTTATTGTATCGCTTGATGCAAAAACGTAGGCTTCTATAGTAACAGAGATTTGATTCGATTTATTTACTTGGCTGTAAAGACGTACAGCCAGGGCTACCCAGCTAGCCGAAGGCTGATACAAAGAGTTATCCCTGGTAACTGAACAATATTCAAGATTCTATACAAAATACATATGAAAGCGTACACAAAACACAATGCTAAATTACATAGAAAAAATGAATAATAATTTGATAATTTGAATAATAAAAGTACAGCCAGAGCTACCCAACTAGCCGAAGGCTGATACAAAGGGTTATCCCTGGTAACTGAACAATATTCAAGATTCTATACAAACTACGTACATATGAAAGCGTACACAAAACACAAGGCTAAAATACATAGAAAAAAAAAGAAATAATAATTAACAAAAATAAAGCGCATATGAAAAAAGATGCACCGGACTAAGCTTTATAAATAGCATAACTAGACTACGCAGCATAGATTCACAGAGGGCAGTCAGGTTAGTTAAAATGAACCAAAAGTACCCCTGGGCAGAATAACATCTTGTTAATACTAGCTATCAACGTTTTCATAAATCGGTCAGTTCAGTGCAACATGTCAGCCTGCTTCGATTATCCATTTTCCCAGCTGTTGATCTATAGTAATGGTCTGACATTGTGACCTCCGGAACTCTAACGAGATGGAACGATGCTACTTCCAACTACTGATATGGATTGGGCAACTTAGTTGACGTTACACAATTGGGCTATGATTTATCAAATAGACCTGTGATGAGGCAAAGGTTCTGACCTCTTTCAGAAAGATTCTAAACATTTCTGAAGGGTAGAAATAGTTTTTAGCACCAACCATCCCTTTATACTTCTCGGTTTTCAGTGATTGATATCGACTAGATAAGCCTGTTGACGTTTCAAACTGGGACGAGGTCAGACAATCTATCTACTGGGCAAAGGCCTGATATCTTCCTAGAAAAGTGTTGGACCATTCGGGGAAGGTAGTAGGAATATTACTAGTTCCAGCTATTGGAGTTATGAATTACAAAGCGTTTACAAAGCTGACTGGATGATCAAGAATGACAGCATTGACTTGCTATATTCAAAGTATCTTCATGAGTTCCGTGAATAATGTCATCAGGTAAATTGGAGAATGACTGAATAGCAAAGTTACGATGACTGCCTGTCATCTTCATCAGGGTATGATGAAGATGACAGACAGTCATCGTAACATTGGCCCATGTAAATACTTGGTTGTGAATAAAAGAACTTTATTTTCATGAGGGCGGTGCAAAACTGTAAAATCTAGGCAGACACTTCTCTCATATATATATATAAATATATATATATATATAGAGAGAGAGAGAGAGAGAGAGAGCGAGAGAGAGAGAGAGAGAGAGAGAGGGGGATAGTAGATGTCGTCAGTCTTTTTGCCTTTGGGAAATAAATGTGCTGAGCTATAATCTTTGATAGACATCTTGTAGACCGGAGTTTTGACTACAGCACTAGTAAATCCGTTTAAAGTGCGAAATTTTGTACCCTAAGGATGGCAATCACCGTAAAGAATTTTCAGCGGGATTTCCATGTCCAATTTCAAGGATTGTCCTGCTAAACGATTGATCCTTAAAAATCCCAAGCAGCAAGGCTGTCGTCGTGATTTACCACGTACGATAAGCATTGGCATTGACAGATGACACCAAAATGCTTTCATGTTTTTGCCCCGATATAAAGTATCCCTGTCTTACTTCAGCAACATGGTAGAACATGCTTCAATGAATTATTGGTCACCACGCATGGACTGGCAATGGTAATGCATCAGCGAGATTATATCTATCACATGGGGCATGTTATCGCTCTGGGTATTGCTTGGTAGGTAATGTTGTCACATGTTGGGAATACGATTTTGTGCCCTTGCCAAGGATAGAATTCCAGATCACGATTCAGATTTTAATGCAATTCATGACCAAATTCAAAATAAATGTTGCTTCCAAGAAGTGATCGACTTGAGTCGGTCGTTTTTACATGTTCAAAGAATGACGTCATTGGTTTTGTTACCATGACACCCGATACATTCATTGATCGTGAATTCTAAAAAAGACGTGTTTTTGATTGAAAATATTTCCTTTCATCGACTCTGTATAGATAACATGATCTAGGAAGTTTTAGTACTGTCGTATTTTCAACGTTATCGTCCCATAAGGATCTCCCACCTCAATCCACCTGGTGTTCAAATAACCTGTCGGCGTAATGTACTGCGACGAGTCAGCGTTATCCATATTGACATTCTAAAGCCAGCTACACACCTTGCATACGCACATGTTGCTTTCAAAGGAGGTGAAAACGTGAAAGGAATATCCGCCCATGGCAACAGTTGTATCAAACTTTGATCCTCTCAATGCCCCAAGCGTGTACGTAGGTGTGTGTTTTTGCACGCAAAGGCTTTGTTTATTTGAGGCAGTCTTTACAAAATCGTGCAGATCATGTAGCGAAGTGAATTCATACAGATCCTATATCAATAATTAAAACATACCACAAAAACATGCCACATTGGAAAGTATCGAGGCAAATTTGGCATATATATTGGTAACATGTAAGCATAAATGCTCTATAGTATCCGTGCAAACGTTCTATACTAATTTTTTTTTCTATTTCAAAATGAAGCCGTATCTAAGCATAGACAACTCGGAGATCTGGAACCAGCTAGCTCACTGAAAAGCTTATAGTTCGCTGGTCGTCATACATGTAGGAAAGACAGACTACATGCTGGTTCATATTGTTCTAGCTCTTTTAGACAAGCACAATGGACCATGGCTTTACCCCTTGTAATAGCGTGCAAGTTGGGTGAGCGACAATGACTGGGATTGGAACTCTCAACCTCCAGGTCCATAGATAGTCACAACTCACCC
The DNA here is from genome assembly GCA_035149815.1 of Branchiostoma lanceolatum. Taxonomy (NCBI): domain Eukaryota; kingdom Metazoa; phylum Chordata; class Leptocardii; order Amphioxiformes; family Branchiostomatidae; genus Branchiostoma; species Branchiostoma lanceolatum. Next base: position 12,400,107 of record CM068882.1, on the reverse strand, counting down.
CTCGCCCACGCAAGGACAATACCCCAGTGATTACTGATTTATGCTAGCTTGTATTTCTCCCTCTTTTCTCCGACGTATCAAGGGGCAAATGAAGTCGTTAGATAAATTCATCTGGCTCGTTGAATGGCAAGAACCAAGCATTGATTACGCATTCCAAGTTAGATATTACGACCCAATACACAACTGTACCTTGGAGTGATTTTTTTCCAATGAGAGGAAAACTAAGTGCCACTTTAAACACGAGTATAGCACCCAAGTGTCGTGGACAGACCGGGCCTAATGAGGCAGACCATTACCTCACAGTCACAGCGGAGCATACAAACGTCCGTCCACATTTTATCGCTCGTTACCATAGCTAACCCTGCGTTACGTATCAGACCTGGTTTGCAAGCGGCGTTATTTTGCTGCCAAATGTATGTAAATGTATAACCATGACCTTATACGTATACATATACATATACATATACATTGGTTCGTATACATTTGATGATAGGAAACAAAGTATTCGGGAGATCTGCAGGCAGCAACGATGAGGCCTGCTGGCAGAATGCCAAATAAGGGCACACATGTGTCGTTTATTGGTCATACTTGTAGAGCACGTCTTCACGTTTCATGCCCAATCATATCCCATATTGTCTGTGCGTGGACTGAAAGAATTGGCCTAATTATGCCTTTGATAATTGATGATTGACATTTGAATTAGTCTCTACCAGACTAACTACGCCGGCTATAGGGAGGGTATTTACCAGGGGAGTTTGGCCATCAGAGAGTTTCATTCTTTAACCTTACTGTGGACTGACTCTCCTGGCAAATTATTCCCTTTTTGCCGATTTCTAAGATCCATACCCCCGTAGGAAGGCCTGGTGGAGGCTACATTTGAATCCGCTTGGGGTGGCAGATGCATTGCGTCATTAGCCTAGTTACTGAGAGTGGGTCCATCAGATCAGAATTAAGTGGTACCCGTGAGATTCAATTTTCTGCTGTGGACTACTACTACTTATTCAAAGGGGTGTCCGAAATTGTCCCAAGCATTTCACACCTTAACGATCAATAAAATCTGCCCTGCTTAAGTCACCCGAGCCATGCATCTACCAAGACGTTAGACAATTTATCTTATCAAAACCACAGAAAAGACCTTAAACCAGTCAATAGTTAAAGTAGAAGTAGATTTAGAAGGTCCGAAAATACTTTCATCAGATTGGTACAACATAAGATATTGTCATTTTTGGAGATATTAGAGACCTGAAACGTCAGCAGATTTACTGGTTGTGGAGAAAAGAAATCTCCAATATCCTAGATTTAGAAGAGCTGATCTGTTACGTATACCATATTGTATGTCATTGTTTGTCGAAAATCTTAAGTACAAGAGACCTTTGCGTGACAACTTTGTCATTTCACGAACGCCAAGAGACAACAGCTTCAAAACCCATTAGCCAAAGGTACTGAGCCGAGACGGCTGCAATCACGGACTCAATTTTGTTCAAAGTAATAGCGTGCCCTCCCAGTATTCCATTAATCCCCCTTGAAGCTAAGCGGAGGAAACGAAGTGATGCAGCCAATTTCCAAAGTTTCGCCCACGTCCTGCCATGGGTTATAAAGGACGCCGGCGTGAGGCTACGATAGAGATAAGAGTTACTTTTGAACTGTTGCAATTGTGTGTAATAGACTGAGCAGTATGTGGGCACCGAGTACACTTCATCAGTTTAACGACAAAGTTTATCTGGTAAAAGAATGGAAGCACGAGACTAGCTTTGACGTTGCGTTGATGAAGGTTAGACATCCAGGTAGTAAGATACGCCAAAAATAGTTACTCAAGCAACTGGATAAAAGTTTGAAACAGTCAGACGTTTCAGACAGCATCCGCTGTTTTTCGTCAGTGACTAAGGCCAGGATAGGACTGGAAAACCAGGTTTTATACCAACACTCTGAATAGATATGTTAATGAGGTTAAGACACTTTAGGATGTCTTGACGTAGTCTTCAAAAGATAGTCTCAATTGACATATCTATTCAGAGTGTTGGTACAAAACCTGGTTTTCCAGTCCTATCCTGGCCTTCGTCATTGACGAAAGACAGCGGATGCTGTCTGAAACGTCTGACTGTTTCAAAATTTTATCCAGTTGCTTGAGTAACTATTTTTGGCGTACTTTGACGTTGCTTCATCTATGAGGTCCTCAATTATCAGCAACATTGTCCATCAGCATTAAATTTCATCTCTGTTGTTAGAATTTAATTAGGATTTAAGTAATTTCCAACACAGAGGGAAAGTGGGGCTTAAGCCAAAGTTTTCAATCGAACAGCACCACTCCTTATCAAGGATTGAGCAATCCACCCCTTCTATGACTTTATGCAGATAGAACACGTGGCTCGATGAGCAGTAGATAAGAAGTTGAAAATAGTTTGTTTATGGCGACCCCCGTCTCCATTGAATGATCAAGCTAATACGGCATTACCTAATTATAACGTATGTTGCTATACCACAATATCCAGTGCTAGCACATTTTACGCATTGTAAAACTACAAAGAGGCCCATGTCTTGGCTGAGCATCTGTTCAGCATTGCGGGCAGATTTATCTCCAACAGGATCCGTGTTACGGGGCACTTAACGTTAAGTACACCCCACCATATTACCCGTAGATAACTATCACCATAATTACAGCCCTTCTTCCTCTTACTTTCTCGGACAAGGGGACCGTGCATCTCATAGTGTTTGGCGTTGAATCATCAAATGTCATTTCTCTCCATCATTTTAGTGCTACAAAGTCATACTTTATGGAGAGGATTGGAATCTGCAATACAAAAATTATTCACATTTTCTAATGTAAGATGCCAGTCGTTGTTAAGGAATGAATCCACTGTTTCTATGGAATCAATTTACTCAGATTGCAGACACGTGACTTGATGAGCAGCGGATCAAATGCAGCAGATAGTTTGTGACGCCCTCCGTCTCTTTTCAGGGGTGATTGTATTACAGTATGTTATGTTATACTGAAAACTACATAACCTGTGTCATGATTATGATATGAAAAATACGATATGGTTGAAAACATTTCACTGTCCTTAAGTTTTAAGACTGGACGCTTTTAAATCCAAGGGACTGAGAGACACTGGTACACTGCGCAATTGGTTGATTATTTTGCAAGGTGAATGTGTCACAAATTGACTGCCTCTGCGCTAATCTCGGAATGATGCTGACTGGAACGCTCCCCGAGAATCTCAAGGGACCGATCGCACGGCACCACCTGTTGTGTCAGTTGACTAGCTCTAATCAAACATTGTCAACCGTGTTTCAGCTTTAAATTCATATTCCTACATCGAGGTTTTCTTTTGTGAAACACCTAGCTTCAGTGCATAGTGAACCAGTCAGTATTGCTCTGATGAAGATGACAGTCATCAAAACGTTGGCTCATGCAAATACTTGGTTGTGAATAAAAGAACTTTGCTATTCAGTCATTCTCCAACCTGATGACATTATTCATGGATGACTCCAAAATCCATTCTGTTCTTTTTACGGCGGTAGATATCAAGTATGTACGATTTTCTATTTCCCCATCTCACGTAAGTGTTGCTGATTCTGTGGCGAGACTTCAAAGAGCCTTGACGCAGAAAGATGAATAAATACGACACATCTAGGTGCAATGAGTTGTCAACAATCATATCTCACAAAGAATCAACCCAAGGAGTTGCCTACAAGCTTATATCTCAAATCTTAAGATCTTTTTACTGCGGGTTTTCTACAAACTAGTTAGGGGAGCATGTGTTACATAAGAACGCTTACATCACACCATCAGTATCCTAATTACCTTTACGTGAAATTTGACCCAAATAAAGTGATTAATTTTACGTCATTTCACACGTCATCTTTTTCGCCTCAAGCTTGAGTACCTATCAAACATCATCTTTGCTGAGTTTTTGACGCATGTGATGACGTTTGAACGGAAAACCCAGACATCTCCAGCTGAGAAAATGTGATTGTGTCGTTTTTAATGGTCCACCTAGGTACCTATCAGGTGTAACGTTCTATTACTGAGAATGCCAAAACTTATTAATGGCCCGTTTCACACACGTATTTACTGAGTCGACGCTGAGTCGACCTGGAGCCGACTCAAAAACATGTGTGTAAATCTTGCAAAATTGTTTTCAGTATTGCAGGATTTCTATGCATCATCGTCATCTAATGGGTATGTATCTGCAGCCGTGGAAAAGTCCTGCAGTTGAAACTAGTCTATTTTTATTCTATGCCTACTAGATTAGAAAAGGCTTTCACGATGCTGTTGCAGTTACTTGGGAAAATTCAATTATATTCCTACTACTTTTCCATCAACATCTGCACTATAAATACATGCACATGTTATCTAAGAGGTGCAAGCAGTAGATGGAATCCTTACTCCATCCAGGTGTAAAAAATGGGTACCTAATTTCGGTTAGGGAGGTAAAAGGCGGTGGAAGAAGAGGGATGGGCTCAACTCCCAATGCCGTGCCCTAGACACCGTGGGCTACTCATACGGCCTAAAAAGGGACCTTTACTCTTCACCCTTTACTAAGGGTTGGAAAGAATCTACCCTAATCTTCCGATAACATCTTCCCTTCAAATACGCTCATGCCATCTACGAGGTACGTGTAGGAGATTGAGTAATGCGCATGCGTGGCCAGTATGGTTATGGTAATTAGGCACTTCGTTTATCTAAAAAAGAATTACATAAAAGCACTTAGTGTGTTTTCGTTAATGGTAAGCACACTTGAGAAGGATCCCGCCCAATCTTCCCATAACATAAATGTCATCTACGAAACGCGTGTTGTGGATGAAATTATGTGCATGCGTGACCTGTATGGTTATTATTAGTAGACACTCTCTCGCTCTTGGTACATTTACGAAACATGATAGGAGAGCACTCAGAGTCTTTCTGTAAAGGGTAAGCACTTTCACTCCTGCACTTTTACTTAAGTGCTTTCACACGTGGCGTTGGATTGCCTTCGCCACCCGCGCACGGATTTGGGTGGATTAGAATATATTCACCGAGACTTATTTTCGCAATATTTGTATCATTCCGATTTGATTTGATTCTATTAGAATTGCAACGGTGCAATACACATGGAACGCAGGCAGCTATTGCTGATGTCGTGACCCACACATAATATACCCGTTTAACACCTGGGTGGGGTGAGGATAGTCGTGTAAAGTGCCTTTCCCAAGGGTTGTGCGGTGGCGGCGGGGGATTCGAACCCGGGACCGCTGGATTCTGGGCCGAAAATCCTGCCGTTTCGCCACACGACCCAACGATCGATCCATGATACGTTAGCTAAGTATACAACAAAGAAACTAGGGCAATGTTATCACTAAATGTGTCCTACATCCGTCAGCCACTCTTAACAATATGGACAAGCCAGTTACGTATTTCTTGGTGTGGCTGGGACACAGGTACATGTACAGAAAGGTTGCCCAACAACAGGTAGCTATTGTCAATGAATAATCCTTAATAGAATAACGGTTAAGATTTTTTGATTTTTTTTTTTTTATTAATTTTTTTTTTCTTTTTTTATTTTTTTTTTCTAATCTTAGTAGTTTCTTTTTTTTGTTGTTTTCGTTTTACTTTCTTTTTTTTTTTCTTTTTTTTATTTTTTATTTATGTTTTTTTATTTTTTTTTTTATTTTTACTTTTTTACGTATTTCTTGGTGTGGCTGGGACACAGGTACATGTACAGAAAGGTTGCCCAACAACAGGTAGCTATTGTCAATGAATAATCCTTAATAGAATAACGGTTAAGAAATATAATAGGGAAAACTAGCGGTGTAGAAATGTTGGACAAACTATGGGTGAATTCTAAAAGTTCCATACACTTGCACGTTGGCATATGGATTAGGCAGAGATTTAAATTTAATGGGGGTGATCTTTAAAATTCACTGAAGTTCTATGAGATTAATGGAGAGGGGGCGGACGACTGTCAAAAATGAAAAGTCAGGAAAAAGTTCAAAGCTTCCCTCACAAAACACCCACTCCATATCTTGCCTCCGACTCCTTCCGGCTGTTTTCTTTTTCACGTTCTTCTCGGCCAGCAATGAGAGTAGAAATGCAATAAGAAAACGGTAGCTTGAAAAAAGAAACAGCCGGAAGGAGTCTGCAATATAGTCTGTAATACGTAAAGCAAGGTCTCGGTGAAAACCGTTGCATCTCTTTAAAACCACATGCAATGTAAACCCAAAACGCCATAGATAATGCGGTCGGTACCCTCATTTTTGTATCAGACATGTAGTCACTGTAGACGTAGGCATGAGCTCACTTATTTGCATTAAAGGCTCACCTGCCAGTGCCTTCTTGGAGGTCAACTTATTCAAACAGGATTTTCTCTTGGCGCCAGTTAATATAACGTATTTGGCTTCACGTAGCGACTGACTCTGAAATGATGCGGTAGTCATGATCAGCATGGCAGCAGCGGCCATGTTATCTCGTTATTAGAACTAGAGGCACTTCACGTAGCATTACTGTTTGCACATGTTGTTATGGCTTAGCTGTCATATCATATATAATATCTGTCAGACTTGATCATACTTTTCTACGGAGAATGACCGTTGCACTGTTCTTTTGACAAAAAAGAGCCAAGGAAATCTTACGGACGGGGAACTGCGTCTCAAACGATTATGAGTGCTCTGCACATTTCGGCGATGGTCCTGACCGCCACACGTTATAGACCGCCTCTTAGGAAATCTAGGTCTGATGTTGAAAACGATGTTTGTAGCGTTTGTGTTAGTAGTTGTTCATCATTTTCCACCCATAGCAACTTGGTCTGTTAAGAAAATAACACTCTCCTCTGGTCTTGTGTCTCCCTTTAAGTAAACCGACTATCCTGGCCAATCAGTCACTCTATTTTTGCCTAATTCTTCCATCCATAACCCATCAGGAAGGCCTAGTGCAGGCCGTAGCGCGGAGCAACGTGATGGGATGACGTCAAACTCGCCATTCAACCAGACCCGAAGAATCCATATCTCTTGCGAGCCAGATCATTGAAGCGTGCTGAAATACGTCTGCACGTCATGTACATGACCTTGTGTAATTCCCGTGGCTCATGTGAGTGATCATATTTTGCTAGGCTGTTTTTACTCTTTATAGATTACTTCAGGCGGCGATGGAGCCGTCGCAGGTCGTTGCTTGTTCAGGGAATTTGTCTGACAGTTTGATGAAAACATCCTCCCATTTCGTCGACAGACCGGAGTTCTCCAGGCGATTAGATTCTACAGATAGGATATATTTCCCGAAGGAGTACTGTCATGTCGTGTTTTCTTACAGTTCTAAGAAAAAAAGGCACTATAACTTCCTGTGGGATCTCGCCGGTAGTAGACACAAAAGCTGGTCGACTTATACAATACTGCTTGCCTTTATGTATTTTCAAAGTATGGAAAATTTCCACCGAATACAATTTCAGAAGCTACTGTTGAACTGTAAACAGTTTAACGTATAGCTTGTTAGAAATGAGACTACGTCTAACAGTTTCATCCTTCCACATTCAAACTAGGGCTGTTGACATAATCAGTATTTCCATTCCCATGTCACATACTCGTGCAGGCCAACTATGTTATTTATATAACTCGAAGGCCTTGCCAAGTAGTGTCCTTGCCATTAACACACTATGGCATTGACTTACATTACAACTCGCTGACTAAAATTTCAGAAACCACCCTTTAATTATCAACAGATTCTTATACTAGTAATTGAGGCTACGCTTAACATGTCCATCCTTCCCCATCCAAATTAGCGCTGCTGACATAATCATCCCTTTCCATTCACATGTCACATACACGTGCAGGGCAATGGTGCTATTTCTACAACTCGAGGACCTTGCCAAGTGGTGTCCTTGCCATTAACAGACGTTGGCTTTGATTCCCATTACATTTCGCTGACTACAATATCAGAAACCACCTTCGAATTATCGACAAATTCTTATTAAGGAGGCTGCGCCTATCATTTCCACCCTTCCCCATTCAAACTAGCACTGCTGATATAATGATCCTTTTCCATTCACATGTCACATACACGTGCAGGCCAATGGTGCTATTTCTACAACTCGAGGGCCTTGTCAAGTAGTGTTCTTGCCATTAACACACTGTCGCATTGATTTACATTACATTTCACTGACTGCAATGTCAGAAACCACCTTCCAATTATTAACAAATTCTTATAGATGAGCTCGAGGCTACGCCTATCATTTCCATCCTTCCACATCAAAATAGCGCTGCTGACATAATGAGTACTTTCCATCCACATGTCTCATACATGTGCAGGCCAACGGTGCTATTTCTACAACTCTAGGGCCTTGCCAAGTAGTGTCCTTGCCATTAATACGCTTTCGCATTGATTTGCATTACATTTCACCGACTACAATTTCAGAAACCACCTTCGTATTATTAGCAAATTCTTATAAATGAGGCTACGCCTAACATTTCCATCCTTCCTCATTCCAACTAGCACTGCTGATATAATGATTCTTTTCCATTCACATGTCACATACACGTGCAGGCCAACGGTGCTTTATCCACAACTCTAGGGCCTTGCCAAGTAGTGTTCATGCCTGTCGCATTGATTTACACGACGCATGGGGAGGGCACTTGCTCTGCTTAATAACACTACGCGGGTAACAGGTCTCCTATGTAATGATCGCGCATTCAATCCCAAATCCTACATGATGCGTTCGGATGAGCACACTGCAATGGCATTGAATTTGGAAGGTGGCTGGCGCCGTGACAAAACCAAATGGAAGTACATCCCATCTATATAGCCCCCTCATAAAGATTTTGAAATAATATGTCTCGTCAAACTGATTCAGCTCCAGGCCCGGATTGGTACCATCAACCATAGGATTACTGTGATAAATGAGACTCAGTATGTAGAATTTCAACGATCTGTTTAAAGCAGGGTGATCTATATCGATTATGGTCTTGTAGATACCCACAGAGTGTTGTATATAGAGCGTTTCAATGTGAGATCATATCGCTGTCTTCGTCGCCATTTTGGTGTCCCTATTTACATCCCAGTGAATCATAGTTCAGACGTGTTTGGACGATTTGCGTTTTATAAACTTCTCAAATAACCTCTATCAAACACCTACAGCTTAAAGAATAGAAGATGAAAAGAATACTTGATAAATTCAACTTGCCGATGGAACACAAAAATGAAGGTTTGAGGTACGGTGAATTGAAATGCAAATTAAAGACTCCAACATGGCGGTCAGCACCTGTCTGCCTCATTGATATGGAAAGTGTGTAAAAACGCTTTATATCATTAATATTCATGCTTCGGTATCAGTCTATGGAGATCTGGCCGGATAAGGAAATAAGTCACGATGAAAGATTCTCCGATCATGGTTTCCATAAAAGGTACGGATGCAGTGTGTTATTTCTATCTGGTCTCACCATATGTGCACTTTCCCCCGATTCAATTAGATCGGCGTGTTGCTTTACGATGGGGATACAAACAACACCGACTCATCCATTTCCGTTTGACATGAGTCACGACATCATGAAAGCCGCTGTAAGCTGAAGGCAAGCACCATGTGTGTGTGGGTTCCAAAATTGTTCCAGGCTGTAAAAAAGATTTAAAGGTAATGACTGGAAAATATTGGCGCGGTCATATGGGTTCAGAAAGAGTAGATAAAACCAATTTTCGTCACTCCCTGAGATTTTGGTATCATGAGATCACGGGTGCGTTAGCTTTCTTAATTTGGAGATTGTAGGCTTTTTATTTCAAAACCAAAGAAAGTCCAGTAACGTTTGGGACGGCTTCCTTGCTGCTGCGCCACAATGTAGATACGTTAAGAAGTAGTAGAATTCATCAGGCCCCGAAGAAGGTAGTCAATGGGTTACCTAAACGTTAGTTAGATAGTTAGAAACGGTAGATAAAATCTATATAGCTAAGAGCCCAGAATATATTGATGTACCTGCCTGATGAAACTTTTTTACGCTTTTTGAGACCCCCTTTATATTTTTCACGTACAAGTTATCCATGTCGATGCGTTAAGAAGAAGTACGATTCATCAAGCACCGAAGAAGATGGTCAATAGGTTACCTAAACGTCGACAGATAAAATCTATATAGCTAAGAACCCAGGATATATTAATGTTCCGATCTGATGAAACTATTTACGCTTTTTGAAAACCCCTTTAAATTTTTCACGTACAAGTTATCCATGTAGATGCGTTAAGAATAAGTATAATGGTAGAATTCATCAAGCCCCAAAGAAGGTAGTCAATAGGTTACCTAAACGTCGACAGATAAAATCTATATAGTTAACAACCCAGGATATATTGATGTAAATGTACCGGCCTGATGAAACCATTTACGCTTTTTGACAACCGCTTTATATTTTTCGCGTACAACTAATCCATGTAGATGCGTTAAGAAGAAGTACAATTCATCAAGCACCGAATAAGATGGTCAAAAGGTTACCTAAACGTCGAAAGATAAAACTATATAGCTAAGAACCCAGGATATATTGAAGTACATGTACCGACTTGATGAAACCATTTACGCTTTTTGAAAACCCCTTTATAATTCGACGTACATGTGAAGCACCATGGCAGGTCGAATGGAGACGCTACCCTTCGTTGACTGCCTTATTGCACCGACAGCCGGTCCACGTAATTGCGTTGGTCGGTCTTCACAATAAGAAATATAATTCCTTTCATTCCCTCTTCCTGTATCACTAGCATGAATCAGACCTTTACATAAGCAAGTGGCTTTGCCGTGGGCGAAAAAGATCTATTACGTAGATATCTGTGAAGCACCGTTTCCCGAGAATAACCTATAAATAGAGAAAATAGCTAAATCCCTCAACTCACATAAGCTCTTAAAGGATCAAAGATCTCTACTTCAGAAAGGTTAAAGAGTTTTGCGGTGAACGCGATATCCTTTAGGGCTTTGATGTATTTTATGGGCCTTGTGTTTGTTGGCGGTAGCAGCGTTGCATTAGCATTGGTTTCATCTGGCATTCATTTCGAAAGCGAAAGCAAATATCGGTAAATATCAAGACCAAAGATGGTAATGTTCCTAGCAAACTGTGGGATTTTGTCGTGTTAACCCGTAGGTTCGCCAATACATTTCAAATACTCTCACGTGTGAACAAATGCAGATAGGGCTACAAAAAAGACTTCAGATAAAATGATCGGAACTAAAAGAAGAATAAATGCACGGCAATATTTCAATTATGTATGATAATAGGAGCATATAAGTGAAATACTTAGGTATTGACCATGAATTGGAGAAATACAAAATATCTTGCTCGGGACTAAAATAAGAATTCATGCACACCAACCTGTCAATGATGTATGAGTATAAAAAGCGAAATACTTATTCATTGAATTGGGGAACTTGCTTGGAAATAAAAGAAGAATTTATGCACACCCATTTGGCAATGATATAGGAGCATAAAAAGTTAAATACTTGAATTGGGGATATGTAGAAAATATATTTCCCAGGGGATAAAGGATGTGATTTTATGAGGGCGAGGGCGAAATATATGTTCTGCCTCCAAAATAGGCGATTATTTTTCGGCTTAGGTAATTATAATTCGGGTGTGACCGGGAAGAATCGTAAAATTAAATGCTTGTGACAGAAAATCGAATTTGCCAATTTACGTCCATTAGAGAGTCGCCATTTTACGACACCTGCTGGATTCTTTACTTTACTGCGATGTGTAAAAACGGCAAATAGAATTTCATGAAGCCTAGGGTCTGCCTTACTCGCCCGTGCATACAAATCACGTCTGCTGACAGGAAACATGGCCGCGCAAGCTCCTACGGCAACGGAATTAAAAACATCACGAACAAAGCCGTTTCCGTTTAAAATCCCAAGAGCTTCATTGCTTTCGAGATCTGAGAGCAAATATGGCCGAAGCCGTACAGTAGCGCTTTGCTGCACTAGGGCGTAGCGCTTTCGTTCAACCACCTGTGGCTGAGAACAACATCGGGGCGGAGTAGAAACCCACCATATGGCACGGCCGGATGGGAAGGCTAGCGCCGACAAAATCATCAAATAACCCCTTACAAAAGCGTAAAATGCCACGCTTGACTTCTAATGAGTAACGGTAACGGTTCTTATGGCGCTTTGGGTAAAGCTGCCCGGATATTTGGGGAAAAAAGCATTCTTTCGAAGGTGGGAAGGGATGCGAAAGTAATGGCGGACGGGCTCATCATATCTGAGATTTTATTCCGTCCTCGTATTGTCACTCGTATTCCGTGGATAGTCTTGAGGTTGATTACAGCATAACCATATATAAGATTATATTCCTTCCTCGTATTTTCACTCGCATCCAATTTGGAGTCTTGAAGTAGATTATGAAATAACCTTACGGGCAGAACCCGAAATACACAGGTGTGCCCACTATAGGAAGGAGAATTCGTAATAACATTTCCTCCTTCCCCCTCTGCAGGGGTGTTCTCTGCAAATAGCCGTTAGTGTCCGTTTGTTATCTGAAGCACATAAATGTCTGGAGCCGGGGGAAATATAGCCGCAGAGATGCAGAGTGGGCGATGCGTATCGCCTATATAACGCACTTCCGCGCCGACGGTTTTTGCTGTAAAATACGGTCCACTCCCCCCTTAACAACCACTACAAGTCACCCGTTAGGTTTCATTGCCTTTACATACCGTCTCACGAATGTGTCAGCCCGGCACATTTCCAGCGATATTTCTTTCTTGCTTTGGGTATTGAAAGATGTAGATTCTGTATACAGTCGAGACTTGTCGACGTGATTCAGAAGACATAGTATTCATCTAGCATCAGCTATGCGCTAAGAGTTCAAAGCATTTCTTTTAAAAACGAGAAAAAATGCATTCATACGTTTCAGCTCGTCATCCGCCAATCATACACAGTAAGCGGTTGAACATGGATAATATGATACACAATTTAGACTATACTGATGAGGGTTTGGAACCTCTGGGACTTACCGACCGGAATTCTTGGAGAGGAAACGCCGTGGCTCCGTCCCTTCAGCGGCTCGGCGTCGTGCACTCTGTCTCCTACAACGTCCTCCCTTCTCCACAAGCCACCGACCGGAAGCTGGCCGCCGACGTCACTGTTGCATCCGGTCCCCCGCCTCCGGCTGCAACCCTTCACTACGTGACCAAGAAGGTGAATCAGGCGAGCAAACGCAATACGTCGAGAACGCAAATTGACGATGTGTTGAACGTTTTTTTGTCAGCCGACCTATATATTTTCGTGCCCCGTCCCAGCCCATCTAATGAATCATTCCGCATAATGATTTGACCAGCCTGATCGCTGCCATTGATTTTTTTGCAGCGTTAATATTTAATGATGCACAGTGAAAGGCACCCCTATCGTAAATAAACTGGTTTAATCCAGCCATTATAGCGCTACGTTTTGTATCTGAGCAACGACCAGAGACTACCAACAGGCACTGTTTGTTTTCAATATCGCTTTATTTTCTTAGTAAAAGCCTATTACATCTGGTGTTCAGCAGCCCAGTATAAATCCTATTCAATGAATATTTTCTATTGATAGAATTTTAATGACTTGTAAATTGAATCAACAGACTCGGTAATTCAATCGCATTGCATGGTTCTATTCGCAAGTCACTATTTTTGGTGACTTGTCATTGTAATGATATTTAGACACCATATGAACTAATGGATTTTTGTACGCGACTGTCACCAACTGGTGACAATTATTACGTCATAAGTTATAACAATCACACTCTACCTTGTACATGTGTCTATTATGAATCAGACTATTATAAAAATGGAAAATATGATATCTGTCAAATACGAATCCCTAGTCCTACTACTGTAAACGTAGAAATATTCGCAGGGATTCAATTTTGCGATAAGGAGAAAACGTTCGCGGTGGTTTTGAGTTCGCGTTTGAAACGATAGTAGCGCTACAGTCGCACAATGGAACAGCTTTTCGCGATGGTTTTAATTTCGGGATAAAGATTTCACCGCGAAAACCACGAACATAAAACCACCGTTAGCATTTCTACATTTACAGTGCTACGCACGCAACCGCAACGCACAAGAACAAACCGTTTCATCCACTATACAAAGAGACTTGTCGGCATTACGAAATGGTCTTCAGATTACAAGGAAAGTAATCATGTGGATTAATGCTGTGGTCTATTACGGACAATAGGCTTATAATTCAAACCACACCACACGAATATGTGACGTACGTCTAACAGCCCGCATTGAATACATGCCAAATGGCGGCAGCCCGGCGTTACCTTGCTACAGCACTACCAAATTGTTATGGGCATAATACTACATATTATAGCTAAAGACGTCGAAACTGGTGTACTTTGTGGGCAGATAACTATGGAATCGAGCATTGATCTCGGTAAATATAGGGTTTACCCCATGTTTGCCCAACCTTGTACAGATGCTATGACAATCAGACAACCCCGCCCACCGAGTACATGGTTATTGCCTTAGCTGAAATCAAGGTGTTTCAAGCCGACTATTTATACGTTATAGCCCGTGGTAATAGGCTGAGGTAAAAATCCATGAATCTATATCCTGTCTAAGGCTCTAATAACCGTTTGTTTTCCTTGTTGCGTAGAGTTTCTTACAACTAATACGACCTTAAAGACGTCGCCTGCTTACTAGGATTGCCACCGGCACTGACGTGTATTCGGCAGGGGATTTAGCAAGGATAGGTTACACATTATTGAAGTGTATGTCTCGCCCTGACATGGCTATGTATGGTAGTCTCTATTGACAATATTGGAGGGAGTTCCAAGAAAAGACGTCCACTGAGAATTCAGCACTAAGGACGGCACTGTTTTGTTTTTCGAACCGCTTTAAAAGTGAGCACGACTCCTGCGCCGTACTAAATCCCTGTACGTAACGCTTTATGACCTATATGGCACAAGTAAATGGTGCGACGTGTAAGCCGACACGTGAATCGGACGCGCGTGGGTTTTGCTTGACTCACACGAAGATTGCCGAGAAAGTGCAGACTGGTTTGGCAATATAAGTCAAAGAGATTACTCGTAGAGTAGGTCGTGGTGGATGGCTTAGTTTTTAGGTTTAAGCTTGGGTTCGATTCCAGGTATGGATTTCGTCCTTGCAAAGCACTTAACACGATTTTCCTCACTCCACCCAGGTGAAAATGGATACCTGACCTTGGTCGGGGAGGCAAGAGGCGGTGAAAGGGGAGAGACTCAGTTGGGTTAAGGCGGCCCAGGAAGTATTATTCTGTACATATATGATTATACTCTGTAACTATCGATAGCCTTGTCGCACCACGATGAAACTTCACACAGTTTTTGAACTACTTAAAACACATTGAATAAAGGTGACTTAAGTTTCTCTACTGCTGGATTTTGGGTTAGAAATACACATTTTGGTTAAAAAAAACGTGTATTTTATGGATTTATGCGCGCAGGCGGTAACACCACCTTTCATCATAATATTTTGCAAGGAAAGATCTAACCCCATATAAATTATTTTTGTCCGAGGCTATTTTGTTTAAAATGACGATTACATTGTTTCTCTGGGTCAGAAACATCAGAAACAGCTATTTTGCAGTCATTTTTTATTGAAAATTCGCCCGAGTTAAAAATAGGTAAAATCTATGCAAAATAGCCTCGGACAATTTTGATAAGAAAGGGATAATAAGTTACATTTGATTACTCAAAAGCTGAATTCTGTTGTTTTGAGCTGCGCGTAATTGCGTAAAAGTCATAACCCAAATCCCACACAAGCAGCTCGTTGTCTCCCGCGTAATCCAACACCTGTGACGTAAGGGCCGTTCCATTCGAACACCATACCGAACATATAGAACCTCCCGTTCTATTTGGAATACCTCCGTCAAAACAGCGCTAGTAGGACTCGGCGCGGCTCATGCAACATTTGTGGAGGAGACAACTTCCAAATCATTTGATTGAAACATTTAGAATGTAATACAATCCAAATCCTGGCCTATAAAACAATTTTGCGCTTATACGTACACCTGAGATGATACATATGATTGTGTTGTGTAATAGACCTTGCGCTCCCCGAAATGCTCCGTAGTGGAACATTTCGAACCGTGTTCGAGTTCGGCCGCGCCGCTGGCCAGGCACGCGGCCGGAACTCGAACACGAATTTTCGAGCCTGGGCTGCCTTAACCCAACAGAGGAGATGGGCTTCATCTTCCAATACCACTCCAAACAGGCTCAAAAAGGCTATGGGACCTTTGCCTTTTGCATCTTCGTGTGTAAATACATATCAAAATCTGTGACCTTTTCTGAAATCCTAGCACTTAGCTCAGCTAACAAAGTTTACACCGGGTAGACTTTAACTCCAGGGACTCATATTGGCTGAACCATACTAAAGCCATGCTATAGTGATACAGAAACATGATCGGCAGATAGGATTAGAAGATTTAAATAGAGCAGGTAAAGAGGGTCGGTTTAAATGGGACCAGGGCTTATCTTATTTATGGATAGCCAGAAAAGTAGCCTGATGAAATCGTGTTCTATGTGGCCCCCCTTCTCTCCAAGCAGAGGTTGGGCGGGGGAGATCCTTTCCTTCGGCTGGCTTACCCAGGTTTCTGACAGCCTCTTAAGCCCCCCTCTCACTGGACCCGCGGCACGCTGGCGGCGTCGCTGCGTCCTAAACTGGATTTGTGTTACCCTTGACTTTATAATGGGAATATAGTTCAAAGCGTACACGTGTGACCAAAAAGACAACGAAACACCCAAAGCTTAAAAAGATTCGTTTTTTTTGTCGATGAAATTCGTTGAATGCTTTGTCAATTCGATTGGCCGCAGCGACGCCGCCAGCATGCCGCGGATCCAGTGAGAGGGGGGCTTTATCCAACCTCCGTCGTCAGTGGCTGGCTTCAAAGGGCAAAGGGTACCGTAGCTGAGAGCTTGGCAAGAAGGTGACAATCTACCCATTCAATCTCTGCTCGGGGAGAAATTTATTCCACTGATAAGCGCAAGCTAGCGGGAACGGCCCTTTATTGTGACAACTAATCCTGAAATGCATATTCATGGTCTTTCTTAGTTGGGGAAAGTTGAATAGCAGACACCGTGGGCGTAGGTAATAGCCAGGTAAAGGTTCGTCCAGTCAGAAATCCAAGGAGCTATTGATGAGATCGCCTTGAAGAATCGACCCCGTGACCTCTCCACCCCGTGTACGCTTGCCTAATCACGATGCTATCGATGTGACAGATTAAGATACGTATCTCACAATTACTTCAGCTATATATATAGCAGCATGGTTTGTCTGGTTCTATACAGCCGACCTCTGGTCGTGTTTTCAGACCCCCAACCTTTAGATATACCGACCTTTGACATTTTGTAGCGCATGGAACCCGCTTATTAGGCGATCCCCTCGGAAGCATGCGCTGCGGAAACAGGAAATGTGAAAATCGTCGAAGTGCTTATTGCCTTGGTTACTAGTAGTATCAAGCACCGTTTTTGGAATTGAAAGTTAATGGATTCAGATGCTTTCTGTAGCAGTGTGCTTGATCACAATTATTGAGATTTAGTGGGACGTCAACATTTTGAGTGTTTTATTTTTTTGGCCATTACAATTATTGAAGAACTACGGAAATTACAAATAACACTAATCGCGCCAGATCTTTTGAGCACCGATCACGACTCGCTTCCGGACTGCAGCTTGCTTTGCACGATCTGAATAACGCAATTTTCACTAAGCGTTATTACCTCGTCTCTAATATAATCGCATTTATTACCGTAATTATCTACTGGTTCTGCATTTACAATCGTAGAGACGTCATGCAGTTGCAATCAATACTTCTGAGGTCTAGAACGGCATCTCTTCTCCCTTAGTCAGAGACATCAATGATTGAGACAGGTGCGACTCACCGAGAGTGAGGACTGACACAATAAGAAAAGCAGTGGAAAAGAGCTGCTCAATAACAGCCTCCCTTGAAACCTTGAAATCTTTTCCTCGTAAGGCCTTGGGGCCATGACTCCCAACCTTCATGAAATGAATCTCTTTGATTCCTCCCTTGGACAGTTCCTGCAGTTGCAATAAGTCCCTTTAGGACTGTAACAACGCAACTACTCCTTAAGTCAGCTTACTCAATGCCCACCAACTGATATTTTCCAAGCAGAGGTTTCGATCGGGGGGCTAGGAGTGTCCGGGATTTTTAACGCTGCCCTCCAAATCCCGGACACTCCTAGCCCCCCGATCGACACCTCTGATTGGAGAATAACTGGCTGGCACAATGGGAGAAGTAGAGCTGCAGAAACCACACGATGACACACAGTTCTGAGAATACGTGAGAGAAGTGCTATCATTTCCCCGTAAGGCCTTGGGGTAACACCCTCGACCTTTATGAGATGAATGTCTTTGATTCCTCGCCTGGACAGTTCCTGCAGTTGCAATAAGTCCCTTTAGGACTGTAACAACACAACTACTCCTTAAGTCAGCTTACTCAATGCCCACTATCAGATATTTTCCAAGCAGAGGTTTCGATCGGGGGGTAGGAGTGTCCGGGATTTTTAACGCTGCCCTCCAAATCCCGGACACTCTTAGCCCCCCGATCGACACCTCTGTATCTCTGTACCAATCCGGGTCCCCGGAAACGTCCTACAGTAGCAATTAGGACTGAAACAGCATCTCTTCTGCCTAAAGGCCGGTTCACACTTGTGTGTATATTCAAGTGTGAGTTGCGTAATTACATATTTTGGTTTAGATTAAGTTTGCAGCCGAAGAAGTATTTTTTCGGTTCAATCACCAGGCTGCCCAACGGTAGGTCAAAGTAAAAAACAACTTCTTTTCCGCAAACTTTACCTAATCCCCCCCCCCCCAAATGTCAATACGCACTTGAATATACGCACAAGTGTGAACGGGGCCTAAGTCAGCTTACTCAATGTTTAATAGCGAACACAATAGGAGAAGCAGGGCCGAAGAAACCACACGATGACACACGGTTCCGAGAATACGTGAGACAAGTATCATTTTTTCCTCGTACGGCCTTTGGGGAACACTCTCTACCTTACAGTAAAATATCAACGCCGTTACAGTAAAATATCAAGTGGCACACGTTTTTTCGATACCTACATGTAGGACCACAAGCTAGTAGCACAATACGGCCTTCGAGCTGACCAGTATGGGTGAAGAGGCCACACGATGCAAGTATTATCTTTTCCTCGTTCGGCCTTGGGGTAACACTCCCAACCTTCATGAGATGAATCTCTTGAAGTCCTGGCACGAACCACTCGGGGCCCACGCCGGGCTGGAGGTGAGGGAACAAATGGCTAACTAATTACTTCTGGCGGTCGGAGATAGTCGTGATCCGCACAGTTTAGCTTACCAGGCGAAATCAAATCCCTTCTTTGTTCACCGTCGTTTAACAGTAAAATATCAAGGTAAAGTGACACGCGGTTTTTTTGTAGCTTGTAGCACAATGCGGCCTCCAACTGCAAGATGAACAGTATAGATTTTTGTTCTTCACGTTAAGTTTGCAGCCGAAGAAGGAATTTTTCCGGTTGATGGAAATCAACATTTAGAATCTCTTTATTCTATCCAGTCAGTCATCCATCCATTCATTCATTTATAGTAATTTCTTATTCAAGTGGCTTAAAAATACCGCTAGCTACTCTTCGTCCGTGGTCATATGAGCAGCCCTTCTCACAATAAACACTTCTTCAGTTCTTGTCTTCTACTTGTTGCTAAGATTTAAAGGTAACCGAGCACTCTATGTGGCTTCAGACTCGAATTTAGAAAAAAAATTAAATGTCAATTTCATAAAGATTACAGCAACTAGAATATTTCCAGTTTTCAAGCCACATAAAATGCTCTTGATGCCTTTAAAAAAATGGATACTCCCAGCGTCTCTGACAGCGCTTGGATTTTCGATATATCAGTGCTCACCACACAACGACATCGTCTTTGCTCGTTGTCAATATGTAATGGTATAGTATAGTGTTACTGAAACTTACTATGTGTAGAAGTGACTAGGGGTTTTTAATCAGAGTTTGAAGCCACATAAAGTGCTCTGGGTGCCTTTAAACATGAACTATGCATGTCTTAATTATCGTGCCGCCGAGGGCAGTTCTGCAGACGGAAGTCTAGTATGGAGGAGGAGAGATTAAGGTTCATCGCAGTCTCTCAACTTCTGAGTCTTCACTTCCTGATGTCTTTCTTAGAGCGGTGCCTCGCTGTCTGAGACGTTTCACCTTGTCTTGTCTTCGAAATACCAAGAAGCCTGTGTCCGTGAGATGAGAGCTTGAAATGGGGAGGGGGGTGCACGTGGGGGTGATGGCAAACGCTAAAGCGGGTAACTCACTGGACTACGTCAAATTGCGCCACGCATTCGCAAAGTGCCACAAACCGCAATTCATACTATAGTATACGTATTTTACCGATGTTGCGCCAAGTATCATAAGTGAATATTCTTTTATCATTGCAAATCTCTTTTTCAAACACTTCTAATCATTGTACAGTGTTTTTAATTCAGTGGTAACACTTTGCAATTTTCAATAACCTGTTCATCTGGCCTTCATACGTTAGTGCGTCGCACGTCAGTGTGACCGGAGTTGGTATAAAAAACGCAAAGCTGGTTCAATTTCTTAGCCCTATATTTGGCGTAGTCCGTTGAAATACCCGCTTAGATGAGGTTTAGCATACAAACACTGACTCACTGGCTCTCAAGTCTAGCGGTAAAGCTGAAAAATTGTGCAAATTTATCTAACAGCACAACATTTTACAATCCAGACTTACACAAGCCAGCTTTTTGGTACTAGGGACAACATGCCGCCCAGAAAGACCTTTATTGCAAAACTAGCGCTGTTGAATGAAATCAGGCAGGCAAAAAGCACCGGTGCGGGATTAGTTGGCCAGGCGGGAATAGAAGTTTACAGTACCGAGGAAATCCAGGTTTGCCCTTCGCGTATTCACATCTTTGTCGACCATTGGTCCAGCAACCAGAAAAACAGATTCTCCATTTTCTTGGATTGAACGGTTTACGTATATAAAACGTAATGTGAAGGAAAGATAAAAAATTCACACTGTTATGACAATTTTCTACGCTGTGGGATTCAACGTGAATAAAATTCACAACGTGAATAACATGCATATCTAAGAATAACAATTGTGGGGTCATTGCCCTGTAATTGCTTTCAGCAACACATTCAGCTTTAACGGTGGAAACTTCAATTTCACTGGCGACATCCGTCCGTGGTAATGCACGGGGAAAAGGGACGAAAGGGTTTCGATGGTTCAGGTTTGAGTTCACATCGCTCATAATCTGCTGGGGAATGAGATGAAATACTGACATGGATTAAAAACGTACGAAGTGGTGTATTTTTTTGGTGAAAATTGATTTTGGGCACGAACCTTACTTGCAAGCACTATGCTTACGCTTTTAATTCGATGCACACATTTGCCATACTTAACGTTACTGTTAGATTGACCCAAAATAAACTTAAATTGTCCTGAAGTCCATGGCAGCATGAATAACAACATATTTGGGTTCATTGAACTGTAATTGCCTCCAATGTCATATTCAGCTTTATCAAACCACCATTACAGCAAGTGACGTCAAGGAAATTAACGGCATAGCGCGGCACGATGGTAGCCATGGCAACAGCAATAACAACCCCGGCCATTAAGCTCTACTAGTTGCACTCAATGTCATATTCAGTTTAGCAACCTAAGCACTATTGTATCGTACTAGATGGGATTTTCTGAGCCATAATTGAACAGATTTGACAGGCTGTCTATCAGAAAGCCTAGAAGCCAGACATTAGTTTGATTTTCCATTAGGCCCCTTTCCAATGGATGGAGACTGTGTTGAGCTACCTAAATTAAATTTGTGTGACCTGTGAATTTACGAATAGAATATGATCTATGATATAAAAGTATGGGTTGAAAGACCGCAAAATTCACGAATAGAATATGATCTATGATATAAAAGTATGGTTTGAAAGACCAGAACATTTACGAATAGAACATAATCTATGATATAAAAGTATGCTTTGAAATACCGCAAAACACTCAAAACCTACCATGTATTAACGAGTTCTACTCTACGATATAGCCTGGATGCCAGACCCCCAAACTCTAAAATATCTATCGTGTATCCAGGTTACGATAGTTCTAGGAAAATACGAATTTTTGAACACATCCATCCTTTGTTTAAAAAGTCTGTTACTTGAAGGCATGACTGTATTTCTTGTTTCCAAGCTCGCCCTAGACCTGAGAGGGGGAGTGAGAAATCTCCCGGAGGGGTCTGTAACAGCTGCTAGTGGTGGAACATGTTTACATCATGCACGTGTATTTTCATCTTCAGCTCAGTGGAAAGTTGTTTTGATCTGTTACTTCAGTGAAAATTTTCGTTTTGCGTCATTGACTTCAAAGAGTTATAATAGTTCTTTGATATTTTGCTTGATTTTGTTGTTTGAAAGACTTCAAATGAATACTGTAAATGCATTTATGTTCGTATGGTTTTTATTTCGCGCTAATGCGAAAATGGAGTGATTGCGGTTGTTTTAAGTTTGCGGCAGCGCTATAGTCACATACCGCTACAGTATTGGATACAAATGTTCGCGGTGGTTTTAAGTTCGCGGTAAAACGTCGCCGCGTAAACCGCGAACATAAAACCACCGCGAACATTTCTGCATTTACAGTACTGCTGCAGGAGATATCAGTGTCCTGGCGTGACATTTGACATTATAGCGACGGCGGAGTAGTGTAAACCCTGGATCACAGTTTGTAAATTCCGTTAACTTCAAGAAAAGATTTCCCAGGTTCTTTGCATTTGTATCAACGAGAAATGTAAATAGTTTAGCCAGAACTGCTGGTGTTATTTTGAACATGATTTTCTAACAAATTGTCAGTAACAAATAGAACAACCTAGTAGTGATCCTATAACCAAATGCTATTTCAAGTCAATCATTCTTTTCTCGTGTAATTTTCCGAAAAGTCGCTAGGAAAAACCAATACCACCAGTGCGCTTGCGTATTGCGCTACCAGTCGTCTGTTGGGTTTACCTGTGGGCGTTGACCTAGTAGATAGCAGAAACCTCACATCTAGCCGCCAAACTCTGCCGATTTCTGACGGTCAAGCTACATCTTAGGGCATTTCCCACCACTCATCTGATCTCAGAGTTGTCGCGGTCTTTTCTGGTCGACTGAGAAGTTGAGGAATTCGTAAGTGCGACTTTTTTTTCCTTCTATTTGTTTGCGTAGGGGTGCTGCCGGTTCCTGGTTTGTAAGGTTTAAATGCATTTCAGACCCAGAATTACATGTTTACAAGTATGTATGAGAATCAAAGCTATCTTAGGAACTAAACGATTCCCTTAAGTACTTTATATGCGAATAATCTTATCACTTAATCTTGTTTAAGTCTTACAAACCCGTAAAGGTGACCCAAATTCTTAAACCCCACCCAATACTTAAGGCAATTTAGACTAACAATACCCTTTAAAAGCGTCCAATTTTGGTGTTTTCGTTATTCTTTAAATCTCGACTGAAAGCTTTGAAACCGGCAACCTAAATATGTTTTTATTGGAGGCCCTTAGGGGCCTTGATTGGGGTCGAGACCATCTGGCATGAACCAATAAAATACTGAGGTATATTTGCACAACCAAGGCCGTGGCCCTATATTTGTGGACAACAACGTAAATGTTACAGTAGAGAAAGGTTACAGAAAGGTACGTATAGTGTACCAATTCCTAATGTTAAAAGCACAGAAATGCCTTGCACATCACCAGTTTATTTTCAACCGTAGGCTAGCTACGTGACCACTCGTGTGTAACGATTGCCCTTTTACAATGTCCATGTGACCTCCCGTCAACGACTTGTATCGTATACTCTGAATAATTCCGCTGTGATCATATATCCTTGGGAATCGGGTGTCAGGGACTTTTGTCTGGATACCAGACATGTCCCAAATAGGTAACAAAGATGGCGGATCGGATCTCATGTGACCAATGCCAATGTCAAATGGCTTGAAGCTTTGGACAAAGAATGTAGAGGGCGCAATTTCAGCGTGCCATATGCCACACGTCAACATTATGTGAGGGCACCTTGGACGCCACAAAGAACAGGGGTCGAAATTCATTCTGGTGAAAGTTTAGGTGCACAGCTCCAATTTTGGGTCCACAAAAGTTCACGTACATGCACCCAATATTTCAAACCCTGTAAGAATGTAGGGGTGCAAATTCAGCGCGATATTTCGAGCTCATGCGTATATCCACATTGGTATGTCAACATTGTGTGAGGTCACCTTGGACATTCGCGATGCATATCTTTCCGCCATACTGGGTAAATGGCCAATCAATCCGTCACTGTCAGCTTTGACGATTAGCAGAACATATGTTGGACTTCATTACCTCCATAAAAAATGGAGGGATTGTTTTTGAGTGTGTGTATGGGTGTGTGTGGGGGGGGGGGGGGGGGTGTGGGGGGGAGGGGTCTGTGTCTGTTTGTTTGTGTCCGTAGAAAGCAGAACTTAAGTTAAGAACCTCTGAGTGTATTGGGATGATATTTGGAATGTCGATATGACCTTGTAAGACGGATGCCAAGATCGATTTAATATGGGCCCTCTGGTGTGTGACCGATAACGTATATACATTTTACGTTGTGTTTCCACAGTTAATACATTACCCATTGTGGAGAAGTCGTTATACTATGTGTATAGAAGGTTTAGTAACGTATAACCTAGTCGTGGCCTCTGGCTATGTTACATGCGTGTAAACAAACATTGTGTAGTTATGCTCACTCAGGCGGAAATTGACATGCATGGGTTCGAACCTAAATTCACTGGAAGAGGCCACACATATAGAGCCCTCACATAACATATAGAGCCCTCACATAACATATAGGGCCCTCACATAACGTAACACAGAGCACTACAAACAAGTGTAGCATAAACCCCCACGTGACTTGCATATACAAAGTGTCACATTTCGAAAGGTTAAATGACGTTACTCTGACACAGAGACAATTACTCACACGGTGACGTTACATGTGATGGTCTGAGTGAACATTATGTATTGTTCTAGCCGCTGCACGACATTATGTCAACATTACGTTTGGAGAAAACAAATCACAATTGACCTGATCAAAATGACTTTATTATCATTCCCTACATATGTCTATTTTCTAGATCACCATGTTCACATAAAATTATGTGCTGCTAATATGTCCAGTTCATGTATCCGCCTATGTAGGTCTATGTGGTTGATAATATTGAAAAGATTTAGATAATAAATATATGATATATGTATTAGAGTTGGAATATATATTTACACGTGTGCCAATGCTTACTAGTGAGATTGATGGATCCTTCTTCTTCTTCTTCATCATCATATGCCAGATACTTCTATATGTTATACCTCTGCAACGTATGGACTTTCTGTTATGATGAATGAATATCCTAACCATCATGTAATACACTGTATATACATTTCGTACACTTTATGAATTGTATATTGAAATAAAGTACTTTGTTAAAAAGATGATGAATGAATATCATGACATGTATAATGCGCAACTTTCCGCACTATCAATTTAGGATGATTCTTTATAACAATTCTTAGATGTTCCTTAGGGAAGGTTTGGAAATTCTGTTTCCTCCCACTTGAAAATTTATTGGTTACAATTTACGGGAAGTGCGGCAAAACACATCCCTGGTGGCAAAAACGGCGACATTTCTATTCTTGTGTCGTGTTGTCCCCATTTTTCAACTCCCTGAAGGGGCCACAGCTCACTGTAATTGCACATTTAATGATTTCCACCACAGCAGCCGTTATGCGCACTGTTGCCTCTGAGATAACCCATTAACAAACATACTCGTGACTGTTTTTTTCCCAGCTAATTCCAAACCCTGCTACAGCGCCAATCCTCTTAATAGACACGAGTTGTACGGATCACTGTTGTACAATATTTCAAGGGCATTACGTAATCAATATCGATTTATTTTCCCGCCGTTCAATTTAGCTAGTATACGCTGGAGACTGATTTTCTACACGGCATCTAGTCACAGTGATTCTATTAGGCTGCATTTTTTCTACTCTTAGCATACGTCAAAATCCATCAAACAGTGATAGCGGTGATTTGGTTTACATAATGTTACATCGCTAATCAAGTTTGTCATATCATAATGTATATGGCTGAATGAGCGTAATGCAATTAGAACGCAAGGAAAAGTCGGTCGCAGCCACCAGAGATGCTTGTAGTGATAAATTATTCTCCCCACCATCTCCGTTAAAATGAAGCCACGCTGAAAATGCATTACGGTTCCTTTGCTTTTTATACTTATAGAACACAAGGGAATAGAATTTGGTTGATGGTGTGTTCATCGTCCTTCATCAGGGCTTTGACTTACGTCACAGATTTTTCGGATGTATGACGTCAAGAGTAGGTCAAAGGTTAACCAGAAGTCGATACCTGCCGCCACCCCGGTTCAGCATGACTGTGTTGATGGGCCCTTTTATAATTCTTTTTTTATTAATCAACATGACGCAGTGATCACGAACTTTGGCAGGCTACTAATATTAGTATGGCTACTGGAAAATGAAAATCAAAAGTAATGACAAACACGTTCATGTTCATGGTCTATCCGGAAAAGCGGGCTGTAAACTTCGTATGGACCTGCGGGTCTGTAAACTTCGTACGGACCCGCTTTTGCGTTCGAATGTTCGGCAGTAGCGCAACCGCAACACTCGAAATGCATTCTAAACATTCTATAGAACCCCGTGTGATGCGGAACACCCGTAGCGAACGTTTTGGAGGTCCAGGTATGACACAACATCAAATACTGCACACAGTAACAGTAGTTAACAGTATTAACAGTAGTTAACGTTACTACTAACTACTAGCATGACTCATCTCCTTTTGATTTGATTTCAGGAAGCGATGGCACCTCAGAGCAGCACCATCAAGTTTGGCGGGAAGGGAACAGGCCCCGGGAAATTCAACACTCCGCGGGGGGTCCTAGTTTCGTACGACAACGAAATCTTCGTGAGTGACATGGGCAATCGGCGCGTCCAGGTCTTCAACATGGACGGAGTGTTCCTCCGGGAGTTCCCGACAGTCGTGCCGAAGACAGCGCACGTCATGAAGCCGTATGACATCACCATCGACGGCAGCGGCCATCTTTGGGTGCTGGGGCGTGACGGCGCGGCGGAGTTTGTAGTGCAGTACAACAAGGAAGGTAAAACCGTAGACTCGGACGGACATCCGACCAACAAGTTCAGCCTCCCACCGAGCGGCCGTGCCCGCGGAATCGGTCTCGACCGGAGCCGACAGCACATTCTCGTCACGGGGGGCGACGCAGGCAGCGCCATCGTGAAGATATTAGAGCACGACGGGTCGCTGGTGCGAGAATTCGGTCAGGATGGCGTCCTCAAACATCCAAGAGATGTCACCGTCAACAAGGACGGTAACATCCTGGTGTTAGACAAGGATCCGAACTTCGTCCACGTCTACGATAAGGAAGGCAAGCTGCAGTTCAGTTTCGGGCTCCCCGGTACCGGCGACGGTCAGATGAAGGCACCGCGGAACATCTGCCACGACAACGCCGGGAACATCGTCGTAGCCGACTGGGGGAACCGCCGTGTCGAGCTGTTCACTAGGTAAGATTGGATTTGTTGTTGATTGTACACTATACAACAATGAGAAGAATATCCTCTTTAATTGTATTCAATATAAGTTTCCTAGTTTTCGTTATTTAGATAGCTTAGAAAAATTCGTAGTCCTTATGAAACTAGACA
Organism: Branchiostoma lanceolatum; assembly: GCA_035149815.1. NCBI lineage: Eukaryota > Metazoa > Chordata > Leptocardii > Amphioxiformes > Branchiostomatidae > Branchiostoma > Branchiostoma lanceolatum. The sequence continues at coordinate 12,372,423 of CM068882.1, read as the reverse complement.
AGCCAGATTACATAAACCCTGTATGATCATACATCTACAACAGTTACTGTCTTAAGAAGCAAGACGAAATTGAACCTGTACATAACAGTATTACTTAGTCTCGATCTAGATGGAGTTAGATATCACTTTTTTGTTATCACTGTAACTATACTTCTGCTTGTCATCATGACCTGTACTTGGCTCATCAGAGCATAAACGTACTCTCCAAGCAGAGGAGGGGTTCCCGCTGGTTTTGACGTGTTTTTAGGCGTTTTTGTCGGGCTTTCTACTTTGTCATTTTTGTGTGTGTAGAAAGCCCGACAAAAACGCATAAAACGCGTCAAAAACCAGCTGGGACCCCTCCTCTGCTTGGAGAGTACATAAACGTGCAATAAAGGTCTTTCATTCACCAGCAAGGGCGAGCACATGCGCCACGTCGGCATACGCGACGGCATGGGCCAGGTTCACGGCGTCGCCATCGCGCCGGACGGGAAGGTCGTGGTGACGGACTGGGTGAACCACGAGGTAACCATCCTGCCGAACGACGAAGATGTTTCCTACCCGATAAGAGAGAAGACCTCGACGGGAAGCGTCCTCATCAAGTTCGGAGGGAGGGGATCGGGGCCCGGTAAATTCGTCACACCCCGCGGGGTGCTGGTCTCGTACGATAACGAGATATTCGTCACCGACATGGGCAACAAGCGCGTCCAGGTCTTCGACATGGAGGGCGTGTTCCTCCGAGAGTTCCCTACTGTCGTGCCGAAGACGGAAACTGTCATGAAGCCGTACGACATCACCATCGACGGAGGCGGCCAGCTGTGGGTGCTGGGGCGAGAGGGGTCGGCGGAGTTCGTCGTGCAGTACACCAAGGATGGCAGCACAATGGTGTGTACCATTTTGCGGTTCTGCTATTTTTTTTATCAATTCCTTGTATGGTCTCGTGGCTTAGGTGTAGTTTACGGCCTAAAACGGCAATTTTGCAACCCGACGAAATATCTCGTCACATGACATACTTCTTAATATAGTTGGCATTTGCGTCCGCTACTTTTCCATATGGTCTGAATGCAATATGTGCCATCTATCGTGCCCGTTACAGGTATCCAACGGCCAGCCGACGAACAAGTTCAGCCTCCCGCCGGACGGGCGCGCCCGCGGGATCGGTCTCGACCGCCGCCGGCAGCACATCCTCGTCACCGGGGGCGACGCGAGCGGCGCCATCGTGAAGGTCTGTCTGCCTATATCTATTCTATCTATCTTTCTTTAGTTTGTACTAGATTGATATACATGTAAGTAGCCAGTAGTATTTTGCATTCCATTGTACCTGTTACAATTGTTGTGCAATAAACTTTGACTTGATTTGATCCCGTATCTATCTATCTAAGGTCCTGGACCAATCCAGCACTATTTGTTTCCGAATAATAATCCATTATTTTTATCGTCGTAGAACTTGTAAATACTGCATCTCGAACGCAGTGGAAGATGAAGTACATTCTATTTCAAATTGCCCCTTCTACGACCATGAAAGAAAAGAGTTGTTTAAAGAGGCTGGAAAAAGAAGTCGAACCCAATAAGTTAGAATTAAGTGTCAGTAGTTAAAGTGTCTAGTGTCAAGAGCTGCAGAATACTATATATTGTTCACTGTCTGTTCGTTCTGTTCATGTTAATGTATTTGCAATTACCCTTCGACAAGAACAATAAACTTTCAATTATCTATCTATCTCAGGTCCTGGAGCACGACGGGTCGCTGGTGCGAGAGTTCGGCCAAGACGGCGCCCTCGCTCACCCGCGGGACATCACGGTGAACAAGGACGGTAGCATCCTCGTCTTGGACCGCGATCCGCAGTTCGTCCACTTTTACGACGAAACCGGGAAGTTGCAGTCCAGCTTTGGGAGCCCCGGCACTGGCGACGGCCAGATGAAACATCCCCGAAACATCTGCCACGACAACGCCGGCAACATCGTCGTGGCCGACTGGGGGAACCGCCGCATCGAGATGTTCAGCCCTAAAGGAGAGCACATGCACCACGTGGGCATCAAGGGGGGCATGGGAGAGGTGCACGGCATTGCTGTAGCGCCGGACGGAAAGGTAGTCATGTCAGATTGGGTGAACGACACGATCACCATCCTCCAGAGTTCCGAGGCCGTGTAATGGTTCCTGATACTAAATAGCCAACAGCCGAATGTCTGTACTCTCTGATGTACGAAGGCCCAAATGGACACACATTGCAGCATGTGCAAAATTTCCTTCGCAGCCTCTGCAAAAGACGCTGCAAAAGGGGTCGTCTTTGGACTCGCAAAGTGTCCATTTGTGCCTTCGTACTTAATATGTACTATATTCACTGCAGTTATAGTCCACTAGCACTAACTGTTTAGCTCAGGAGTTGTGACAATAACAGTCAACGTACTAAATGTATGGAATCTAGACACTAAGACATAGATTATAAGAAACATGTTTCCCAATGCAACAGATTATATGGTACATAAACCTCCGCAGAGAACAATGCTTTTGTGTGTCAAATTGATTGTTAGTCGATAGTAGATGATCGCGTGAGTCTGATAAAGATAGGATAGTGGGGTGAACGTCCAGAAAAGCATAATTTATGGAGAAATATATGAATATGAAATGATTAGAACATTTCGATGTTTTCTTTTTGATGCTGATGTAAACAATATGTCGTGTTAATCGGATGCAAGCATTTATTTTTAAGTTAATGCTCTCTTTTTGCCATGTGTTTGAGACCAAAGGAAACACATTTTCTAGTAGTTTCTATATTTTTCGCTTGCTGCGAGCTACAAGGTTAGGTTATCATAGACGTGCATAACTAGTTCAATTGGCTTTACATAATTGGTACTTTAAATCAGCACTAAGCAGATAACGGTACTAGTAACCAGAATGTGACCAAACTATCATCAGACCTTTTGGTTTTGTTTGGCATTGTTACTGTAGGTTAAGGTAAATATTTCTTATGCAACGTGGTTTTCACTACTTATGAGTGATTCAGATTCAGACAATCCAAATTTTGACTATAGATAAAAGTAATTATGGTCAATATGATTTTGACTATGAGATTACTTATTAATCAGATCAAAACTAATCAATGATAATTTCTTATCTTGATATGCACCGCATACTATGTTGCACATTTTGTTCTTCTTTTATGATCCTCCTACTTTACTTTGACTTTGACACTGATTGCTTTGTACTTACACAGGGTACTTTAGTGGAAAACTTACACGTTCAAGAACAAGGCATAGATGACCATGCTACTCGGTGTAATTTTTGGAATAAAGTATTGTGTGTTATATTGTGTGTGCGGTTTGTGGTTGATTTGTTCAATTGACTCTTGTAGCATCATAAAACTACTAGTAACTGAATTTGACGAAACAATCAGGTAATGGGTTACTTTAAAGAAAGCAAAATTTTCAGCAGTGATCCACAGATAGCGAGTTTCATCATGTTGGTAGATCAAAGGATATTACCATAATAACTTTATTGCACAACAATTGTACAAGGTACAAAGAATTGCACGCCAAAAATAGTTACGCAACTGGATACAATTTTCAAAATTCTATCCAGCTGCTTGAGTAACTATTTTTGGCGTATCTTACTACCTGGATGTCTAACCTTCATCAACGTACAAAGTATGGCATCAACTGGTACATAACTACAGTTCTATCAGGCTAATCTATCTATCTAATACAAGATGGTGTAGTAGTATGGGATGGGATTTTACAACTATTGGAGAAGTTTTGAACGTCTAGACATTCTTATAAATTCCTATGAATACCATGCAGAGGTTGTCACATGTCATTATGTACTTAAATTTTCTATTTAAGTTCATTGAGGTTAATCCTGATATATAAGACGATAGGCTATTGGCATTGTGTATTACATGAGAGGGATATACAAACATAGCCATGTTTGGGGCCGCTTCAATCTCGCCACAGCGCCACCTAGTGGCGAGAATATGTAACTGCAGTCATTAGTATCATTATTACCCAGAGGGAAGCAGCAAAAGGACGACCAAAACGTTTGCAGGTGAAAACAATTTGGTTTAGGTCGATGAAGGTTAGACATCCAGGTAATAAGATGCGCCAAATAACAGTTACTCATGACAAGCAACTGGATATTATTTTGGGAACAGACTTTCGTCAGTGACTCGGGGAAAGATTTGTCGAACAACAGGTTTTTAACCCCTAACTATGAGTTGAGCTGCTTGAGTTGCTTGAGTTGTTATTTGGCAATTTGGTTTATATTACAGAAATGTAATATCCCGTCAGCAGTGATGATCTAAGCTGTGAGAAAGTTTTAACCGTCCGAAAGTCTCCATAGATCATGAATTAAACCACCTTCACCTTATCAACGGGCCACCTGAGTTGAACCTCCTTGACATTAGAAACTCTTGTTGCATTCCAAGCATTACCCCGAAGTAAGATGAATAAAAACGCCATACCGCATCTGCGTAAGGTCTTTTAAAGAAAATGAGTGAGCGGCAAAACGAAAGAAAAAGCAAAACAAAGGTCAAGCAATCAGTAGTATGAGTCTGGCAGCAGATCCCTCACGGCCAGCACAGTTATATTCTCGACATGGCCACTAAGGGCTGGGTGTTTGTCCTGTTCGTCATTGCTACCGAAGTCATCATCTGTCCTGGCACAAACACTTCGCCATCCGACAACCCTGCAGAGCACGCTTGCACGCATGGACTTGGCCATGCAGACGATGATGGGTGAGTTACTGGATAGCAAAGTTATTTTATTTACAACCAAGTACTTACATGATCCAACGTTTCGACGACTGTCCGTTATCTTCATCAGGGCAACACTGACTGGTTCACTGTGCACTGAAGCTAGGTATTTCTGCTAACAATGCTGTCCCAAAACGGAAAGTATTGTTACATTGATAGGTTTACATTTGGGACCGTTTCTAACCAATACTATTAGGTGTTGATATTAACTGTGTGTGTATAGTAAGAAAAGATTAGTAAAACTGTTTCCCCTTTCTCATTCTGATCAACGACCAGTCTGCTCATCTTCAAAGATCTTCTGACTGGTCATTGGAGCCCACCAAGCCGGGCGTCCATGGAGTGTCTCCAACTGTCCATGGACCAACAGAAGAATTCTCTCTCGATGGTTGGCGCCTTACTGGACAAGATAGAAGTCAAAGGTAAACAGACCTGTAGAAATCTAATTTGCATGGGGTGTGCGAGCCGAAGAAAAGTTGATACTTCAACCAAATTTGGGTTACCAGGAATTTTGAGTAAATCTTATATGTACAAGACATCTTTGCACTTTATTTCCGTAGTTGCAATATGTCTTTGGTTGGATACAGTATATCTCATATGAATGTTGACCCGTCAAAATGCACTGTCAAACCAGCAAGTCACAAAACATTACCTACATCAAACAAGCGCTTTGTTTACTTTGATATACTTGTGATGTTTAGAAAGAATGAAAAGCCACTGCAAATGCCACTACTGAGTATAGCCATAAGTTATAACATATATGAGGAAAATATGATGGTATGTAAGATGTGTTCTGTGGGTTTTTTCCTTTACCATAGATGGACTAAATTTTCACCAAAGTTTGAAATATGCTTCAAGAGGAAACTGTGATGAATCTGGAGAACATAGAATATTAGAAATAGAGAATATAGCTCATTGTGTAAATCAGTGACTTAACCGAATCTCTTCTCCTTAACAATCGCAGATTGTGGAGAAATCTACCGAAGCTCCAAAGGCCGTATGGATTCTGGAATCTACACCATCTACCCGCGTTCGTCGTTCGTCCCACTCCGCGTGTTCTGCCGTGTGGAGGCCGGCCGAGCCTGGACCGTCATCCAGCGGCGACAGGACGGGTCTGTGGACTTCTACAACCGGACATGGGAGGACTACAGCCGAGGGTTCGGGAACCTGACGGGAGAATTCTGGCTCGGCAACGACAACATCCATCTACTGACCAACCAGGGCAGGTACAAACTGTATATGGACTTTGAATTTTTTGACGGGACTGTGCCTTATTCAGAATATACATGTTTCCGTGTGGAAAACAAACAAGCAAGGTATAAGTTACATGTGGGTTCACATAGCGGAACTGCGCCCCCAAATGTGTGGTGGCGTAGAGAGGGAGAATTCACAATGTGGCCAGCATGCGGCAGTCGTGGCATCCCAAGCCCTTCGGCCTCCTGTTACCAACACAAAATGGGAGGGTTTTGGAGAGGGAGATGCGATAGCCTGAACCCAAATGGTTTCTATTGGAAGAAAGCTGAGGACTGCCCCAAACAGTCTGGCTATAAAACGCGCGGAATTCTTAGGAGAAAGTTCATCGAGATGAGGATATCTGAGTCCGACAACACAAGCCTCAATAAACAGCGTTATAACAAATACTGCAAGTAGCCGAATTACACGCCTTAAGTTCCCGCACTCATAATACCTGTTCAAAATGGGAGGGGTTTGGGTTCGTCGATGGGATACTTTGATCCCAAATGATGGTACGGACTGTGTAAACAATCGAAATGGACAGTATCTAGGATAATAGGGTACAATTTCATTGAGATGAAAATCTCTGAGAAAGAGTAGGGACATAACGATAGAACACAAAATACAGAGCAACAATATTCAGTGAACAATACTGTTGAGTTTAGAACTTTTTTCCAAGCCTTAGAATTATTCCGCTTGGATTTGTTCATGTCTGACCAGGAGTAAAAATGCTGAATGTAGGAGGGGTGCTAGCTGGACAATGTAACGTTCATTGTACAAATTTAGTCGATGTATGGACCACCTCACCTCAATGATATCATGCGATGTGTACAGAATTGCCTATTTCCATCCAATGTTTTAATTTCAAAACTAATTGCTAACTACTAGGACAGAGGACAGCGATAGGCAAAAACTTTGCCACATGTTTGACCAGAATTTAGAATGATTTATGATGTGAAAAAGGATAACACCCCGCTATCCCTTTTTTTCAACATAAGAAGATTCGATCAGATCTCTGTGTAAAGATGAATATCAAACAATTCCAGCCTTATTTGATCTCATTTAGAGTCTGCATGACAGAAATATAATTTCATTGCAATCTCATGTAACTAAATTCATAGATTATTCATCTTTTGTTATTTGCCTACAGGACTTTCGTACATTGAATGTAAGGTATTTGCGAAAAACACAGACATAACGTTCAGGTAATTTTAAAAGCAGTCATCGTGAAGCATGATTTTATATGTATTCACCATTTCATATCATGAGCTGTATGAAAATGTATGTCAAGAAACTCCAGCCTTATTTGAACTCATTTAGAGTCTGAACGGTAGAAATACAAAACCATTGTAATTTCATGTAACTAAAATCACATATTCCTTATTGATGCTTTACTAAGCTTAATGCTTTAACCGGTGCGATGGTATAGTTGGTAGAGTGTTCGCCTTGCATACGGTAGGTCGTGAGTTCGATCCCCGGCCGGGTCATACCAAAGACTTTAAAAATGGTACATATTGTTTTCTTTGCTTAGCACTCAGCATTTGGGAAAGAGTATTAAAGTTTAACACGCACCACCACCAGTGGACTGGCTCCTTGCTGTAGCGATTGCACAAAGTTGTCTGACCCAAGGGCTATTGAAACGGAGAAGGGCGCCGACCTATGCACCAACGGTGCGCCGACCTATGCACCTTTATGCTCGAACAGCAGGTTTTTATCACCTAACTGTAAATTGATATGCTTGAGTTTCTTGAGTAACTGTTATTTGGCAATTTTGTTAAGATTACAGAAATGTAATATCCTGTCAGCAGTGATGATCTAGGCTGAGAGAAAGTTTTAACCGTCCGAAAGTCTTCACAGCTCATGAATCAAACCTCCTTCACCTTTGAAACGAGTTGACCCTCCTGATTTGAACCTCCTCGACATTAGATACTGCATACTCCTCTTGTTGTATTTCAAACAGCCACCCCGAAGTAAGATGAATAAAAACGCCATACCACATCTGTGTAAGGTCTTTTAAAGAAAATGAGTAAGCGGCAAAACAAAAGAAAAGGCAAAACAAATGCTATCTTAGTCGAGGTCAAGCAATCAGTAGTATGAGTCTGGCAGCAGATGCCTCACGGCCCGCCCAGTTATATTCTCGACATGGCCACTAAGGGCTGGGTGTTTGTCCTGTTCGTCATTGCTACCGAAGTCACCACCAGTCCTGGCACAAACATATCACCATCTGACAACCCTGCAGAGCATGCTTGCACGCATGGACTTGGCCATGCAGACGATGATGGGTGAGTTACTGGATAGCAAAGTTATTTTATTTACAACCAAGTATTTATATGAGCCAACGTTTCGACGATTGTCTGCCATCTTCATCATCTTCAATACTGACTAGTTCACTGTGCGCTGAAGCTAGGTATTTCTGCTAACAATGCAGTCCCAAATCGGAAAGTATTGTTACATTGATAGGTTTACATTTGGGGCCGTTTCTAACCAATACCATTAAGTGTTGATATCAACTGTGTGTGTATAGTAAGAAAGGATGAATAAAACTGTTTTCCCTTCCTTATCTTGATCAACGACCAGTCTGCTCATCTTCAAAGATGTTCTGACTGATCATTGGAGCCCACCTAGCCGGGCGTCCATGGAGTGTCTTCAGCTGTCTATGGACCAACAGAAGAATTCTCTCTCGATGATTGGTGCCTTACTGGACAAGATGAGAGTAAAAGGTAAACAGACCCGTAGAAATCTAATTCATGTGGGGTGTGCGAGCCGAAGAAAAGTTGATACTTCAACCAAATTTGGGTTACCAGGAATTTTGAGTAAATCTTATATGTACAAGACATCTTTGCACTTTATTTCCGTACTTGCAATATGTCTTTGGTCGGATACACTATATCTCATATGAATGTTGACCCGTCAAAATGCAGTACTGTCAAACCAGCTACTCACAAAACATTACCTACATCAAACAAGCGCTTTGTTTACTTTGATATACTTGTGATGTTTAGAGTGAATCAAAAGCCACTGCAAATGCCACCACTGAGTATAGCCATAAGTTATAGCACATGTATAAGAAAAATATGATGGTATGTAAGATGTGTTCTTTAGGTTCTTTTCTTGACCATAGATGGACTAAATTTTCGCCAAAGTTTGAAATATGCTTCAAGAGGAAACTGTGATGAATCTGGAGAACATACAATATTAGAAACAGAGAATATAGCGCATTGTGTAAATCAGTGACTTAACCGAATCTCTTTTCCTTAATCGCAGATTGTGGAGAAATCTATCGAAACTTCAAGGGCCGTATGGATTCTGGAATCTACACCATCTACCCGAGTTCGTCGTTCGTCCCACTCCGCGTGTTCTGCCGTGTGGAGGCCGGCCGAGCCTGGACCGTCATCCAGCGGCGACAGGACGGGTCTGTGGACTTCTACAGCCGGGCATGGGAGGACTACAGCCGAGGGTTCGGGAACCTGACGGGAGAGTTCTGGCTCGGCAACGACAACATCCATCTACTGACCAACCAGGGCAGATACAAACTGTATATTGACTTTGAACATTTTGACGGGACCTTTTACTATTCAGATTATGCCTGTTTCCGTGTTGAAAATAGTCAAGCAAAGTATAAGTTACACCTGGGTCCCCATAATGGAACTTCAAAACCATATTTGTGGCATCATAGAGGGAGCGAATTCCAAATAAATCAATGTGCTAGATGGTTGACTCCTCAGACCTCCTGTTACATACTCAAAATGGGAGGGTTTTGGTGCAGGAGATGTGATACCCTGAACCCAAATGGTTTCTATTGGAAGAGAGTTGAGGACTGTCCCAAACAGTCTCGCTATAAAACGCGCGGGGTTATTAATAAAAAGTTCATCGAGATGAGGATATCTGAGACTGACAACACAAGCCTCAATAAACAGCGCTATAACAACTACTGCAAGTAGCCGAATTACACGCCTTAAGTTCCCGCACTCATAATACCTGTTCAAAATGGGAGGGGTTTGGGTTCGTCGATGGGATACTTTGATCCCAAATGATGGTACGGACTGTGTAAACAATCGAAAAGGACAGTATCTAGGATAATAGGGTACAATTTCATTGAGATGAAAATCTCTGAGAAAGAGTAGCGACATAACGATAGAATACAAAATACAGAGAAACAATATTCAGTGAACAATACTGTTGAGTTTAGAACTTCCAAGCCTTAGAATTATTCCGCTTGGATTTGTTCATGTCTGACCAGGAGTAAAAATGCTGAATGTAGGAGGGGTGCCAGTTGGACAATGTAACGTTCATTGTACAAATTTAGTCGATGAATGGACCACCTCACCTCAATGATATCATGCGATGTGTACAGAATTGCCTATTTCCATCCAATGTTTTAATTTCAAAACTAATTGCTAACTACTAGAACAGAGGACAGCGATAGGCAAAAACTTTGCCACATTTTTGACCAGACTTTAGAATAATTTGATGAGAAAAAAGGATAACACCCCGCTATCCCTTTCTTCACCATAAGAACATTCGATCAGATCTCTATGTTAAGATGACCATCAAACAACTCCAGCCTTATTTGATTTCATTTAGAGTCTGCATGACAGAAATATTATTTCATTGCAATCTCATGTGACTAAATTCATAGATTATTCATCTTTTGTTATTTGCCTACAGGACTTTCGTACATTGAATGTAAGGTATTTGCGAAAAACACAGACATAACGTTCAGGTAATTTTAAAAGCAGTCATCGTGAAGCATGATTTTATATGTATTCACCATTTCATATCATGAGCTGTATGAATATGTATGTCAAGAAACTCCAGCCTTATTTGAACTCATTTAGAGTCTGAACGGTAGAAATACAAAACCATTGTAATTTCAATGCTTTAACCGGTGCGATGGTCTAGTTGGTAGAGTGTTCGCCTTGCATACGGTAGGTCGTGAGTTCGATCCCCGGCCGGGTCATACCAAAGACTTTAAAAATGGTACATATTGTTTTCTTTGCTTAGCACTCAGCATTTGGGAAAGAGTATTAAAGTTTAACACGCACCACCACCAGTGGACTGGCTCCTTGCTGTAGCGATTGCACAAAGTTGTCTGACCCAAGGGCTATTGAAACGGAGAAGGGCGCCGACCTATGCACCAACGGTGCGCCGACCTATGCACCTTTATGCTCGAACAGCAGGTTTTTATCACCTAACTGTAAATTGATATGCTTGAGTTTCTTGAGTAACTGTTATTTGGCAATTTGGTTTAGATTACAGAAATGTGATATCCTGTCAGCAGTGATGATCTTAGCTTACAGAAAGTTCTAACCGTCCGAAAGTCTCCACAGCTCATGAATTAAACCTCCTTAAAGCTTCATTTTTAGATATAGTCAGTTGAGTTTAACCTCCTTGACACCAGAGACTCCTTTTGCTGTATTTCAAGCAGCCAGCCCGAAGTAAGATGAATAAAAACGCCATACCGCATCTTCGTAAGGTCTTAAGAAAATGAGTGAGCGGCAAAACGAAAGGAAAAACAAAACGAAGGCTATCTTACTCGAGGTCAAGCAATCAGTGGTATGAGTCTGGCAGCAGATCCCCCACAGCCGGCCCAGTTATATTCTCGACATGGCCACCGAGGGTTGGGTGTTTGTCCTGTTCGTCATTGCTACCGTCGCCAGTCCTGGCACAAACACTTCGCCATCAAGCAGCCCAGACGAGCATGCTTGCACGCATGGACTTGGGCATGCAGACGATGATGGGTGAGTTACTGAATAGCAAAATGCTTTTATTCACAACCAAGTATTTACATGAGCCAACATTTCGACGACTGTATGTCACCTTCATTATCTTCAACACTGACTGGTTCACTAACAATGCAGTCCCAAAAGTATTGTTACATTGATAGGTTTACATTTGGGACCGTTTCTAACCAATGCCATTAATTGTTGATATTAACTGTGTGTGTATAGTAAGAATGGATGAATAAAACTGTTTTCCCCTTCCTCATTCTGATCAATGACCAGTCTGCTCATCTTCAAAGATGTTCTGACTGGTCATTGGAGCCCACCTAGCCAGGCGTCCATGGAGTGTCTCCAGCTGTCCATGGACCAACAGAAGAATTCACTTTCTGCAGTTGGAGCCTTACTGGACAAGGTGAAACCAAAAGGTAAACAGACCCGTAGAAATCTAATTTGCGTGGGGTATGCGAGCCGAAGAAAGTTGATACTTCAAACAACTTTGGGTTACCAGGAATTTTGAGTAAATTTTACATGTACAAGACATCTTTGCACGTTATTTCCGTAGTTGCAATATGTCTTTGGTTGGATACAGTATAGCTCATATGAATGTTGACCTGTCAAAATGCAGTACTGTCAAACCAGCAAGTCACAAAACATCACCTACATCAAACAAGCGCTTTGTTTACTTTGATATACTTGTGATGTTTAGAGTGAATCAAAAGCCACTGCAAATGCCACTACTGAGTATAGCCATAAGTTCTAACACATGTATGACAAAAATATGATGGTATGTAAGATGTGTCTTGTGGGTTCTTTCCTTGACCATAGATGGACTTAATTTTCGCCAGAGTTTGAAATATGCTTCAAGAGGAAACTGTGATGAATCTAGAGAACATACAATATTAGAAACAGAGAATATAGCGCATTGTGTAAATCAGTGACTTAACCGAATCTCTTCTCCTTAATCGCAGATTGTGGAGAAATCTATCGAAACTTCAAAGGCCGTGTGGATTCTGGGATCTACACCATCTACCCGCGTTCGTCGTTCGTCCCACTCCGCGTGTTCTGCCGTGTGGAGGCCGGCCGAGCCTGGACCGTCATCCAGCGGAGACAGGACGGGTCTGTGGACTTCTACAACCGGACATGGGAAGACTACAGCCGAGGGTTCGGGAAACTGGCGGAAGAGTTCTGGCTCGGCAACGACAACATCCATATACTGACCAACCAGGGCAGGTACAAATTGTATATGGACTTTGAAAAGTTTGACGGGACATTTTGCTATTCAGATTATGCCTGTTTCCGTGTGGAAAATAGTCTTGCAAAGTATAAGTTACACCTGGGTCCCTATAATGGAACTTCAAAACCATATTTGTGGGATCATAGAGGGAGCGAATTCAAAATAAATAAATGTCCTAGATGGTTGACTCCACAGACCTCCTGTTACCAACAAAAAATGGGAGGGTTTTGGAGCAGGAGACGTGATACCCTGAACCCAAATGGTTTCTATTGGAAGAGAGTTGAGGACTGCCCCAAACAGTCTCGCTACAAAACGCGCGGAATTCTTAATGTCAAATTCATCGAGATGAGGATATCTTAGTCCGACAACACAAGCTTCAATAAGCAGCGTTATAACAAATACTGCGAGTAGCCGAATTACACGCCTTAACTAAGTTCATACAAAATAACGAACAAGGTGGGTTTGGGCTTCAAAGGTTTGAGAAAATGTTCACTGCCCAGGTGTTTATTTGCAATATAACAGTTTCTTTATTGAAAGCCCACAGGCAAAGCATAAGTTACATCTGGGATCATTTACGACAACTACACGATTGGACTACTGTCCTTAAGAACCTCAATGGAAACCACTGAATGACCTTTATTTCACCTTTATGCTCTAACAAGCTAAGTACAGATCATGGTTATAAAGCAGGAGTGCAATCATAGCGATATAGGAATGTGGCATACTGTAAATGCAGAAATGTTCGCGATGGTTTTATGTTCGCTGTTTTCGCGGCAACCGTTTCACCGCGAACTTAAAACCACCGCGAACATTTTTGTCCAATACTGTAGCCGAATGTGACTAAAGCACTGTCGTGAAATTAAAAACACCGTGAACACTTCATTTTCCCTTTATCGCGAAATAAAAACCACGCGAACTTAAAGCATTTTTACAGTATTACTACATCTGTAATTATTACTGTAAACTAGTATGTGTTGGGGCAACTTCTTCTCGCTTCCTAAGACAGCCGTAATGTAACGACAGATGGAATTTATTATGCACGGTTTAAATAATTGCATAAGGAATGTGCATTTTGCTGTGGTATTCGAATAGCGAAAACTAGAGAGCTTATCTTGTATATAATTGAAAAAGTGATTTCTCTCATTGTAATATACCGTACAGAGGTTCATTGACAATAGAATTCCTGAAACAGAGTATAGGAGTAGCAACTCTATGTGAACAGAGTGACAACCCAAAAATACAATGTAGCAATATTCGGCTAACAAACAACAATGCCAAGTCTGCATTATTTTCCTCGTAGACTTAGAATTATTCTGCTGTAATTATGCTGTCTGACCAAATGTAAATATAAAATGTGAGAAGGGTATATCCAAAGGACAATGTACAAATCCAGGCCTAGACTGGAACCATGTGCACATGTATTTAACAATATCATGACTCGTGTGAATATATGTATTTCATACTTGTGTGAACTCATTTAGAGTCTGCACGATAGAAATGTAAATTCGATGGATTATTACTTTATTTGCCTGCATCTAAAGAACCTTCGAGCATTAAATGTAACGTGAGTGTGAAAAAAAAGCAAAAAGAACTTATGACTTACAATAAATATACATTTTTATATTTATTACTAATGAACAGTTAAGCCCCGGTCACACTAAACTCACGTCGTACCTACAATGCACGTACGATGCATTTCCCGTACAGCGCAGGTAAATCGCAGGTAAATCGTAGGTAAAATCAGCTATCGCAGAGCGTCGGGCAATGTTCAAAATTTCATCCAACGTCGTACGATTTTTATAGCCTCATATTTAGGCTTTATTGCGGCCTTTTTATCTAATGATGAGGTGACGAATTCATAAATTTCGACCATGTTCTGATGGTTTCAGTTACCCTGATATATTGCCGATGCTGATGAAAATTGTAACCATCATACGACAATAGCAACCAGAAAACAGTGCGCCCGTAGAATAGCCTGGTCCAAGTTTAGATTTTCTACGTGTCAGGTCCAGAACCAGGCGCATATAATTGCTTTATGTCTGTATACACCTGGGTTTATAATTAGATCATACCTCAGTCCTATCCTGTCTCTATTTTCAGTTTCAGTTTTTGTTTGACGCTTTATGCCTATTATGTGCTTTCTTTTTGATGGACAATATAACTGGCCTGTCATATTCTTTCTCTGGGCCATCCTCAAACTGTTCTCTTGGCAAACTAAAAGTGGAGACAGGATGGGACTGAGGTCTGATATAATTATGAACCCACGTGTGTATAGCCATGAAACAATCGTATGCATCACCTGCGCGCGATACTTGATCTGACACGAGGAAAATCATAGCCTTGAAAGCAGGCTCTTCAGCGGGCGCGATGTACACCGGTTGCCAATGCGCTCTGGTGGCTGCACTTTTCAACAACATCGACAATATCAGGTAAAACTGAAACTATCAGAAAACGATCGAAATGTATACATTTTTCACCTCATTGGTATAAAAAGAAGGCCGCAGTGAAGTCTGTATTGGGGGCAATAAAAATCGTACGGCGACGGAGGGGAAATTTTGAACATGTTCAAAATCATCTTTAGCTGTATTTTTCGACGTAGGACGCTCCGCGATGGCTACTTTTACGTGCGATTTACCTGCGATTTACCTGCGATTGACCTAGGTACACTAAAAAAAAAACATCGTACGATGTACCTACGTTATATGTGACCATTACTTTGTATGTGTTAACTATTGCACCCGGTTTTTCCCAATCGTACGACGTACAGCGCTGTCATGACGGAAGAAACCCCATCGTAGGTACGACGTGAGTTTAGTGTGACCATAGCTTAAGTATCATTTCAGAATGATATATGATTACAGAAACTCCCATAAATCCGAAAGATTTGATCAAACTAAACGAGGCAGATTTTTGGGTCTGTTGCAGTATTCTGCAGACTTTGTGTGGAAGCAACAATATAAACTGTATCATGTATAGCCTGCACGATAGAAATACTTGCATCTACGGCTACTTGCATCTACTTGCATCAACGGCTCTTGTAAAATACTTGGTTGTGAATAAAAGAACCTTGCTATTGAACAGTATCGGTCTTAAATGGTTAATCAAATGGGTTCGAGTAAAAATATCAATCGAATCAAACTAATCTAGTACAGATGAAAGCAGTGTGGTACTTTCATAAAACCAATCTCTTTGAAATAGAAGCAATATCACGAGAATATAAAGATTTGTTTCATAATGATTTGTTTTATAAAGATTTGTTTTATAAAGATTTTGCTACCAAGCATCTTTACAGTTTTTCCGTCAGAATCTAACATTATATTTGGGAACAAACAAACAAAGGTCGTTCTTTCAAGTGATTTAATCTAGCGTCATTCATTTATTGAGTATACAACTAGCATGATTCATAGCTATGTATTCTTATAAGCTGAATCGTATGAAATTACTTTTTTTTTTCAGAAATAGGAATAATCATGCTTCACGTCACTCAATTTTCTTATACAGCTGTAGGTTGGTCCATCAAGCTAGTGGGTGTGTAATTTGTCACGTGTTTTTAGATTAGTCTCATACTATTATTGCAAGCTATATAAACCGACGTACATGTGATTCTTGTTTATGCAACATTAACACAATCATAAGAACAGTGCACACGCCCTGGTGAAGCCGGTTGGGAAATCTTGATACACTGGCTCTTATATGGAGGCAAAATAAGGTATGTCTTGTTGTTTTATTCTTCCCATTTCCTTAACCCTTTCTGATAATTTTAGCTTCGCTATGAAGCGAAGTTAATTCTTCATCAATATTCGTAATCACGCAGCACCATGCCATGTAACGCTGGTGAAAGGAGTCGACGATTTGTATTTGAATATGTTAGAATTGTGTTTTTTGTCCGATACACAGTAATGGCGACAGCCAACAAAAAGCGAGAGAGCACAAACGGGCAGGATGCAAACATCAGGGTCTCGGATGATGTTCACGGGTGCAAAGATGAGGAGACTGCTTACGACAAACCAGAGGATGTCAACGGGTGCAAAGAAGAGGAATCTACTTACGACAGACCAGAAGATGTTTACGGGTACAAGGCTCCCGAGGAAGTAAGCTTTGCTTACAAGGCTAAAGGTACGTCAAAAGATGCACTCACAAATCAGGGACCAGCCATTGCTGCTACAGTCAACAGGGTCGGGGTGTTCTACTACGGTCACAATTGCGCCGGTGCCTGTTGGTGCAGGGAATGTAGCCCCGGTTGGGCCCCGCCAAGATTTTGTCCCGGTGTACTGCCGGATACCGGATGGGTGTCTCTCGGTGTTCTCAA